>JAFMSR010000007.1:1917137-1941874 GCA_022818135.1 Saxidomus purpurata | reverse complement strand
AGCGACTGATAGTTTCCGAAATTTTTACCATTTTTCGCCAACTCGAATAAATCTCACACATTTCGGGTACGTCTATTTTCCAGTGTGCAACCGTCACTGTGGACATACACAAGAACGGCACAACACTACTACTAGAGCTCAGTATTCCATAGACATGTATTAGTGATGTGTAACCTAGACTTGGTAAGACCTGGCCGATCGATACAGTATGGAAACTGGTTTTTCCCATTATCAGTATGGCTGCATGTATATGTTTACAAAATATATCAACGAAATAAAATGAATACTGTATTAACGGATCGTATTAAAACTGGAAAGCTTGTGGAAATATTTATCAAATCAATTTCTACGAGCGTCGGTTGTGTAATATTTGGATGACACAAGGCGAAATTGTTTAAAAGCTTGTTAAAAGGGAAGAATTCAGTGTTAGAAATGTGTGACATTTATTCGGGTTGACGAAAAATGTCAAAAAAATCGGAAATTATCAGTCGCTATTTCAAAACGGTTTGCTTTTGGGCCTTGAAGTAAACTTTTACGGAAATGATAAACACTTATTCTATATATGCAATGGGTTTTAATAAATATGCATTATTCTAGATGAAGTAATTAAGGCTGAAAGTGGGTCGATGTGTAAACGGTGTTGTTTACCTTCTTATTGATATAGGGTTAGTAAGTAGGCTATTTTGAACTAAAAATCACTGTATGGGTCCCTGGTACGCTACACTCACCTGTGGATCTGATCTGTGTATGAATGGGTATTGTCTGGGAACGGGCTTTCTCTTGACGATGCAAAACGTATTAAGATAAGTCGGGTTCTCGCACGGTACAAAAAAAAACTAGAAATATGTTTACATTTTTTATAAGATATAGAATGAAATGAGAAAAAATACTCATGATAATATTTGTAATAAGATACAAAGAATTTATATTTATTTTTTTGTAAACACAGAAACTTTTTGCACAAACTAGGACTCGCTATATAGTTTGGACATCGGTGTTGACTATAATATATACTAACTTACCAATATTAATATTCAAAAACATATAAGAAATAAGTAATGCCAAGTTATTTCTGTTATTGACCATAGGAGCTCAAGGTCGGGATTATGCCTTTTCCGGCATTTTTTGTCTTTTTACATTTATCTAAGAACCAAGCTAACAAAATATGATCTTATTTTCCCCAAATTTCATATTTTGCCACTGAAGTACCCGGTAGTCTGAAAATTTTTATTTTTTTCAACTGAAGTACCCGGTAGACTGAAAAAAGTGTACCGGGTACTTCAGTGGTAAAATATGAAAGTTAAGATCCGTGGAAAATAAGATCATATTTTGTTAGCTTGGTTCTTTGATAAATGTAAAAAGTCAAAACAAAGCCGGAAAAGGCATAATCCCGACCTTGAGCTCCTGTGCTATTGCCAAATACAAATTAATATATACATAACAGAAAGGGTGTGTGTTTTTACTATGATAGTAAAAAAGATGTTTACAGCTTTCCTCTAAATTCAATGTGAAATAAACTGTTATACAGATCAGTTTTTTTTTTTTTTTTTTTTGTTGTTGTTTTTTTTTTTTGGGGGGGTATAACTATGTTTATTGTTCTATTGGTGTAAATCGTTGATTAATGTTTTATTTAAACTTTTAATGGTCACATTGCAAACCCAGAAAATTATAGACCAATCACACTTTTGAGTTGTCTTGGAAAATTATTTACATGTATTATCAATATTAGATTAACTGATTTCATTGAGTCAAGTAATCTTCTTCATAGCTGTCAGGCTGGTTTCCGGAAAGGATATTCAACTTCTGACAACATGTTTATATTACAGCACATAATTCAATTTTTAAACAACAATAGAAAGAAATTGTTCTGTGCTTTCATTGATCTAAAACAAGCTTTCGACATAGTTTGGCGACAAGGTCTTTGGCAAAAGTTATTTAATATAAAAATAAATGGAAAATGTTTAAAGCTTATTAAAAATATGTATAGTAATATAAAATCGTGTGTTTCATGTAATGCAGAACTCTCAAATTTTTTCACAAGCAATATTGGCGTGCGTCAGGGAGAGAACTTATCTCCTTTACTTTTTTCTGTATACCTTAATGATTTGCATGATTTTTTAGAAAATAGTAATACTTTCCAAGGTATAAATGTACCAAATGACACCAATGTTGACGGTATACAAACTTTTTTAAAGTTATTTATGTTATTGTATGCAGACGATACAGTTATACTATCCGAAAATGAAGGTGATTTACAAAATGCACTAAATGTTTATGAACAGTACTGTGATAACTGGAAGCTGAAAGTCAATACTAATAAATCAAAAATACTAATATTTTCCAAAGGTAGACAATGTGCTTATAATTTTACTTTTTAAAATGAGCCTTTAGAAATAGTCCAAGAATACAAATATCTCGGAATATACTTTAGTAGATCTGGAACATTCAGGAAATGTAAAACTCACATTGCATCACAAGCTACTAAAGCTATGTATAGTCTACTTCGCAATTCAAATAGACTAAATTTACCTATAGACATTCAAATTGACCTTTTTGATAAAACTATTAAGCCTATTCTTTTATATGGATCTGAATTATGGGGTTTTGGAAATCTAGATGTAATTGAGAGAGTACAGTTGAAATTTTTGAAATATGTAATGAAAATGAAAAGGTCAACTCCCAATTATATGGTTTATGGTGAAAGTGGATGTATACCTTTATATGTTGACATACAAGAAAAAACTATTTCATTTTGGTCAAGACTACATTGCAGAGGTGAAAACATACAGTTTGAGAAACTGTCTCAAATTATTTACCGGAGTATGTACAAAATGTCTAATGACCTTAGCAACGAAACATTTCAGAAAAAATTCCCGTGGCTCCATAACATTAGATCGATATTAATTAAATGCGGGCATATTAATTTTTGGCACGATCAGTTCAAATATAATACAAAATGGTTAAAACTTTCAGTTAAGGTACGATCGAGGGTCGGCTCAGTGGAGTTAAATTACCCATTTAGACAATAATTGTATTATATATTTTGTATCTTTTATATAGATTATGACTAAAACAAGTAGTTTTCATGATTTTAAAAACTTTTTTATGTTTTTGGCCTTTGACATTGTATGATATTTGATAAATTTCGTAAAATTTTGAACAGCGATAGCAAAGCCATTTTTTCCATTTTTACCACCAAATTCATAAAAGATGTATATAATTATAATGTCTAGGGATCCGTGTCACAGATTTTCCATATCATTCTCCAAACAAAAAATATTTAATATCAAAGAAATTTCAGCCTTTTTTTCTGACCGCTTGTTACGTATTTAAATATAATTAATCCCCTGACCAATTTATAAAAAATTCCTGACACGGATCTCTCCGTAATTAAATTCTCTTTAAACTGGTCCAAACTCCATGTTTATCGACCTCCAATTAACAAAATTATGCTTGTTCAAAGTTGACACATCTTCCTTCAAAGCAAGTGTCAAAAAACGCCGATTTCTAAAGACACTCATAATTTGATTAGATTATATGAAACAAAACCCGTTTAAATGCATCCAATTATACGTAAGTTCAATTATATGATTATCCATACAATACTTAACCCTGTCATATCAGAAAAAATACAAGATCCGCCCACAAAATCATTTTAATGCGAGAAATACAGCTTTTTTGCTACCACGGTATTTCGACAAGACGGTCACGTGATTATCTAAAGTATTTGAGGTACACAGCGGGGAAAATGGAGAAAGTTGAACGAGAACTTATATCTGCAGTAGAGTCGGCGGGGTATTTGATAATTATTACACTCGAAGCTGTTGTAAACGATTTGAAAACATGTTACTGGTGTTTAAGCATTTTATGTAACTTTTAAAAAATATAATTAGGTAAAACTCCGATTTTATTCACACAAAAAAAGTAATTAATTTAGTAATCTGAGCTAATAAGGCGATGAATAAAATTTGGCAACATCTGTAAATAATAAACACAACTACCATGCAGTGCCCTTTGTACAACTGTGTTATACAAATTATAAGATATCATATAATAAAAGGTTATGAAAATTGCTAAAAATGACTTTGTCATGAACGCAAATTCATTTGAATACTATGATAGTTAACTGTACCGTTGTGAAAAAAACTTGTAATTTTGTGAAATCGGATTTTACAATGATGTTTTCAATTTGTTAAGTTTTATATGTAATTTTTAATCAATTAGAATTTAATTTCGCAGAAGTATGTATGATGCGTTGAATCAATCACATTCTAAACTTGAAAGAAATCCGCATACAAATAATCCAGTTATACCGAGTTATATAAGTGTCGGGTTAGAAGTGGCTCCAAGTGTGTAAATAATTTAGTATAAATAGTTCATTTATATAGGTATATTTCACTCCTTTGTTGTAGGCTATGCTTTACAGTTTATTTAGTGTTTTTGTTGTTGT
Organism: Saxidomus purpurata; assembly: GCA_022818135.1. Classification (NCBI taxonomy): domain Eukaryota; kingdom Metazoa; phylum Mollusca; class Bivalvia; order Venerida; family Veneridae; genus Saxidomus; species Saxidomus purpurata. The sequence goes on along the minus strand of JAFMSR010000007.1, from coordinate 1,937,424 downwards.
TGCTATGAGCCAGAATGATTCGGCATCTTGTTTTCTAATCAAGCATCATCGATATGTGTAATGTCGGCTACGGTCTATACCTACCTACTTAGTCAACCATACCTCGTGCGCGTGCTTTACTGATCGCGTGTCATACTGATGACGCCCGAGGCATCTCATACAGTACCATGGATTGAAGATAATTTATGTATCCTGATTTATTAACGCTTTGAAACTCGTTTGTAATATTGACAATAAAAACCAGTTATATTATGATAAAAAATATCCTAATTATTTGTCTCCATGTAGTCCAAATATTATGAAAAATTTCTTTTCGTTTCATAGTTCCCAATTTTCGATTTATGAATGCTAGTTTTTTTGTATTTTAGTAAACATTCGGCAAAAAAATATAAACAATATATATTATTATTATAATTATTAGATGAGCAGGTGTGCCTTTACGACAGTGAAATGTATCTTTATGAAAAGGGACCGAGATAATACCACCACGAGAAAGTAATGATAACACTTTTTTCTAACTTTAGAATCATTATACATGTACCTGCTTACTTCTGTGCATCACAACCCCGTTTGTTTAGTGAACAATTTATTATATGATAAACATCTGGTCTTCGCATATGCAGCTTTATCAAGACGCCTTCTTATTTGAAAACGAAACTTTCTATTACAACATTTTTTCCAGATCAAATGCATATTCATTTTTTGAAAAAAGTAATTCACAAACTTTTATGAATTCTAATATTCAAATGCTTTTAGGTCACACATTTCTTCACATGCCGACTTGTGTGGAAGGATTTGTAAAGAGAATAACTTTTAGTTTATTTGTTTTCGTAACATATTCGTTTATCTTTTGCATTCATTTTAATAGATTCTGTCAAAAATAAAAACGAATTTGATTTACGCATTGATAGTATGCAGTTAGTATGCAGTTAGTATTTCAGTGGGATGACAATTTATACAAACAAATAATCCAAATTTTTACAATTACTTGATAATTGTTCATTTTTAATTGCTGAATTGCTAAGCGTGCACATCTAATCAACGAAACAATTAACTGATCAATACCGGTTAACTCTACCAGTTTACTGATTATCCCTTATCGGCGCCTCAAAAGGGGCGGAGCTATGGACGGTTACTGACACACATAGAGCGCGACGCTGTTAGAATACATACCGGTCAACTTTAACGGTTCATAAAGCACGTTTTCATTATTTTTTCAGCATCTTTGATTTCGCTTATATGTAGAAGTTAAATTGAACATAAAATAATGCATAAAAACAGAAATTTGCGATTTTAAAGCAAATTAGCATCGATCGGTACCTTAAACAAAAATTACATGATTTATTTTTATCTGAATGGTATTCTCTGATTGAAAATGCTAGTAATAGTACATGTTACAGAATATTCAAAAAATCATTTGGCTATGAGAAATATCTGAACACAACACCTCCCTCTCTCTTGACTTACATTATAAAATTTAGAACTAGAAACCACAGACTCCCTATTGAAACAGGAAACTGGAATAGAATACCACTAAATCAAAGATTTTGTACCTACTGTGGAAATAAAATAGGCGACGAATTTCATTATTTATTTGAATGCGATCGTTTTAAATCTGAAAGGAAAACATATTTAAAACCATACTATTTCAGAAGACCGAATATGTTCAAATTTGAGTTGTTAATGAATACAAGTAACAAGTCTGAGTATTTAAAACTGTGCAAATTTATCAAATGCATTCTTGCGTCCTAGGTTAAGTTTTGTCAGATTTAATAACATTCTGTATCTTTTATATTATGGGAACATGTAGTATTAGTTACATGGTGCCTCTATCAAACAGGCTGAATATTTTCATAGTTTATTATATGGCAATTAAATTTAATTTATATGCTACACTAATATAATCTGTTTTGACAAAATCGAACATGATACTAATATATTGTCTTTTATTATGCAATGACGACGACCCGATAACACCTGTCTGATATTTCTTGATATTGCGACGTCTGATATCACAGGACAGTGTTATTATGACACTGTCCTGATATCACGTTTTAGGCCCCGCCCACTTTAGACATTTAGTGAGATTTATGAAATAAGATCTAGGCTATTGTGGATTTCTAACACACTACACTATAAATCAACATTTCAGAAGCTTCTTTAGGATACAGGGGCGCGTTTCATTGAAATTTCTGGGAATACAAGCAAACAGCACATCACACAAAATCGAAAAATGACTGTAGAATTTTTATTTTGGAATTAAATATAGTGTTGTCGGTATTCATTTTCTTAGTTAGAACATTATCTATCCATCTACAACAATTTCGAATCAATTTTCGCGAAAAAGTTGATTTTCATTTTTTCACCCCTTCCTATTTTCATAGTTATGTCTTATTACCTGAATGATATGAGCTGAAACGTTATAATTCGCCTCTAAAAAGTGCACAAATGCTTTCTAGGTATGTTTTAATGTTCAGCATCTCCTATAAAGCATAAAATTAACATGATTAACGGCGCTGAATTTAAAACGCCGATTTAAACCATTGATAACGTCATAAATACAACGTAAATCACTTAATTTACTTCTTTGTTTTTAATTGTGAAAAGGGAGAATTGAAGTCAGCTGCATAATAAATAGAATACAAGGTTACTGTCTTTTGATAACAGTTGATATCGAACTCGGATGAATATCGACCAGAAAGCCTCGGCAAGCCTCGGCTTCCCTTCGTCCGATATCAACTGTTATCAAAAGACAGTAACTTTGTATTCTCTGTATAGCACGTAACCATTGTTATATTTACAAATAATGCTGACTCTCCGGCATATTTAGGTTTTTGATATAAAATTACGACATCCTTGTTATGTTAAACATTTGTACTACAATGTAACATCAATATGTAAATTGTTTGGACCACTATGAGCCTCATATATTGTATTGTATATGTAACCTCATTTATTCATGCAGAACATGAAATGAGTGAAATAAAGATATTTGAAATTGGTAATATCACTTTACCAAATAAGGCTGACCATTTAAAGTGCTTGTCAAAATGTTTATACTGTGGTTTCTTGGAGATTAACTACACGTATGTGCAGAAGTCCGGAAAGTTTTATTTCATTCTTGTTTTTATACATTTACCCTGGGTCCTTATATAATCGTTATATCATAGCTTAGATTTATGTTATCAAATTTTATATAATGTTTTTGACTCTTATAAATATGCAATCATTTCATCATTATTTTTTGTCAAGAGAACATTAAAATGATTAAGTTGCTGTATTTACCTGATGAAAAAAGGTTCAAGAAAATGAATATGCCTAACTTAGAATTCGCGGTAATTCAAGTTCGCACAAATTTAACTATACTGTACAAAATAAAATTATTTATGGCGAAAAATATTTCTGCCTTTTTAAAATGTTTTTTTTTTTTAATTTTCTTCATTGGAAGTTAAAACTTTTTTCTCCAAATTTTATTCAAATCGCGCTGTCCATCAGTGTTTCCGTCTGTACATTGTTTCGTGTTCGGGCTTTAACTTTGTCATGTATTAAAAGATTAAAAAAAACTTGGCACAGATGTTCAGCACATCAAGACCCGTGCAATACCCACATCCTTACCCCAAAGGTCAATATCACATTTAAAGTTTAAGGTCATGTATATATGCACACATTTGTGTCCGGACTGTAACTTTGTCATTCATCGAAAGTTTTTCACACATCAAGACGACGTGTCGCGTAATACATCCATGACCCTACTTTAAAGGTCAAGGTCACACTTGGAGTTAATGGAATTTTGTATACATGGTAACTCTGTCAGGCATGGATGGGTTTTAAAATTACATGGCACAATTGTTGAGCACAATGTGACATGGAGATGTAAGTCCCGCGCCCTTTCTTTGAAAGTCAAGGTCACACTTAGATGTCAGACACTTTAGAATTCTGTGTATATATACATGCCCATGTCTGGATTCTAACTCAGTTATACATTGAAAGATTTTAAAATGAATTGAAACGTCAAATGGAGATAAAGCACAAAGTGTTTTACGCAATTATCGGTTCCTCATCTTGATGGTCAAGGACACAGACTGTGAGACACCTCTTTAAAGACATTCGGTACTTATGAGAGACAGCTATTGTTCGTGATAATATAGGTCAACCCAACTTAACAATCACTTGAAAATGAAAAAGAAACAAAACTGCACCGAAATTAACGTCTTAATTCCCCTTAGAGGGCATCCATAGGAGGCCGTTACTTCCATTGATATTTGGTTTCCGCTTAGAAACTTTAGAAGGCTTTGACCCATATGTCTGAATTTTGATAAGATCATTGGTCATAGACAGTAGATGAACCCTACTGATTTTAGGTCACTTGGACAGGGGTCAAGGTTACAATGATCTTGCATCCTAAACCTTTTTCGCTCAGTTACTCAACAATGCTTTGAGATAAGATCTTAAAATGTGCTGGTGTAAAGCTTATGATAAGAGACACATTCGTATTGACATTTTACGTGAATGGGTGAAAGTGCCTGCCAGGCTAAAGTGATCTTGCACATTTAAACCGCTTAATAACTTGACAATGTTTTGACCCCAGGTCTTCACACTTGCTAGGTTTATAGTTAACAAGAGCTGTCCCTCACAAGTGACGAATGCCCCCGAAAGAGGTGCCTCAGTCTGTGTCCTCTCCAAGTACTCAATAAATGTGCTATGTCATTTTAAAATTCTTCCATGCATGACAGAGTAACCATGTATACAGTATTTCATTACTTTAAACACTAAGTGTGACCTTGACCTTTGAGGTAGGGACTTGGGTCTTGCACGCAACACATCCGCTTGATGTGCTAGACATTTGTGCCAAATTATTTTAAAATCCTTCGAAGCATGATAAAGTTATAGTCCGGACACAAATGTATGCATATATACAGGATTCCATTACCTATAAACTCTAAGTGTGACCTTGACCTTTGTGGTAGGGATGTTGGTCTTGCACGCAACATGCCGTCTTGATGTGCTAGACATTTGTGCCAAATTATTTTAAAATCCTTCAATGCATGACAAAGTTACAGTCCGGACACGAATGTGTGCATATATGCATATATAGAGGAATCCATTACCTTCAAACTCTAAGTGTGACCTTGACCTTTGAGCTAGGTACAAGGGTCTTGCACGCGACACGTTGTCTTGATGTGCTTGACATTTGTGCCATGTTATTTTAAAATCCTTCAATGCATGACAAAGTTACAGTCCGGACACGAATGTGTGTATATATGCATATATAGAGGAATCCATTACCTTCAAACTCTTAGTATGACCTTGACCTTTGAGCTAGGGACGTGGGTCTTGCACGCGACACGTCGTCTTAATGTGCTAGACATTTGTGCCATGTTATTTTAAAATCCTTCAATGCATGACAAAGTTACAGTCCGGACACGAATGTGTGCATATATAGAAGATTCCATAACCTTCATACTCCAAGTGTGACCTTGACCATTGAGGTAGGGATGTGGGTCTTGAACGCGACACGTCGTCTTGATGTGCTAGACATGTGTGCCAAGTTTTTTTAAAATCCTTCAATGCATGACAGAGTTACGGTCCGGACAAGAATTTGTAAGTGGGGACGCACAGACGGACGGACGGACAGACAGACGGACGGTGCGATTTTAATATGCCGCCCTTCGGGGGCATAATAAAAGCTAGATGACCCCTTAGATTCTTCTCTTTAATTACAAAATATCCCTTTGACCTAGTGCTTTCAAATTTGCAACGATTATTCCTTCTTTGGGTCACTAGGTCAGATGTCAAGGCCACTGCAACATATAGTTCAAGGTCACACTTAAATGTCAGACAGTTTAGAATCCTTTATATAAATCTGCATGGATGGAACTCTGTTATACATTAAAATATTCTAAAAAGAAGTGAGACCAATGTTCAGCACATGGAGACAAAATGTTTTGAGCAAGTACCGGTGTGGACACGATTATTGCTTCTTTGGGGTCACTTGGCCAGATATCAAAGCCACTGCGACAAATATATATTGGAGTACTTGTCAAGGTAGGTGTTTCTGCCTTATATGGTACCAAACAAACAGACTATTGCCATATCAATATGAATTCAAATTTTACTATAGCTGGTGATATAAAACTCTTTCTTTGTCCTATCTCGACACACCTCCTGCAGTCTTCAGGTCCCGACCCGGAGTCACCTTTTTCTACATTCAGATCTACATACAATCTTTCGAATATGTGTCTCTTTAATAGGATTCAATGCCCGATCAGCAGAATTTCAGTTATTTTCGATTGTTCATTTGGAAGTACCACATCTAGACTCCAATCCTCAATACGAATCCACGAACATTCTCAGATACAAAGACGTGGATGAGAGCGGTGCTCGGACCATTACTCTATATCAATAAGAGGTTACAGAGATTTCAAATTATTGACGTTTACCACTAGCCCAAGGAGGTAGTCTCGTGATTTATGAAACTTTTAAACGTCGTGAATTTTGCAAGATTCAAACTTTTCACAAGTCATTTTCTATTCTGTATATAAATCTATATTCTCGGGGCGAAAGTTTTTTCACGGTCAGCAACTCTTTGATGTCCATATCTTTAACTGTGGAGTGGTCATGTTGTAGCTCACAATGGCTCAAAGGTAGAAAGAATTTTCTAAACCCGTCGGAAAGTCTTCGACTGTAACTCCGGCTCACACTACTGATTTTATTCATATAGCTTAGTTTACGGGGAATAAAACTAATTTTGGTGGATTCAAGTTCTGTTAATTTTCAAACTGTGGTTTCAGAGTAGAAGATTTTTAAAGTTTTTCCTATGTAAGCCTATGTAAAACCAAGTGACCCCCGGGCAGGGTCAATTTTGACCCGGGGCTCATAATTTGAACAATCTTGGTAGAAGTCCACTAGACAATGCCACATGCTAAATATCTAAGCTCTAGGCCTTGTGGTTTCAGAGAAGAGGATTTTTTAAAGTTTTTTCCTATTCGTTGCCATAGCAACCAGAGTTCTGCATTGAATGGAATTCTTTGAACAACTTTGATATAGCTTCATGCAAGGAACATCCCTGCAAAGTTTCATCAACATTGGCCCAGTTGTTTCAGAGGAGATGTTGTTCGAAGGAAATGGTGGACGGACGGACGGACGGACGGACGTGCGACGGACCCCGGACGGAGAACGATCCTAATAGCTCACTCTGGCACTTTGTGCCAGGTGAGCTAATAAAAAAGAATATAACCAAAGTTCAAACCAAAATATATGAGTCTGTTTTATTCCTATTGAATATAGTGTAAAATCATGAAAATCGTTTTTGACCATCCAAGCCAATATTGATAATTCGTGTATATTTATTTTTATCTGTCAGTACGAGAAGTAATATGTACTCAGTATACATTGTGTAGCTTATATCTTAAGTGTTTTCAAAGTGTTTTAGGCTTCTTCCTAAACCAGTTTTTAACATAGACCACTTTGAGCGGTAATGTAACTTTTTACAATAGAAAATACTATATCATGAAAAAAGTCTTTATTTAGCAAGATGAAAATCTAAAGCGCAGAGATAATTATAAAGCTAAAAAACATTTCATCACACTCTTGATGTCAAACCGAGGAGTAAAACATCCTAACTTGAAGATCAATAAGAACGACAGACGCACGATTGTAGTCAGTGCAAAATTATTTTGAACTACTTTTGCCAACATTCTTACCGTCAGGTTTGTTTAATAATCACATTCAATACTTCATGCATTTCAAAGCATTGCTATACCCCGTCGAAACGGCAATAATTCTTAAAATCAATCGCACATGAAAATATCAATTGTATCTGAGGACCATCTAGTTACAATCATACACTTTCTTTTGTTGTCGTAGCATAATGATGCTGGATTGATCAGACCGTCACCTTTCGCTACTAACTCTCCGAGACATTTCCCGTCCAAACTAAACATCATGATATTGTTTGAATAATATCCAGAAAGAAATACGGTTCCATCATTAGATATACATGCACCACGAGTACTCACAAGCCTTTGATCCCTGTATTGCTGCTTTACCGTGCCATCTCTTCCCACACCAATAGCACCGACATTGTTGTCTGTAATTATCACAGTTTCCCCTCTTACAGCCATTTGATGACTTGTACCTTTAAATATATTTTGACCATTCTCTCCTTTGGTGATAGATTTAAGCAGAGTACCGGATGTACTGTAGACATTAACCCTACTTCCGGTAGATACCCACAGGTTTCCATCACAGTTTGTCATTCCCCAGTATCCTCCACCTTCTATTGAAATGTCTCTTAATATAGACAAGGTTGTACCAACGGATATAAACTGAATCTTGTTGTTGTACATTTTCACAGCGACTTCATTTTGACCAGTACATTTACCACAGATACCTGTGGGATAGGCATCTAGGTTACAGTGATCCCGTATGCTGTAATCTACGTCAAGTCTTTTTATCTTCTTATTATTGTGGTCAGCCAGTAAGATCGTGCCGTCTTGAAGCTGGCATACATCAGTTATATGACATCCTACAGTGTCACTTTGTGTCTTGACGTTTACCTCCTTCTTCGATTTCATTTTGTATTGTCTTGGAGCATAGCTTCTGCCACTGGTTGTTTGTACTCGCCCAAATGTTGTGGCTGTAATTATGGAGGTCTTCAAGTCTTCATTTTCTGTGAACAACAAAGCCTTGTCCCCCATTGCCTCGTCGTTTTCCAGTAATTTCTTGGCATTAGCTATAGTGTTCTGTATAAGTTTCATTTGAATAAACTGTTGTCCCGCATTCATATTGGTAACTGTTTCAAGGCGGGTTTTCGATATTTCTGTTTCTTTCCTCGTATCATCTAAACCTTGAATATCAGACTTCAATTCATCCTTGATCTCTGCGTAATGTTTGTCCAGTGAATTGGTTGCTTCAGTCTTTAATTTACGGATATGTTCTATCAAGTTCCGTTCCGTATCTTGGACTTTGTCTAGAATGGCGTTTCTTTGTTCTTCCAGGGATTCGAGGTTCTCGTGTTTCTTTTTATCAGCTGTTGTAAGATGTTCCTGAATGTTCATTGTTTCATCCTGTAAACGCTGTACTTCATTTCGTTGAACGGAAGATGTCTGTACTGATTCTATACCAACCACTTCGCTACAAGACCTAAATTATAGATTGGTAATCATCCTGAGTAAAGAAAACACGTCAATGTGACATTTAACAAAAGTAGTAATTTATTTTAGTGAAAGTATAAGAAATCCTTTTTTCATTTAGTTTTACAGGAATCCTGCACGTTTGTAATATGTTTAAAGCATCTACATGTAGCTGCTTTAGATTAACTACTAGCATTGTAAATTATTGCATTCTGTCTGGCCTTCATTTTTCTGAGTCAAATTTAAAATACTCATTTATTAGACAAAGCTTTTCCGAATGACATGATTGTCTCCAAAATATACTTAAATACCATTCGTGTACATGTAATTCACACAAACAGAGCTGAGAATCTAAGGTGGATTATTACACATACCTGTGTTCTGTCGCTATACACTTTGTGCAGTAGACCATATCGTGCGATCCACAGTACATCTCGATGTCACGATCTCCATGGAAACGGCATTTCGTTGACTTGGCAACCAATGAACTATGGTGTGCGTCATTTGTATCTACTAACTTATGAGATCGTGTAGCCTTCTGTCGACCATGATGTCTGGTACACGCTGCACACAAATATTCCTCACACTCTGGACAATATTTGACTGCTTCTTGTCTGGTATTATCTTCTCCACACGGTGTACATGCAAACTCAAAATCAGCATCTGAACCATCTTTGATTGATGAAAAGTAACCTTCTTCCGCCATGTTAAATCATCACCTGAATTGAAAAAATAATGATTTCACCTCGTCGCATGGAAACTATATTGTTCATGGTCCAATTTGTCGAAAAATGTGATATGCACATCGTTTAATTGGTGATCTATCTCCCTGCCAAGTTTATTTAGTTCTTTACAATTCCATTTTAAGACCCGACAGAATTATTCTGTTTTCTCTCTTCTTTAAAGAAAAACTTGTAAATCGATCGCCCATTCATATCGCTGATGTGCATTGTATATCAAACAGACTGAATCGTCAGTTTGAAAAAAATATGAAAATGATTTTTTTAGGTAATTTGTAGGAAAGAAAATGTCCCAAACTCTTCGTTTACAATATTCTTAGATTAAACAAACATGTTAGTTTTTAAATTGTCAAAGTCTGGCGTAAACGAAAAAGGTAATTCATAATTGAATCTTTGAATCGTTTTTTCTCTAAAAGTGAAGATCGACACTTATAGAACAAATCAGATCCGAATATTAATGTGACAGTGATTGAAATTTTGTCTGACGGGGAGGATTTAGGTCGAAACACTTTTTGTTTAATTAAGAAATGCAGGTGGAATAAAAGGTTCCTGTTTTTTTTGCAATTTGGCAACTCCATGGCAGTTGTCCAAGCTTTAATCAAGAATGAATCATGTCCAACATTATCACAATCACATATGATGATAACGGATACTAGTTTATGATCAAACGAGCTTCTTCTCCTAAATTTTATGACGGACATGACCACATATTAATGTCAGGTGGCCTATACAATTCCTGTAACCGGTTCATAGGTGTAAGAATCTAGGGCCTACTATGAACATCTATGTAATCATACCATGTAGCACATAATAAAAATAGCCTCACGCAGCACCACGTTTTGAATAAAGAAAAGGAGAACATGGTAGATAATATTTACCCTGAAACGCTGGATTTAAATTTAAAACTTCTTGTTTCGCTTTTGATGGTAGCCGACTTCTTTTTATATTTAGATCGGCGTGGGCCGGTTCATAAAATTTACTACTAAATTTAGTATACTACACGGAATACATCTATTTCTGCGGTATGTAAGACTTAGCATGACAGAGAGGAATTGGGTTTAAACACATTCTGTTTCATAAGGAAATGCAGGTGAAATAAAATGTTCCTGTGTTTGTGCAATTCTCAACTGCAGTTGACCCAGCTTAATCAAGAATTAATCATGTCGATCATTTTCACAATCAAATGATGATAACCGACGGACATGACCCTATTTTAATGTCAGGTGACCTAGTGAAGATCCCAATCAAGTTTAACCGGGATCAACATTCTGACAGACTCCTGTACATTTCATAAGTATACCCCCACAAAACGAAGTTTGTGGGGGTGGGGGGGGGGGGTATATAGGAGTGAGCTTGTCGGTTGGTCGGTCGGTCGGTCGGTCGGTCTGTTGGTTTTATGGTTTCCGGATGATAACTCATGAACGACTTGACCGATTTAAATAATATTTGGTACACAGGTGCAACATAAAAAAATACAGGTCAGGTTCGACTTTGGGGTCAGTAGGTCAAAGGTCAAGGTCACCGTGACCCTGAACAGTAAAACAGTTTCTGGATGATAACTCATGAACGACTGGACCAATTAAAAATTTTTTTGATACACAGCTGTAGCATCATGAAATACAGGTCAAGTTTGACTTTGGGGTCAGTAGGCCAAAGGTCAAGGTCACAGTGACTATGAACAGTAAAACGGTTTCCGGATGGTAACTCATGAACGACTTGACCGATTTAAATAATTTTTGGTACTTAGGTGCATCATCAGAACATACAGGTCAAGTTCGACTTTGGGGTCAGTAGGTCAAAGGTCAAGGTCACAGTGACCCTGAACAGTAAAACGGTTTCCGGATGATAACTCATGAAAGACATGATCGATTTAAATAATTTTTGGTACACACGTGTAACATCATGAAATACAGGTCAGGTTTGACTTTGAGGTCTGTAGGTCAAGGTCACAGTGACTCGGAACAGTAAAACGGTTTCAGATGATAACTCATGAACGACTTGACCGATTTATATTATTTTTGGTACACAGCTGTAACATCATGAAATACAGGTCAAGTTCGACTTTGAGGTCAGTAGGCCAAAGGTCAAGGTCACAGTGACCCTGAACAGTAAAACTGTTTCCGGATGATAACTCATGAAAGGCTTGACATATTTAAATAATTTTTGGTACGCAGGTGTAACATCATGAAATACAGGTCAGGTTTGACTTTGAGGTCTGTAGGTCAAGGTCACATGACTGGGAACAGTTAAGCGGTTTCCGGATGATAACTTAAGAACGCTTTGGGCTATGATCATGAAATTTGATAGGGAGGTTAGTGACATTAACATGTTTGAAATAAACCTATTAAATTTAATAATAATCCATACTTTCCAACCTTACATATTTTGTGTGCTATTAAAACAATACATTTACACAACTTATTGTATAATAACTGAAATGTATGTCCTTGTGGCCATTCCTTTCTTATGGTTGCCATACTTCTGTGACAAAGCTGTATTGTGGGGGTATAATTCGTCACTCTTGTGACAGTTCTAGTTAGAAGAGGTGCTGGAGTGTCAGCAAGCTTTTTTGTCTTTTAACCAACATGATCATAGTTTTGACATTATATGACAAAACAGTTATGTTAAAGACTAACATCCTAATAATTATTCATTAAATTTGAGGATTACAACGAGTGTTTGCATGTAAAGCAGGGAATGTCTTCTTTTTTATCCCCCATACTTGACACGAGATAACGCAATTTCAAAATAAACCCAACCGAGATTTGTAAAGGTCACATAAAATTGTAACTCCGACAGTGTACACAAGGAGGATGATCAATACAGCTCACCATAATACAGTTCTGATTACAGGTAGGTTTAAAAAAGGTATCTGTACCACTTGGAAAAATTATTATGTTGTTGATAAACCCACTCCAATGCAAGGAAAAAACTGGTAGGTTCTGTTGCAAAATAGCATATCTACAGCTTCTCTTTGAATGCACCTCGGTCCACAACGAAAAGTTAGCATTTTAGGAGAAAACCTTTTGTGATTATGATATTCTATGCATTTACAATTACATAGTAATTAGACTACAAAAAAATCTAATCTCTCTAAGTGCTGACAGAAGTGTCTCACAGATGATTCTGAGTATGGTCCAAGTCGCTTTTTGGGCTACAAACCCGCTTCCCAGCGCACCAGTTTTATATATCCAAAGAACATCCAAGGCTGAACGGTTTTATAGCATGTATGGAACTCTAGTTCCGATTCTGAGAAACACAGAACATTTCAAAATACAATGTAGATTTCAGGAATCATTGTTTTCTGTGGGCCTAGACTACACCGGAACATTTCTCTAACAACTGGACACAATTTCTTTTAATTTAATGTTCAAATGTTAATGGTAGAGAAGGGATCGTTTAAAATGCTGGAAAGTCTCTGACGGTTCAGATTGTCAGGGATTGGGACCCTAGTGCTTTTCAGAATTCGCATTACAAAAGCTAGTGGTTCCGACAAGCCAATTTCTACAAACCATATCGAAATTATCAGCATCTTATGAAATAAAATCTACCGATTGTAAGTTATGTTCTATAATGCATATTTTGTAATTTTGGCTTGAAATTTACAATCACGTTTCCTGTTACCGGTTCATCGGTGTCTATATCACACAGATTTTGCCAATTCTATGTTATTAACCATGTAGCTCATAACAAAAGCCTAACACAGCTTGAAATAAAGAAATGAGAACATTGCCTACTGTAAATTTAAAACCTGGTTTCGCTGATGGCAACGCCTACTTGTTTAAGGTGGACTTGTTTGGAGACCTACCGGCGTACGCCGATCACATGATCACGTGACTTAACGTTACCCGTCATGTGACCGGCTTACCCGGCTTGGTATCATAGGCTACACCAATACGGGTCGTACTGCATATATACCTCGCCCGAGGGTGGTGGACCTAATAAGCACGTATACAAACAAAAGGCTACACCAATGACTGCCTCCGTGTCAGGTTTGTTGTTCACTGTGGCTAACATCATAAATAAGATATTTCCTAAAAAGAAGCTATGAGGAAACCAATCAAAATATGCACATTTCTAGCATAGTCTGTTCTATCTGATTCCAAATTCTCGCCTTCGCACATCGGGGTACTGATAAACTATTAACACCCGGGAAAGGTGATTCCTCGGCTGACATCGCTGCATCTTTAATTTTGAATTTTGAACTTTGAAGACGACGATATCTACCATGCACTATCAAACTGTTTTATAATAATTCTATGTTGTTAAAAGCTTTTTGTTTCGTTTGAAATAAATTTAAACTTGCAGTCTACGTTAAAGAGCGAGCTTTCACCCTTTACCGAATGAAGAAATGAACACGTCTTAATAATCCGATTTGTTAACTGGTCAGTATGACGCCACGGCCAAGCCGAGAATAGTTATACCTGCACTTTTCCGCCACCGTGCACTCTTCCGCGCCGAGGTACGCGTTTCAATAAGTGGCGTCGGCGTAAAATAGTACATGCGTAAACGGCGTATCCAAACAAGTCCCACTAATGTTATAAAGTTTACTATACTATACGCAATGCATCAGTTTTGCGGTATATCTGTCACGTTGACTTAAAAGATGTTCGCAAAAGTCTTTTAAAATAGAGCAATATATTAGCTCACTCATAAAACCAAGAAACCTATTTTAAATATCCTTCTATAATTTGATGGCTAATTAAGCTTGGGTCGTGATGTATCATGTTAGAAAGGATGACTTAATTGTAGTGGTTATGATTTCACATGTTCTTTAGTTTATATTTATTTATTTTAGCTCGATTGTGAACGCTTGAAGCTTATCGAGCCACTCTCGAGTCCTCTTTCATGATCTGGCAAGAAAACCTAAATACATTTTGAGTGTACATGTATTACCGTTCAGGTTTGATATAATTTTTACATAATGTAGCATCGCTATCACGCTATATCATAATATTGTTTTTCGTTATAACTCCAAACAGGACATTGTTAGCTCTTTTCATCTAAAAGGGTTCAATCATCGTACGTTTTTGGCGGGAAAGGGAGTTAATTTTGTAAGAGAGAAGTGAAAAGTAAAGGTAAAGACTAAATGCCAGTCTGCTTAGTAGTGTCTGTACTTTCAGCTTTGCCACTTCATTTCAGTATGTGAGAAAGTTGGCAGTTACTTTCGGAGGATAGGGGCCTAGTACTGCGGGGTTTTTTAAATACGGATACGAATATTTCATTACGCATAAAACATATTACAATGTTTATAGCATATTTTAACAAAATATGAAGATCAAACAATGGATTTCAAGAAGAGGTTAAATTAACAAAGAATACAAAAATGTGTGTCCAAAAACTGTATATAAACCACAAGTCAAGTCTCAAAATACACAGAATCATATTAACTATTTCTATAAGAGTATGAGCCATCTTACAGATAGATGGAACATCGACATGTAAACTAGGTTGTGCATACTGTGTTCAGTGCAAGATGAATATAATCTTTCAGAATTAGTCGATTCGCTTTTTATTTGCAAAATAGATATATTTAGAGATCAAATTTGAAAATCGTGGGCCAGTGACAATAATATGCTTTAAAATATTTGTTTCTAAGATCACGATAATGAGGGCAAACCAACAAGAAGTGGTATTCATTCTCGACTTTTCTCATTGTACATGATTTACATAATCTTAGTTCGCGAGGTGTATTATCATATCTTCCGGACTCTATGCAAAGACTATGAGAAGATGTTCTAAATCTAGCTAAAGAAGTTCTATATTTGTTATCAGTTATTGCATCTAAATATTTCTCTACTTCAAAGTTATGTTTGAATATACAGTATGTCTGCAGACGACCAGAGTTGTTGATATCGGCATACCACTTTTGCAAATAGATATCAATTACTCTTTGTTTTATGACTTGAAAAGGTATATCGATCTCAAACTGGTTATTCCATACATTCATTAGTCCAAGATTGGTCAGTATATCTTTCATACAAAATGCCCAATTTTTTCCGTTATATGTATTACCTAGATCAGCGTCGGTTTGTAAAAGTATATAAATTTGTTTCACAATAGATGTGTCATTTTGTTTTAGTATTTTGATCCAGTACTTAACCATATTTATTTTACAAATAATACAAAGTGGAAAACGGCCTAGCTGAAAGATTTGTAGACTTTCTTACTCCAATTATTTTTCGTAAAAACTTTACGTGAATATGTTCCACATCCTTAGCTTCATGCGGTCCCCATATTTCTGAGCTAAAATTGAGGATGGAGCCTACCAATGAATCAAACAATTTACACTTTTGAGAAGTAGGTAATTCAATATGTTCCAAAATAGTGAATACGTTATGCAGTGCGAACAACGCGTGCTGTGCTATTGATTTTTGGGTTCTATACCAGTTACCGTTTTTGGCCTGGGGACTGAAAGTCCCCAAGGCCTAAGTTAGTATACCACATTTCAAACCCTGCAAGAATTTTAGCCGTGCTATGTGCGAATAACAACTGTAAACATGCGCTATGCGAAAGTAGTGCAAGACAGACCAGATCAATCTTCTGTTTGAATGCCGCATATGATAAGAACATGTTTTTTTTTTATCATTTATTTCAACATATATGATTTATGAGATATACATATACTTTTTGTCATACAAAAACAATATCTGATGTTAAAATCCCTTGGTAAATA
The DNA here is from genome assembly GCA_022818135.1 of Saxidomus purpurata. Lineage (NCBI taxonomy): Eukaryota > Metazoa > Mollusca > Bivalvia > Venerida > Veneridae > Saxidomus > Saxidomus purpurata. The sequence continues at coordinate 1,920,874 of JAFMSR010000007.1, read as the reverse complement.
TGCTAATTCACGCTTAACACTTCAAAACAGTATTGTAATTTAATTCAAAATGCATTAAAAAAAGATAAAGAAAAGTGGAAATATGATTTGTGTGTCGTCTCCAGTGCAGGTTTGTTCTTTCTGTTTTATTCAGTCTTATACAAACATATATAATAGTCATCGTATAAAACAAGGTACGAGGTTTTGTTGTGTAAAAACCTAGAAAATATTAAGAGTTCCCCATTTTAAATTATGATATTGAATTTTGCCATTCATTTCAGCTATTTCTTTTTCTATCCTGATTCTGTTTTTCAGATAATTAATGTAAATGTCAAAATGTGGTAACTTTTTTCTGTATTTCATTTGAAAAATAAAAGACTTCATCAAAATTATAAGAAAGTTTACAACATTAGTTTTCATGTTATTTTGTAATATTCCAAAACTTATGTTTTCTAAATTGAAATGAATAACAAAGTTATGTCTTTGTAAAAACTCACTTAATCTATTCCATAAAATTTGAGCATAAGTACATGTCCAAAATAAATGTTCTTGACTTTCAGGATGCATATTACAGAAGTCGCATATATTTTTGTTAGCTATGTTCATTTTTAACAAGGTCGTGTTTGTGGGTAAAATTCGCATGATATATTTATACTGGAAATTTCTCATTTTTGTGTCAATTGTTGCTTTAAAGGTCTGAGAGTATACTCTTTTCCAGTTAATGTCGATTTTATTTAGATTTTTTTCCCATTTTATTTCCGATTTCAGTGACATTGAGTTTGAGTTAACGTTGAACTGTTTTGTGTACAATAATTTGTTTGGCGTTTTCGATTGTTTTAGTGCATACAATAACTTCGGTTTAATATCATATATTATGCCTTCTGTTTTCAACATTTCTTTTAATCTTCTTGGAATACTACTAATGAGTTGGTAGTACATTAGAAAGTCACTGTTTTCTAGTTCATATATACGCTTAAACTCTTCAAAGCAGTGATAAGAACATGTTACAAATAAAAAGAGTACATAAAACTTCAAACGACTGCAGGAAGGTATATAGCTTACGGGCTGCATTACACATTTTTTTCTGTTTTAGAAATTAATGCGCTGTTAGCTGATTACGGAAGATAATCATATGCATATCACGGAAAAGTACGGATATTTACGGAAATTTACGAAAACGTACGAAGCTCGATATAAGAGTTTGTAGTTTGATTTTCAAATTTCCGATGTTATTTCATTGACAACTTTGTTATTTACGAACGATTACATATATATTTACCTAAAAATAAATGCCTCTAAAAAAAGATATAATTTACGTACATTCCCGAGAAGGAACTAACGTGATCAAATTCACCCGCCATTTATCGAGGACGCTGCATGTCGAGGCCCAGTGAACGGTTTCACTGATTACAACTACAAGGTAACCCAGAATCATTTTTGGTTTTCTCTGTTATACACATTGTACAGTACTGTATTTATATTTCATTGCTGGTATTGCTATGTTTATTTCTGTTTCAAGGTCTTGTCATTGGTACACAATAATTTTCGATCCACATCATCAGATCATATCGCTTGAAGTTGTACAAAGCGCAGATCGAATTATTTGTACTGGCTTAAACATTTTATAATGTTGACTATGTGATTATTTTTCATTTAACGTACATTTCATAATAAAACAAACTTCCCTGTCACCCATATATTTGTGAATCATTCATTCTGTGTCATATATTGAATTTCGTCCTCTGCACATTTCGACCCGCGCTTTAGGTAAGATTCAACGCAGAACACGTAGGTCAAAAGTTGTTTTTCGGGGAGTTAACCTATAGCCCCCAGGCTTTCAGCGCTCACAGCGCTTTGATTGAATAATGTGACACCGACATATTTGAAGGAATTAACTAATTCAATCGGTGTATCGTATATGTAAAAATCATGCTTGGAATGTCTACCCTTTTCAAATATCATTGCTTTAGTTTTCTATGTATTACTTTCAAGCTCCAAATACGGTAATAATATTCAATATCAGTCATCATTGACTTTAAAGTTTCAGGCGACTTTGCAAACAGGACCTGGTCGTCTGCAAAAAGTATCAAGAATAATTTCAGTTCATTTACAGTGAAAATATCATGCAAATCCGTATTAATACTTTTGGTGAGATCATTTACGAAAAGCATGAAAAGCAGAGGCGAGCTCGGATCCCCCTGTTTCAAGCCTATATGTGATTCGAAGAAGTCTGAGAAGGAAGAATTATATTTTACACATGACTTTACCGTCTTAGACATTGATCTTATAGCATTCACAAATTTAGAGCTGATATTTTCTGTTAGTAGTTTCTGCCATAGATAAGATCTGTCTATTTTGTCAAAGCATTTTTCGTAGTCAATGAAGATACAATACAATTTACTTCCCGAGTCAAGAACTTTTGAGATTATAGCATGAAGGATAAAGATGCAATCTACTATACACTTTCCTTTCTGGAATCCAAATTGGTATTTGCTGATTTTTTTCATTTTTAAATGACCGAAGGCGTTAAACTCATAAAACAACAAAAACATTTACGGTTTACAATTCAAACCGCGAACAGCGAACTAACAACTTGTCTGTAGTTTGCAGTTCCCAATCGAATCGCTTAAAGGAGACTAGTCTGCAGTTTTCAATTCGCATTTCGATTCCCGAACTGATGACTGGTCTGCAATTGCAATTCGAAACACAAGTGGGAACTGGTCTGCAGTTTTCAATGCGAATGACTTTACTAAAATTCCATGGGTATACTCTTCAGTATATTCCTTTCTATATTTTCCTGCGAAAAGAGAAATAAATTGTTCACACTCTAACTCACACAGCACATCGAGTTGCTCGTATAACCAAGAACCACTCGTGCCACTGCTGGTTCAATGATTAGTACAAACGTATAATGTTATCATGTAGGTCTTGGTAATTCATAGCACTTTTATCGGTCTTCATTTTCTATGCAGAGATCTTTCGCTCATTCTTCTCATTTTCCAAAAAAAAGGAATGGAAAAATTATCAACCGCAATACAGAATGTGAATGCTAAGCTATGTGTTTTTACAGGCACTATACAGGCTGTAGGCTGGGCAGTCATATTTGAGGTAAGCATTGTTACCTGGACGACTGGGTAATCTTATAATCAGTGGGTATATACTAAACGAAACTTTTAACGCACCACCTGCCCTTTTCCTCTTTATTTAATTATCGACCCTTCCAATATCTTCCAATGTTAAGAAGGAAGAGCACCAAGGCAATAGCACATGTTAAGATCATTTTGAAATTTATGTAACGGAAGTACGTACCCAGTGTCTTCATAAATGCTAGACATGATAGCTTTTCTGCACCGATAGCTAAAACAAAGCTGGCAGATATTGGAAGGTTGATAATTAAAAAAAAGAAGGGAAAATGCAGGTGGTGGGTTAGAAGTTTCGTTTAGTATACAAATGTATATACAATGAATGTTGTTCTTTTTAAACTAATCCAAACAGCTTAGTATTAACTTGAAATCTTTAACATCCATTAATTTACACTAACGCGTGAGTACATGATCCAAACAGCTTATTTTCATGTGTTAACATAAAAACCTCCGTAGTTGCTTAGTGTGGGCTGTAGATACACTAATTGTGAAGCACTGAATGTCATTGATACCCGATAGCTACTATACTAGGCAGATCTTGGTGTGACAGGAATAATAACCCTTTCAGTGATGTCATCCTCCTATCAGATCTATATATCTGTCTAACTGTAGACG
>JAFMSR010000007.1:1427795-1916637 GCA_022818135.1 Saxidomus purpurata | reverse complement strand
TCAGGTGAGGTAGATTCGGTCGGGAAAGGCGAGGCGAGGCGAGGCTCTTTTCCGACCGTATCTGCCGAACCTGATATCACATGTTGTCAAAAGACGGTGGACTAATATTCATTTTATCATGCAAAATCTTCATATAATATTGTTTACACTTTAAAGGGCCTAAAATAGAATAAATACGGTATTTATTAAAGAAAATGATTTCAAATAACTACTTGCGCTGCCCTCGAAAAATAGTTCTATATTTCAAAGGACAAAAAAGATAAAAGCGAAATAAATGTAGCTTCATAAATTACCTTCATGAGACTATTTATAAATGTTTTACTGTTATATGTTATGATATTACTTTGCAAACAAAAGTTTTGCAAAGACACACGCAAGAACTTCCAAGTAAAACACAGATATTTAAAAAATGACGGCAACGACAGTGGGGTATTACAATTGTGAACAAACGAGGAACTAAAGAGTTGAAAAGTGAGACAGTTTTCAACTTTTGATCTTACTGTGAAAATTGGATAGTGATAAAAAAGAATGAAAATCACTTGTGTCTCAAATTTTGCTTCAAAATTGCTGTAGATGGATAGCAAATGATCTAACTAAGAAAATGAATACAGACAACGATCTGTTTATTTCAAAAATAAAATTTCTACAGGCAGTTTTCTATTTTTTTGTTGCCGTGCTGTTTGTTATAAATCATTCAATATATTCATTTGGGCTGTATTTTTATGCAATAAACACATCATTAACCATGATTTGTAAACGAAAAACAGAAATGATAGGATAAATGAATTATTTTGAATACTTTTCCCCTGTGTTTGCACTTGAGGAGTCTTGCTTGTTGAACTGAAAAAGGTGCGGCATGTGGGCGTGATTACAGTATTATCATGTCACTGATAACATTTCAAAATATCGGAAAGGACCGGTGTTATCGGTCAGATTAAATGCTAGTTGCATGATAAAACATGATATGTGGTGTGATAAAAAAAAGCCATGTCAGTCTACTCATGTCACTCGATAATATGCCATGCATAACGTACAACGTGATATAATGCAATGATTATATAGTGGATAAATATCGTAATATATTTTGTTAGGCGCTATCAGGCCTCCGCAAAGCGCAGATATCTTTAAAATGCCAGTATGTAAAATGGGTCTGCATTTGGAGTCGAGTTATAGAGACACTGACAACTTGTGATTCCGGGTTTAAGTTTGCTATGTAATGTTTAATGTTCTACATCATACAGCAAGTTTAGTGTCCGATTGTATTGCAAGACACATCCTTGGGACATTAGAGACTAATCAACACACACAGTTATTCTTACATAAAATATTCGTAGCAATTTGTTGTCATATTATTAATATGAATTATCTGCATAGTTAGGCGATACAGTTTAAAAAACATGTATGTTTCACGTAGAATATAATCTCTAAACAAATATATTGCCTTCAATGAACGTAGAATGATAAATGAATACAATATCAAAGAACATCATATATCGAAATACAATATGTGTCATTTTAGCACCATTAAATCGCTACCCACCAATTAACTGTACACAAATTTTACGTTTAGCGACATTGCAATATATCTTTAACCGCTGATTTAGCTCAAATGTATAGCTTTTTAAAAACTTATAATTATGTTAAGTAATAATACTTGCAAATATTCTATTATTTGTGCTTTTGACGTTCTTTAATTTGACATCAGTTTTAAGGAGTGCCTCTTTAAACCAGGTTAAATGAAAATCATTCAAGGGATTCTAGGTGATATGGTAGGAAACGCAAAAGCGAACATGCAATCTAAAATCCTTATTGCATAGGGTTAGTCTGCGCGTCGTCTCGATGACACTAACGTCATGAAAATAATTCCAGGCATTAAAGAGATATCGAGCGGAGACGAAAAGCAACAAAAAATATAATTAAAAAAAATGCAAGTCGTCTATTTTGACCAAATCTAAGTTTAAGACAATCATGCAATGAAGTCAAAGAGGTACGGAGCAAATCAAGTAGGCTACACTATGTACATGTATATCATTCGATAACAATCAATTTTCGTTGGGTACACGAAACGCAATTTATTTTTCATATTTAAATAAACACGTACAATCAGGCGTAGAGTGCATGGACCTATAGGCCTACTTAGAAATACAGCCTCACTGGATTAATTTTATATCATCGGCCAGATTTGCCTTATTTAAAAAAAGTTTTATGTAGGGCGTACTTTCAGTTTTGACTGTTGTTATAAATAACACATTCGATAAACTGTGTTAGGATACGCACCTGTATTCAGTTTCCGATACAGTTTAATGAACACAGCGTCTACGCACCAGTATTCAATTTCCGATATGCAACACTGAACCAGGTCAATGTCAACGACTATTTGTAAAACATAAACAACTTGACAGTTTTATACGTTCATATGTAAAGTTCTCTTCATACACTCGATAAGGGGTAGATTTTTACACAAGTGTTTTAGCGAATAAAAATGTTGGTGCCGATCTAAAAATTAAAAAAAGAACAATCATTACTGTTGAGTGTTGTAGTTGTCGGATATTTAAAGAACTGGACTTGAAAAAATCAGTATGTTCCGACGGGGTATATTTAAATTTCGGGGATTATTCGCCCCGTCTCTGGACATATCAAATCGGGCAATCATAAGAAATGATACGGCAAAATACATCAGAATGTGTTACAGTTACAAATCGAGAGTATGCATGTCTACAGCATCGGCGGAGACGCTTAAAAAACCAGGTAGGATAATAATATACAAAATGTATAAGGAAGTATTTGAAGTGTTCAAATTTTCTCTATTTTTGGCAGGCAGTATTGCGGGAATCATCCTCGTTAAATATTCCGTTACCACTCCTGTATTTACTGATGAATCATTTCGTAAAGAGGGGAACGTGGGTATTCGACGATGTGTATGCGGGTGGATCATAATACCCTTTGAAAAAAAAGACATTTTTTTTCCAGTTTGCCAAGAGCACAGGCAATTCTTGGCTGTAGGTAGGTCCTATATAGCCTAATTCATTCGACTCATCGGTTTGACCCTTTTTTCGGAACTGTCAAGCCTCGAACACGTAGAAGAAAGTGCCCATTCAAAAACTATCGACTGACTTCAACGTCAAGTCACGGACCTGGTCGAGTTAATTAGACTAGGTCCTGTAGGCTACAACGAATAAATATGATACATGTCCTGTCTTTTCTGTAACAGATGATCTCCGTGTTTTGATGAGGTCCGCATCCGTGGTCGAGTTGTTAGAGCCGCTGACTCGTAGTCACTGTACATATATATAGCCTCTCATTGATTCAAGTCCATGGGTTCGAGCCCTGCTTTGGTTAGAAAGTTGGCAGTTTCTTACGGAGGATACGGACCTAGTACTGGCTCTTCCCATTTACATGAAACAAGGAGTGAAATTTGTTTTTAATATACATTTAAATGTTTCAAATGGGGAAATGAGTATTAGCCAGATGGTACTGAACCAACCATGTTTGTGTACATAAAGCAGATGTTCTAATTCATTGGTATGCATATATATTGTATAAGGGAGGGGATTTGTCTAGCAGTGACTAAGAATCCAGCTTAAATATTGTCAACTTCCAACTTTATTGGCATAAAAGCAATTAATATTGCCTTTGGTCATTTATCATGTTTATATCTAGAGATTATATCAAGGATATGCATATTATAAATACGAAACGCAAAGAATAGCACCTACAAAATTACACACAAAAAACATTCATGTCCGCACTCCCATTTTTCGTGTCCGGGTTGTAATTTTGTCATGCATTCAAGATTTAAATAACAAATCACTTGACACAAATGTTTGAAGCACATGATGACAACGTGTCGGGTACAAAACCCACGTCCATACCTCAAAGGTCAAGTTCATGCCTTGAGTTTAAAGTTAAACAGTTACTCTGCCATGAATTGAAGGATTTTAAAATAACTAATAGCAAATAATCAGCACATCAAGACAGTTTGTCGCGGGCAAGACCCACGACCCTTCCTGATGTGTCAAGGTCACGCTTTAAGTTTAAAGGTCATGGAATCCTGTATACGTGGGAACTCTGTCATGCACTGAAGGATTTTAGAATTACATGGCACAATTATCGGGGGCATTCGTTACTGATGGGGGGACAACTCTTGGTATTGATGTTGGAACACTAACAGGGTTGGATGGATTATAAATATTCACTTGATCAGGCGTTATAGGCTTTCGCAGATTTTTCCAATAAAATACGATATATATTTCTCAGGGTGTGTGTAGAATTAATTTCTCTGTTTAATGAGGCGAGAGGTGTAAAACCATCATTGCCTGATTGGTCATTCACTTCTAATAATGTTACTTCTTAGTTCACCATCCTTTACAACTTTAACTAGTATAACTACATGTATATATATATATCATGTCAGCATTCTTATACAGTTATGGAGATAGTGGATATCTCTAGTACACGTGTTCAACTGATTGTAAGAATGTATACTGATATTGTCAATTTATCAGTTTTAGTTGATAAAGTTTTCAGAAATACCTTGACAAGGAAGTTGCAATAACTGTCTTTTTAAAGATTTGATTAAACGTCGTGAATCCATTTCCAAACATTTCGACAGGAGCATTTTTTTGTAAATACAGCAGACGTGATTTTGCAGAAAAACGAAAAAAATCAACCAAACTTCCATATTTTCAATAAATCCCTGACTTAAAACTTTAGTCGAGAAAATAACACTAAATAATGTAAAGATTTTTTTTTCTGACAGAAATGTTCTGCTATCAATGTGAACAGACCAAATCCAGACGGGGATGTGTCACAGTGGGTGTATGTGGGAAGACACCGCAGGTCGCCGCCCTCCAGGATCTACTCTTGTACGTGCTCAAGGGTCTGGCAGTACACGCGAACCGGGCCATCAACATGGGGCTTTATTCGTCGGAAGAGTGTGACCTATTCGTCCAGAAGGCTATGTTCAGGTAGCAGTGAAACTTCATGGCGCATTTTGATTAAAAGATGTTAAAATGTAAACTTTTATTCATTTTATTTTACTCGCTGACCCAATGCCAAAGAAAATGATGATCGATTTTAATCATATACATGTATACCTAGCTTTATACCATTGGGTGTTGTAAAGATGCTTTCAAACCCTCGCTTTTTCAGTGTGATAGTATACACAAATTCATACAAGTTTGATCAGGTTTGACCAACATAATAGTAACGCACTGTTCCGTACGGCTTCTTTCTTCCTTTTTCAGTCTACCTGGTAAATCGGTGATAAAATATAAAAGTTAAACTTAAGATCATATTTTGTTAGCTGGTTTCTTATATGAATCTAAAAAGATAAACGCACAATGCCGACCACAAGCTCCTGTGGATCACACTTGCAGCAAACTATTAAAGCTGCGCGACATTTTTCATGATAGGTCTGGTGAAAATCTAGCCTGAATAATATACATCGTGTAGTTGGGATCAAAGCTGTTAAGATGTGGCCACGCACATTAGGGCTGTTACGCACTATTCACGCCTCCGCTGTCTGTTCGTCAGTACGACGATTCTGAAAGCGTTTCTTTTACACTGTCTCAACCAATCATACCTACATGCTTTATGTGTAGCGAACGTATTAAAGTACTAGGAACACTTTGAATTTGATGATACAGAAAAAATATTACTGATAGGATAATGATAGAACCATGTTCTATTCACTCAAAATCAATGCTGACATGCGCCTTTCTTTCGTATTCAGGTCGTTTCTTCACCGGCAAGAGTAACATAGAAAGCCGTTTATTATTATTTTTTTGCGATATCATGGAAAAAATACTGCGTCATATTTCAAACATGTACTTATATATGTTAAAAAAAAAACAAAAACAAAGTTAGGAATTTTTGTTGGTACATGTACAAATCACGAAAGATCATATCCGCCGGTAAGACATCTTTCTTGGTAAAAATAAGAGCTACTTGTAATTGTTCTCCTTAGCCTTTAATCCCTTGGCATCGTGATAGTTTTAGTATCTGTTGATAAAATATACCAATACATGTAGTTGTATAGTTTTACATGTATGCAAAATTTATGAACACAAGGCATGTGAGCTGATTAAACAATTTTAATGAAACTTTCATAATGAAAAATTTGCACAATTTGTTTATACCACAGCACTCTCACCAATGTGAACTTTGACCAAGACCGGTTCCCAGAATACATAAGACAGGCTGTGGAATACCGAGACTCGTTCCGTGATCGGCTCATGGAAGAATATAAAAGAACTGGAAAACACCCTTGTGAATCTCTAACTCAGGGTCCGGCTGTCTGGCAGCCTGAAAAAGGATACGACGATCTGGAATACCTGGAAAGCGAAGGCAAGTTGAATATCATTATCTGTTATTCTTGTTCTTTAATTGAAAGCGACAGGTACGTTAGTGTTCGAATCCCCTGTATTATGGATTATTATCCATTGCCCGATTGACACTTTTTCCGCCGTATGTTTCTACCGTGTACATGTTCAAGTTTGAAGACTATTTACGTAAGTTAATATGTTTGCTTTGATTTTTCTTGATTAATGTTTCATAGTATTCTAGTTTTAAGACATACGATACAGCAGTTATGTCACGTAGCGCCGAAATATCGAATGTGAATAGTTTGGTTTCCTACTTGTACTAACTGTAGCAATGATATATATTCGTCCCAGCAGGATTTATTATATTAACGATCCCTGGTCCCAGGTACAAACAGGAACCGTATAGAGTATTCCTGGTACAAACACGAAACAGTCAAAGTAAGTAAAGTAGCAGCAAACAGAGCTGCAGATGTTGCACCATCCAAGTAGCAGCAGTAAGACTCCATGTAGATTTTAGGGAAAGATCTACCATGCCGTCAAAAATGTGTTTCATTTACAGGACATAAAGTGGGTGTGCTGGAGGACCAAGATATATATGGTGCTGATATAAACGGTGTCCGGTACATGACACTGTACGGTATAAAGGGACTTTCTGCATATGCTTGTCATGCAGCTGGGCTCGGAGAGACGGACCCGTGGGTTTCAAAGTTCATATATAAGGTGATTCTACTTTTGAGAAATATATTTTAGTGGTCAAGAAGCAGTCTACTGTGTAAGCCTGGTACCGCATGTCTAACTGTGTAAGCCTGGTACCGCATGTTCAGTAAATACAAGACAAATTTTGATGCAAAGCATCAAAGGCGCTGCGCATGTTTTTGAAACATGATTTAAAGGAATCAGAGTCATTTTAGAATATCAGTAAACAACCTATCAACGGGAAAAAACAAATACATTATGTTATATGTAAATGTTATCATAATAAGTAAAAAAACACATTTACTACAGTTTAACCAAAAAATGAACGAATCATAAAACAACCTTCCGCATAATGGTACGATGACGCCATTTAAACGTGGTCAGTAGACGCTTTTCGACACAGACGAAACCCACGTGATTAATTTTGTCTTTACTATTGGTCAGTTGTTAGCGATGCTTTACATAACTTTCATTGAGACCCCGTGTATCGCATAGTTAGGTGAACGGTCTTATTTATAATGCCTACATTTTACTTTAGTATGTAGTAATTAAAATGGGTTTTCATTAATTATTCACGTTGACAACATATGTATTTAAACTTCAAAATGTTTAGAGATAGCAAAACAACTATCGAGACGTTTTTTCTGAACTTTGATGAATCTGGCCGTAGGGTCCGTAAACAAAGCAATAAAAAAACCGTAACCTTCAAGTTTGTGGAAAAGTTATTAAATATCCTATGAATATGTCAAACGTTTTGAATTAACGGTCGAAGACGTATGCATCTGGTATAGTATTGTTTGTAATCAGTTAATACTATTTATTTATTCATTATAGGGAGTTTGTTCAAACATAATACATAGTTTTTAATTACAATAATAATGTTGGCTGCTCCCTATTCGATTATGCAACCCCATGGTACAAAATTAAAACCTATTCAATACTGACGCTGTGCTTCCGCACAGCGCCAATAAATGGTATTTTAACACTTTGACCCAGAATGGTAAAATTAAGGCTTGTTTTTAAAATACCAGACCTTTTGAATAACTTTTAAGAAATTTAAGAAAAACATTACAAACACCTTCAGTTATGATGATTACTGCATTACTTCATCTGAGCTAAATTATAGAATGTACCGAATTCTTCAGGCGCTGGATTTTCTCGTCAGTGCCAGTAAGGCAGACCAGCACGACTTGGGTTTGAATCTGCAGTTGGCACTTGATGTTGGTGCAACAAACATGAGGGTCATGGAGCTACTTGATAGGGGACACAGAAGAATGTTGGGGACACCAACGCCGACAAATGTCTGCACAACCCCATTGGAAGGAAAGGTTCATATCAATTTCATAGTCTGTTTGATATTACAAAATGTATCATAGATCAAAAACATACAGCCTGTATGTTATAAATACACGTGTACATGTATATAAAGTTAACTGAGGTTATGTCTCTTTTGACAACACAGATTACACAAAAACATCAAACAACTCTATGCTTTTTAATTCAGTACATTGTGTCGTTATTAGAAAATAGTTGAATATTACATAATCACTCTCAGTACTTAATCAACTTAGATCAATATTATTCACTGATAACGCAATGTTCCGTTAGCCATATAGTGATACTGGAATGTGCACCTCGGGTTCTGACAAGTGCACTTGTATTTAATCAAGTTAAGCATGTCATTTAGTTGTGTCTGGGTCCTAATATAATCCAGGTTCTGCTGTACAAATCAAGTTTTGCACTTGCAATGATCGTGCATTAAAGTGTTCTCAAAGTAGGTTGTAATTATAATCAAAATAGGTCAACTGGATTGTAAAACTGTTGAACCTGTAAAAGGCGACCACACAAGGGCAGCTGAAATTATGGTCTCTTAAGACAGGTGGTGTCTTAACTCAGGATAAATTGCTATCATCTCAAATTACAAAAGAGGAATATAAAGTGGTTGTATGTTAGGTTGTTGCTTAACTTGGGTGGTCGCAAGGAAAGGGTTGAATGTAGTAATGGGTGTTTAAGGTAGGTGACTGTCTACTAGACGTGAATACCATGTCCAGTTCATCAGCACCTAACTCAAATGTGATATTCTCATGTTTCACCTAACTCAGTGTGATATTCTCATGTTTCACCTAACTCAGTGTGATATTCTCATGTTTCACCGAACTCAGTGTGATATTCTCATGTTTCAGTGCATACTGATATCAGGACATGACTTGGTAGATCTGTACACACTACTGAAGAGCACGGAAGGCACGGGTATCAATGTGTACACGCACGGGGAAATGATGCCTGCGCACATGTACCCAAAACTAAATGCATTCAAGGTATGTTTCAGGGACACATTACTATCAGTAACAAACTGTTATTATGGTAACAAATGGGTTGAAATCCATTGTATTTGTAATTTGCTAAAATACTACACATGTATTTATAATACTGTACATACATATTACTAACAGAAGTATAACAAACAACATGTTAAGTCTCCTCAATACAAAGTAATCATAGAAAACTTAATGAGAAAGAGATCTTTATATTTTGATTCTTTCAGAGTCTCGCAGGACATTTTGGAGGTGCCTGGCAGAATCAGAAGATAGATTTTGCGACATTTCCTGGTCCTGTCCTAGCATCTACAAACTGTGTCGTGGAGCCGCTGCGGTCTTACAGAAACAGACTTTATACCCTGAACGATACAGGAATACATGGAGTACGGCATATAGACCTACACGACCCAACACAAGTGCAGCAACTCCTTGAGGCAAGAACATTTAGCTTGTGCAAATATTTTTGTTCGAAATTTTATTTTAAAAACTTTTGGTCTCGACGTATAAATGTTTAAAGTAACAGTAATGTTACGTTTATTAAGTAAGTATGCTTGTACTTTTATTACTATTTACTTTATACAATTGGGAATCCGGAAAACAAAATATATGCTCAATTTAAGACCTTACCAGTATTTGGACGAGTAACCTTGTTGGACAGCATCCTTTGTAGATTTTGCCCAGATGAAGATGCTTTCCCAGCGGCTTCTATATAAGAATGCTTGTTTTATTTGCCAAGGTCCAAAATTCTTTTTTTTTTTCTAAGTTCCAAAGGGCATTTTTTGGATGAAAGACAATGTCATAACATGAGATAAATACATCTTTGGTAGGGATTTCAAAACAGAAATTCTTTGAAAGGGGGGCAACAGGATGGGCTCAAGTTTTGGTCTTGAGTGCACACATAGCAGCTCTATGTTATAACACCCACCCTGAGGCAGGAAGTGGTATAGATGTAACTTTTGATACGAAACATGACTTGTAAACACTATGAAGGTTTAAGAAAATCAGCAAACAGGTATTGAATGTTTTAAATACGCAAAATTAACTTAAGTTGAATTGAAACAAATCTAAGTGTCTAAAATGTGAATTAATGGACTAGTGAAAACTTTAAAAAATTGTTATATATCTGACAGCATGCAAACAGCCTGGATGGTTTTGATAGTAAAACAGCTCAGAAGTACGATGACAGAAAGTTTGTGGTAGGATTTGGACGGGAAGTTATTGCACAACATGCCGATACAGTATGTATAGCTTCTTCTTGTAAAACATGTGTTCACTATCCCAGTTCATAAGTAGGAAACCTGGTTTTTCTTTTGTACTTTTTAGTGATTACTTCTTCATTTTCTTGAATAACTTCTTTCATGATCATCTAGTGTAGGGAGGTTGGTGCAAAAGCCCAAAAGTAATATTTTAAGTCTTTGTTGGTGCTAATGTGAATCCTATTTAAGGTGATACAGATCTATTTCTTTATTTTAGTTTATCTTGTGAACTTTTGTGTTCACCAATCCTTCAGATTTGGATTACTGTACTCTTATAACCAATTAAAGCTTTGGCCAGGTTTATATAATTACTTTGGCCAGGTTTATATAATTACTTTGGCCAGGTTTATATAATTACTTTGGCCAGGTTCATATAATTACTTTGGCATGGTTTTTTGATAAACATTGTACATGACATATTTATTGTTTGTTGATGATAGAACAAAACCTTTCCCACTATTCCATGCATATGATACTAGTGATGAATGTTTTAATTAAATTGAAGAGAAACCAGCCATTTAAATTTAAAAAATCAAGAGTAAGAAAAAGCTAAACTTGTTTTTTCAGGTTATAAATGCAGTGAAGTCAGGGGACCTACAGAGAATCTGTGTTATTGGAGGCTGTGACGGTTCAGAGCACAAAAGGAGCTATTTCACCAACCTCGCAAAATCATTACCCGCTCAGACGCTCATCCTGACAATGGGATGTGCTAAATATAGAATCAACACCATTGACTTTGGAACACTGGGAAATACTGGGATTCCGAGACTTCTAGATATGGGACAGTGTAATGACAGTTATGGTGCCATTCAAGTCGCAAAACTACTTGCCGATACACTGGACACGGACATAAACAGCCTGCCCCTTGCCATATCACTGTCCTGGTTCGAACAAAAAGCCGTCGCTGTGCTGTTATCGTTATTAAGCCTTGGGGTGAAGAATATCAAACTGGGACCAGTCATGCCAGCGTTCCTGACTCCGGGGGTAAGAGATCTCCTAGAGGAGAAGTATGGCATCGTACCAACTGACATCAGACACCCACAGGATGATATGGATGATATGCTTAATAATTAGTTATACATTCAAACTATAATTTGATAAAGGGTTTCTACATGACCCTCAGTCAGTCAGAGGTTTTTAGAAGTGATCTCCAGTTGGCAACAACTTGACCATGGAGATGGTTTTTTTGTGTCCTTTTTTCTGCACTCACACTGTAACATATGATATGCTTAATAATTAGTTATACATTCAAACTATAATTTGATTAAGGGTTTCTACATGACCCTCAGTCAGTCAGAGGTTTTTAGAAGTGATCTCCAGTTGGCAACAACTTGACCATGGAGATGGTTTTTTTGTGTCCTTTTTTCTGCACTCACACTGTAACATATAGTTATATATTTTAACTTATTCTATGATTCTGTCAAGGATTATGTTAATATGATTCATTGTAGTTTTGCATGAAATTTATAGATTAATTCAGGGTAAAAAAAGAGAAGTTTTTGATTTTCTCTTCCTACCTAATGATTGCTCTATAAGTACATAAATGTTTTAATGTTATACTAATGTATCATTATAGCTAGACTCTTTTTCCACAATTCATTGTGCATTAAAGAACTTTATAGTTTCATTTACATGTTCTTTGAGTTTTCCTAATCATATTTACTTTTTTTACTTAAGAGTTGCGTCTACCTCAGAGTAGCTGGTTGTGCACAAACATTGTTTAGATCAGGGCAGGGCAGTGTAGTTTCATCTGACTTGTTTACATTCTGTTGTGGTCTTTCACACAGGTTTGACTGTACATGTAAAACCTAATTTTTTGGACCAATTTGACTCTGCAGATTAGCATGGTAGGTTACCCAGGATAGGTGTGCATGTGAATTTGCACCCATGTCACAGTTGCACATAAAAATATTCAAGACATGTGAAAGACACATTGTGTCTCAAGATCATGCTGGTGTCTTTAGAGCAACTAGTTTCACAAGGGTATGTATTTCCTCAAAGGCATTTAGTTTTAATGGGCATCTTGTGTCTTTAGGGCATCTGATGTCTCAAATGCAACTAGTGTCTCTACGGCAACAGGTGTCTCAACTACATCTGTTGTAGAATATGTGTCTCAAGGGCATCTAGTGTATCAAGGGTACTTAGTGTTTTTGAAGTGTGTTGTGTACAACATTGCTCTTAGCACATTCTAAAAATATCTGCAGTGGTTAGAGCATAATGTTCATCTACCTTCCTTTCATGTGCTAAATTAATGTTACCAGTCTAAACATTCTTACCTGTCGTATAAACAAGGCTTACAAGGTAACCCTCTATAAACAAAAGTTGTATTGGCCATTTTATTTATTGTTCCTTGATCGAGAGAACTGTGTCATAGATTTTTAAAAGCATAATTTGTTACAATTTCATGACCATTGAAATTTGATGTATGGTAAAGGGGGTAAAACCTTTTATCACATGTAGGAGCAAAAGATTAATTTGAAGACCGGTATCAGAAATCTGTGACACGGTTCCTTTGAGCAGGCAACTGTGTAGATAATGCAACACAACGTAATGGAATATGGGACTATTCTTAGCTGCAAGTTACATCATGTTATTATATTTTCTTTTTTAGTTTAGTTTATACTACAATACATGTAATTTGTGAAGAAAGCTTTAAGCTTATTGAATCACTCTCGAGTCCGCTTCCTGGAAAAACCAGTACTGGTGTGTCATGTGAGATGGTACGGTCATGACCCCAGTGGGGCACAAACCCGCAACCTCTGCGGTGAGTGGCAGACACCTTAACCTCTACGCTATTTGTAACCTCGATTGTTTTGTTTTATTTGATTATATTTTGAAAAGACCTTTCCTAAAATGTATAGATTTCTATATATATATACTTTCGACATACAATTAATAAGCAGATTTTGTCAATTGAAATTTTAGCTTGTATCACACGCTACCTTACCCAATGTACCCTTGCTATGTGTTGATAGCTGTAAACCCTTACTTGACTACTGACTGCAGCTATTGTCATCTAAAGCTTGTGTGAACTTTCACTTATCACTCATATTTCATTGTTCTTGTAATCAGTGCTTTGTTATAATATTGCAATTTGTTGTTATGTCATAAAATACGATTGGCCTTGTGTGAAGAACTAGAACTTAATGTAGTGGTGTAGACATTTTGCTGTTGTTTTATTTGTGAGTCATTCACACTACACAAATGTACCTGAAAGAGTGAGTTACCTTAGGTGTGTCACTGGAAGTGTAATAAGCATGCATAATGTACATAGACTAATTATTATTATTTTATGTAACAATTTAAATGATCTGAATCAATGTTTATGTTATAATTTAGCGTATTTTCTGGCTAGCTATTGGTCGACTTTGCATTTTCAAATTGTCTTGAATATGTGCATTAACTTATCAGGATCTGTAATTAAAGATTCAAAATTTGCTGTGTTGTTGTTAAGATGTATCTTTGCATAAAACAGTTAAACTGCAATGGAGACTCAGTGTAATTGAAGAAATGAAACTATCCTGGAGTCTTAGATTACCTGCCCTTTACCTTGCCAACTTTCTTGGTCCATCTTTCAATTGGGACAGTACTATTATTTGATCATAGGGGTACCCTTTCATATTTTTCTATAACATTTCTCTTTCATTTCTAGTTAATTTGGTCTATAACATACCTACTTCACTTGGTCTGTAACATCTTTACTTCACTTGATCTATAATTTCTCTACTTCATTTGGTCTGTAAGACCTTTACTTCACATAATCTATAACATCTAAACTTCAGTTGGTCTATAACATCTCTACTTCACTTTGTTTTACATCTCTACTTCACTTGCTCTATAACATCTCTACTTCACTTGGTTTTTAACATCTCTACTTCACTTGCTCTATAACATCTCTACTTTATCTGGTCTGTAACATCTCTACTTCATTTGGTCTATACCATCCTTACTTCATTTGGTCTGTAACATCTCTATCTCACTTGGTCTATACCATCCTTACTTCATTTGGTCTGTAACATCTCTATCTCACTTGGTCTATACCATCCTTACTTCATTTGGTCTGTAACATCTCTATCTCACTTGGTCTATACCATCCTTACTTCATTTGGTCTGTAACATCTCTATCTCACTTGGTCTATACCATCCTTACTTCATTTGGTCTGTAACATCTCTATCTCACTTGGTCTATACCATCCTTACTTCATTTGGTCTGTAACATCTCTATCTCACTTGGTCTATACCATCCTTACTTCACTTGGTCTTTAACATCTCTATCTCACTTGGTCTATACCATCCTTACTTCATTTGGTCAGTAACATCTCTATCTCACTTGGTCTATACCATCCTTACTTCATTTGGTCTGTAACATTTCTATCTCACTTGGTCTATACCATCCTTACTTCATTTGGCCTTCATGTCCCTACTGCACTTTCTCTGTAACATCTCTTCCTAAGTCAATACTTTACAATAACTTCTCACCAAGGGTTCTACATTTCACAGGAATAGTATAACATCTGTGACATTGATTCCAAAGCAATTGCTGAAATCTGCTCGATAGTCCAGAAGATCACTATTAGCCTGTTACACTTCATTCTTCACTGATTTTTCGACGACTCATCATTATACTATGAAGAAGTACGGCTGAAATATGAATAAATATTCTTAAAGGAAATTTAAGCATTTATCATTTAAAATCTTGAGGAAATAATGTGAGCATGTATCATTATATTTACACCCTAGAGTTTGAAAAGATTCATGCTTCATCTAATTCAGATCTAGTTCTCACCAAATCCGTGAAAGATTATGTACATAAATGTTGTTTCTAACAAAATACTTATTATTGCTCAAAGCTTAAATCCCAACTCCACGAGCTAAGACAATTATACTCTGAACAAGTACTAGAATAACATCATTCTCTCTGACAGGCAATGGAATTTATGAAGCACCAAAGTCGATGATTATATATCTTGTGACTAATATTATTTCATACATCTACCTATTGAGCTCCAGAGTCAGACTGTAGAGTAAAATTTTCCCAAAATATTTAAAACTGGTTCTCCCAACAAATAATCTTTGTATATTTTGTCACTATATTTGGTTATATGAGCATTAATTGCAGTAAATTTCTTTCAGCATGTCAATCAACTCAATAGCCCTGTTGCTTTTGTCTTTCCAGCTGCAATAACTTTATAAATATAACACAGTGTTTTTCCTAAATACCCAGGTTAAACTAATATCAAATAGTTTACAGTTAAACTCATTTACCATGATACAATTTATACCTGTTGCTACAGAAACGTTCAAAGAATCAACAAGGAAGCTATCTTTCTTCTGTTTTGCTGTCTGGAAATTTGGTATGCACAGTAAAACATCACAATAACTCTGTATCTTCTCACTAATACCTTCAGCTTCACTGCCTGAAATAATCAAAACTACAGTAAAACATATTTATAGTAAAACCTGTTTATACAGACCATCCAAAGGCTCGTAAACCTGTTTATACAGACCATCCAAAGGATCGTAAACCTGTTTATACAGACCATCCAAAGGATCGTAAACCTGTTTATACAGACCATCCAAAGGATTGTAAGCTCCTGGGATACATATACATTGTATGAAGTGTCACCACCACACAGATTTAACTACTTAGTAGAGTTCACCTCTTAACAGATTTAACTGTTTTTGAAAATGTAAATATGGTCCTAAGAGACAGGTGATTGCATATGAACAGATTTTTACCTGCTGAAATGTTCATACAATCTTTTTACTAACCTCTACTAAATAATATGTACATGTATATGTACAAAACTCCACAAAAATTCTAAGATGAACTTGTCTTTCTTTAAATTTGGACACTGCCATTAATTGTTTATTGGGGTGCTCACTGTAAATGTTCTGAGTAGGGAACAGTGTAGATCATGATCAGGTTGTATGGATGGGCAGGTTGATCATGATCTGAACTTTTTGTATAAGCAGAATCATTTAGCCAGCGGGGGAAGAATTAAAATGAGGCATTTTTGTATTAGATATGTTTGACTGTACATTGACAGAGAAACAGTTGCCTCCCCTTTCAGCCTCAAAATGAATTTTAACAGACTTGCATAAAACTTACCTAGAATGAGTAGAGTAGGTGTTTTAGTAGTGTATTTGTGTAAATGTAATGCTTTATCCTGACTTTCATCACTTGTTGAACCCACTACAGTCCCTCCTTCATCTTTCCATCTCTGCAGGGAAAACAAATAATGTAAGCTTTTATAAACATCTCCAAATCATTTCAGACAACCTTCATACAAGTCATGCTCACAGAACTGCTACACAAGTTCCAGTTGGTGAGAACTTTATACTTCTACATTGTATCTCATTCAGATATAGAGGTAACTAGGTACAGTAACTGAGATAATGTGTGTTACCAAGGGTCAGATTGTGTTACTAAGTGACCTGCTCCTTGGAAACCAAAATTGTTATACTTAGAACACTCACATATTACTTTTCATCTTTTTGGGGATTTAACACCTAATATTCAACAGTTTATCTGTTATTTACAGAGAAAGAGTGTTACTAACCATCATTCCTAATTAGATGCATAGCCTCTGAACAGACATGTTAGAAACTTTCTCACAAAATGAGTCGGATTAGTGCTGGGGCTCTAACAAATGACCCTCAATCAGTAAAATATTTCAAGACTACAGGTGAACAACCTTTACCAACCAATACCCAAGATGGGTCTTTAATACGACTATATGATCTGATTCTGCTTTTAATGTCTCCCTTCCACTTAATGATATATCAACTTCATGTATACTTGTTAATTTATACTGGTATAAATAAAGATCTGATTTAAAAAAATAAAATTCAGCAATTTATACTTATTAATATAACTTGATTGCAAAAGATTGAATTACTTAAAATAATCATTGATCTCATTCCAGAATGGAGTTGACCTCTAAGAAAGAGAAGTGATGTGGAGTATATGTGTCTTGCCTAAGGACAATACCACTTCATGGCGCTTGTATGAAGTGAACCCGGGACCCTCTAAGTGAGTGAGCCTGAGGTATGCCATGGCACTGGGATTGAACCTAGTACCCACTGACCCTCAGGTGTGCCACTCTAGCTAAATGATGTCCAGTATATTACTGACCTTCAAACATTTTGTCATTGTAGATTCATACTTTAGTGACTGTATATCCATGACTTCTAGTGCACCTGCACTTGCCTTACTCACCACAGGATTTAATGCTGAACTGAAATATGGCAAAATGTAGAGGGTAAGTTTTAGCATGAGACTACATATTTCTAATACAAAAATTATTCCATAAATGTTTTTTTAATGATTATTTATTTTAAGTTTATGGCCAAAGGCTGAACATGATTATAGTTATTTCAAAGTCTGACCAATTTCAATCTCAAATATAAGAACTGCATCACCCACCTGGCCATTTTTCACTCAAACGTGAATTCTAGTCAATTTGTAATAACATTAAACAGAGTTGTGCACCCTGAAGAACTTCATGCATACTAAATCGTTCAACAGGTATATACATGTACTTGAATGTGTACAAAGTTTGGATATTATGCAGCAAAAAGTCATTAAGGTACTTGTTTGTAAATGCTAATTACTAATGACTTTTCACAGTAATTTTATGCTTATACATCATCATAAAAATTGGAGATAAAAACAATGCATCATGCCATTTAGTTTTTACTGTAATTCCGCCACTTAAAATCACTACACTTTTTTTAATGTCTCTGTGCTAATGGTCAAAAGGATGCATCCTTACCAGATATCCTGCATACAGTCTGTACTTACCTGTAATGTGCTGGGATTATCACTTTCTCAGCACCAAAATATAAACATGATCTAAGAATAGCTCCCATATTCATTGTGTCCTTGACCTTGTAAGGTAATACCCAAAGTTGTGGTTCCCCATTATGGTTAATTAATTTTTCACTGAAAAAAAGAAAGAGATAAAATAATTAGTACATTGTATCTATTAGACACAAGGCAAATATATAAAATCAGACCTGAAACAGCTTATTCTGTCATAAATTTGCCTCTTGTTTGCCAAGTTTAAAAATAAGCACATTTCTAGATAGCCATCCAGAATCAAGAGATTTGAGACTGGTTCTGGAGAAAAGTTTTGGTCAAAATGGTCTTTAAAATGCAAGCTTATACAGAAAAAGTTTCATACATTTGCATGTTTCTAATCTTTGAATGTTTGCAACCTATGCATATTTCTTTTTTTTTCATGTTTCTTACCTTTGCATGTATCTTAAGTCTGCGTGTTTCTTACCTTTGAATACTTCTTACCTTTGCATGTTCCTAACTTTTGAATGTTGCTAAAATAAGCATGTTTCTTATCCGGATGCATATTTCTTTCCATTTGCATGTTTTTAAACTTTGAATGTTTCTCACCTTTGCATGATTCTTTCCTACACATGATTTGTACCTGCATGTTCTTTTACCTATGTAAAATGTTCATTATCTATGCATGTGTTTTACCTATGTATGGTTGTTACCTTTGCATATTTACTTACCTTACAATTTCTGTCTCTATAGATAAGCTCTGAAGTTCGTATGGTGAAACATCTAAACATACTCCCTAGAAAATATACCAAATTAAAATTTTGAGTTCTCCAGAATACTTCATCTTGCACCACTTAATTAAGTCTATACTGACACCAACTTGTGGTAACAATTAAGTTTGATGTTTAAAATAAAACAGCAGTATATCTATTGAATCTTGTTTATTTGTAATATGTATAACAGTCAACTGAAAACATTATTCTGTGTTATATCTTTGGGAATAAACCATACCAAAATAAATCTGAATATCTATCTATAATTCAAAACACCAGTAAGTATGTACCGGTGATGTTCCTTAAAGACAGTATTCAACATGTTTTAGGAGGCAGTATGGGGTTTCAGGCTGTTAGTGACGTACTGGCCAGGGTCAAATTTACAAATTAGAGGTAAAATGCAGATCCAAGTGCATGGTTTTGGTTGATAATATTAATAAATGCTATATGCATTTTCATTGTCAAGTATTGAGATTTAGTGATTTCATGAAAGTGAAACCAGTGACATTGACCAGCAGTAGTGAAGTAAAGGCTGCCAAGTACGAAAGCATGTCTGTCTAGAATTAGCCGGGAATGCGAGGGTCATTTTGACAGGGGTATAAGTAGATTTGAAATATTGAACAAATGGTTAGGATATGGTACCTTATATCACTGAGCTTGTTTTTCATGATTAACAGTGATTCAAGAGTCGGAAACAGTGTAGCAGTTGGTTCGGTGGCAGACAATTTTCAATGGTAGTAAACATTAGCAAAATGTGTTATTTTGTCGTCAGATTTCGCGATATTGGAAAACACAGAATGCTGAGCTGAAGGATGATGGTTTTGGTTTAGTACTGAAATTACTGGTATTTTTATCGAGTCACACATGACTATGCTAAAAATGTACTACATTTGTTTCTGGGTTGTGATTACAGTGTTGAAAGTTGCAGAGTCGAACTGCAGTCTACCTCCTTACTATGATTTGACCATGTGACCTTGTTTTTTTATCAATCATCACCATATTGTCTGTGAAACTATTAATGTTTGTATGGCAGAAATTTTTTCTTGATTATTAGGCTGATCCATCCATTAAACAGCCTGCAGTTTAGGGAACTGTTCACTTAGGAAGGAGTTTAAGATAATTCCTTAAAGGAATACTGACCTTTTCATGTATTTGTTTTTCAAAATGTTGTACATTTAAGATTACCAGGTCTGGAGTATTCATTAAAAGGTTTTTAAAGTTTAAAATATTTTGATAAAAAAGAGGTATATATATATGTTACAAAACTTTCAAAACCCTACCCCACCTAAATGTATTATGACAGGTTTACCTGATGTGGACTATTTCCAGATAAACTGTCTAGAACAGGTCCAGTAACATCTAGTATTTCTACACCTCTTTCCTCACATTGCACTCTAAGTCCACTCAGCCTCTCATTGTACACACCTGCCTAAAAATAGAATAATTAATATGTTGCAGTTTGTGATAAACAAAATGAGGTTTTAATACAATTAAATGTTACTGGTATATATGCCGTAACGTACATTATAAGACAAAGAAGGATTAACTACTTTTTAAAGCTATAATACTGATCATAATGACCGGAACAAGTACGGTCAAGATAAATTCTTAAAAAATGAAAAATGTTTAGAAATTTAAAAGAAATTAAATTATACTCAACCATTTCTTTTATTAGTGCATGCAAATATAAATTTATCACATAAAATTGATGGAAAATCATTTCATGACCTAGTGGAACAAAAAAGATTTTTCATTTTTCAATAGGAATAAAACTGTATATTTATGTTATTTAGTTATAACTTTTGCAATGCTTGTTTTTTAATTATACTAAACCATTGGTGAATGTATTATATAAAATACAATTATCATATTGAAAGGTATTATCACTTTAACACTGCAGAACCTATTAAACATATAATTGTATATTGATGTAACAGAAAAGCTAAGAAAATAGAATATAACCAAATCACTACCATAAATAAAGTGTCATAGGCCTATCACAAAGATCCTGAAACTGCCTTAGGCTTTTGACAACTAACTTGACTTTTGGGCAAGTTATATGGACGGTTCCGGTGTTTACAATTATATTAAAATTAATTCGCTGGGTTATCCAATGACCACACTGGGACATCACGTGTCCAATGGTTGGCCTGGTTTGCACAAAAGAACACGTGGGTTTGTTTGTGATACTGTTTGTGAGCAGTTGACCTAGCCATGAAAGGAAAATAATCCCTTAACAATAGGCTTAGGTAGGCTTTAAAATTTGTCGTAAAAAACCGGAACGGTCCATTATACTTGTAACCAAACACGGTCAAACATGATCTTTTTCTGGCTTATTTACATGCAAAACAATGTGTTACTAAAAGGGAGTAGCTCATTTAACTCTGAATATCGCGGTACAGGAATTCGTAATGCAGTACATATGGACCCGGCTCTGTATTGCAATATATCAGTATATTGTTGCAACACTAGTACAAGTAGAGTATATATAATTTATTTATTCTCGTTTGCGAAACAAGTTCTTACAACTTAGAGATACCAGATATACCAAGGGTAAGGACCAGTAAATATGGTACAAGCTCCTTCCGTTCCGCTGCAGCTAAACTGTGGAATGAACTCCCCCAACACTTCCGGGAAGAGACAAATTACAACCAGTTCCACAGTCTTGTTGCGGCCTGGAATGGGAGGAGTTGCCACTGTTCAGCCTGCCATGATTTTGGTTAGATTTTTGTTTGCATGTTCATTTTTCCTTTGTTTTATGATTTATGTTTATTCCCCTTGCTTTATGATTTATGCTGACTTGCTGACTTCATGACTTATGCTTGCTTTATGTGCTTTATGATTTATGCTTTTGCACTGTTTGTCATGACTATGCTGTATGATGTGTGAGGAAGTTGCTGATCAGGTCTCCTCAAATCTGATTTGGCGGGATAAATGTTTTTAGCCTCTTTTTATGGCAGTATTGAGATCTACATGTAGATCAAGATCTGCAGCTTTCCTACAATTTATAAACAAAATTAAGATTTCTTTTTAAAAAAGGGAGACAACCTAAACATCAGTTAACTTGGATACTAGTATTGAGTTGCTCCCCTTGTCATTTTTAATATCTTAAAGCTAGTCCTATAATTTTATGTACATCATAATTATGATACAAGTTTAAAATCTTAAGTAATTGTTTATCTTTATTTATTATTTAAATAGATCTCATGTTATAAAAGGTACTTGGTTTAAATAGACATTACAGTATTTGAAGTGTCATAGTAGTGCTTTATATGTGCTTCATATTTATCATTAAATTATATGTACAGTGGAACTTCCGAAAACCGAACAGTGATGGGACCTGTAGAAAAGTTCGGTTTTTGGAAGTTTCCGGTTTTTGGAAGTCTGGGGTGATTTGGACTGATAAAGGGAGAGATAATCAAAGGTTCTCAATGGTTTGGAAAATCCTTATTTTTTAATGCATAGAAGTGATTGTGACCCTTGTTTAGTATCATGCAACAATATTAAACACATTTTATAATTTATTTAACAATATAAAATGACAAAAAATAAAGCATCAAATAAGATACACTTGTACTTCAAGAAAACGATTTTTCAATCAATATCATGTTAAACAAATTTCAAAATAAAACACACACCTAAAGAGTTGGTTTTGGAACGACTTCAGACTCACAAATTATTTTAATTATGATTGTCTCGGGCATTTTTTCCCCAAAGATGTCCTTATTTTATTGATATTTTCGTCAATATAAATCTGCTCAGTTTTCACTCAACTATCATTAATCCGCTGATCCTTTGTTTATTCGATATCATCATCTAATAATTACAGTCTTGTGTTACATTCTTAATCCTTTGATTGAGAGGCTGTGATTCTAACAAGTGTCAAAATAAACGATAACCGTTAATTGGCCAAACAATGGCAATCATTTTGCCAGAAGCAATTAATTTTTGATCCGAGTGTTTATTGTGTCCGGTTTTTGGAAGACAATTTGTACTGCGAGAAGTTAAAATTTACAAAAATATCGTCCGGTATTCGGAATTTGGAAGTTCCGGTATTCGGAAGTACGTTTTACATAGAAAATAGAGGAGGAAATTTCGGGACTTAACAAATCGTCCGTTTTTCAGAAGTTTCCGGTATTT
Organism: Saxidomus purpurata; assembly: GCA_022818135.1. Taxonomy (NCBI): domain Eukaryota; kingdom Metazoa; phylum Mollusca; class Bivalvia; order Venerida; family Veneridae; genus Saxidomus; species Saxidomus purpurata. Next base: position 1,893,324 of record JAFMSR010000007.1, on the reverse strand, counting down.
GGAAGGTCCGGTTTTCGGAAGTTCCACTGTATCTATATACTATGATTATAAATGTGATTTTTGATGCAATATTATGATCTCATGTGTACATTGGTACATATCTTAACAAACTACTTGCCTTATAAAATTTAATATACTACACATAGTGTAGAACTCTTGTGGTTTTATTTGTGCTTCATATCTATGTAAGTCTTAATGTATGTCTTAATCATATCACAGGTACTTTATTCTTATGTTAATATTATACATGATGTTACTGTCGGTTAATAGCTATACATAGCTAATGTTATTATGTTTTACCATGCAGACTTGAAATAAAAACTTGTATCTTTATCTTGTATCTTGTATCTAGATAAATCGCTATCGAGACTCGTTCCAGATGGAATCAACCTCGAAGAGAGACAGGCAATGTGGAGTTATTTGTGTCTTGCCTAAGGACGCTACCAAAATGGTTAACGCGCTTAAGCATACAGTCAAGTAGAAAAAAGATACCTTAAGGAAAGCTGTGTGAGGACATCTCTTCCCAGCATGCAGTGCTGCCTGTACAGGATGTATACCAAACAATACTTCACCCTTCACTTCCGGCAGTGGAAATCTTTCTCCCTTTTCTGTCTTTGTTTTCCTTAAAAGTTTGAAAAATTAAAAAAGTGTGAATCTTATTTCGTGCATTTATGTAATTATTGACCCCAGGGAAAAGATTTGAACGAAACTGGTTGAGATTCATTAGACAATGCTGCATGCTATTTACCTAAGCTCAGCTCTAGGCCTTGTCTATGTAAAACAAGTGACCCCCCTGGCAGGGCCCAAGAGGTTATGATTTGAACACTCTTAGTTTAGTTTAATATACTCATTTATTTTAGCTTGATTGTGAAGAAAGCTTGCAGCCTATCGAGTCACTCTCGAGCCTGCTTCCTAAAAAAACCAGTACTGCTGTGTCATTTGAGAAGGTACAGGCGTGACCCCAGTGGGGCTCAAACCCGCAACCTCCAGGATGAGCGGCAGACACCTTAACATCTACACCACTGCTCGGCTCTCCTTGTATTTACACAATGCCACAATCCAAATATCTTAAGTCTGGGGTTTTTGATTTTAGACAAGGAGATTTTTTAAGTTTTCACTATATAAGCCTATAGATGTAAAATCAAGTGATGACCAGGGATAAGTCATTTTTGCCCAGGTGGTCATAATTTGAACAATCTTGGTAAAGGTGCACTAGGCAAAGCTACATGCCAAATATCTAAGCTCTAGGTCTTGTGTTTTCAGAGAAGATTTTTCAAGTTTTACCTTTCCTTTGCCCTGGTAACGAGAGATCTGCATGGAATCTAAGAACTCTTTGAACAACTATGGTAAAAGACTACCAAAGGAACATAACTGCCATGTTTTATCAACTTCTGTCAAGAGGTTAAGGAGGAGATTTCTTTTTGGAGGCTCCGAGCAAACTGTTAACGACGTACATAGAGGGATCCTAAAAGATATAGGCCTACCTTGTAGTGCTCAGGTGAGCTAAAAATCAGTGAACCATACCAGTCCATACAAGCATGCTAAATGAGAATGGACTTTCTCTGGAGTCAGAAGAACACAGTTTTGTTTAGACCTATGAAATCCATGGATTTTCAGGAGAATTGGGATATTGGCAAGAATAAAAATGAAAAAATGAATTTCTCAAAAACGGATTGATTTATTTAATTTGAAAGACCAAACATCGAATTTTAACACAGCAAAATATCTTGAACATCAAAAAATACATGAAGTTGTGGTGGCCACTGAAAGAAACAGTACATTTCAAACTCGTTTTCCCATTGAAATGTACGATACATAACAAACCAACGTGCTAAAAATATTTGAACAGTATAATAAAATGATTACTAAGTATCTCGAATTTCGGCCAAGCATACTTTGTCATTATAAATGATAACAAACTAACCAAATTCTAACTAGAACTGTCACAAGAGTGACGAATTATACCCCCACAATACAGCTTTGTCACAGAAGTATGGCAACCATAAGAAAGGAATGGCCACAAGGACATACATTTCAGTTATTATACAATAAGTTGTGTAAATGTATTGTTTTAATAGCACACAAAATATGTAAGGTTGGAAAGTATGGATTATTATTAAATTTAATAGGTTTATTTCAAACATGTTAATATCACTAACCTCCCTATCAAATTTCATGATCCTAGCCCCAAGCGTTCTTAAGTTATCATCCGGAAACCGTTTAACTGTTCCGAGTCATGTGACCTTGACCTACAGACCTCAAAGTCAAACTTCACCTGTATTTCATGATGTTACACCTGTGTACCAAAAATTATTTAAATAGGTCAAGCCTTTCATGAGTTATCATCCGGAAACAGTTTTACTGTTCAGGGTCACTGTGACCTTGACCTTTGGCCTACTGACCCCAAAGTCGAACTTGACCTGTATTTCATGATGTTACAGCTGCGTACCAAAAATAATATAAATCGGTCAAGTTGTTCATCAGTTATCATCCGAAACCATTTTACTGTTCCGAGTCACTGTGACCTTGACCTACAGACCTCAAAGTCAAACTTGACCTGTATTTCATGATGTAACACCTGTGTACCAAAAATTATTTTAATAGGTCATGTCGTTCATGAGTTACCATCCAGAAACCGTTTTACTGTTCAAGGTCACTGTGACCTTGACCTTTGGCCTACTGACCCCAAAGTCGAACTTGACCTGTATTTCATGATGTTACAGCTGTGTACCAAAAATTATTTAAATTGGTCCAGTCGTTCATGAGTTATCATCCGGAAACTGTTTTACTGTTCAGGGTCACTGTGACCTTGACCTTTGACCTACTGACCCCAAAGTCGAACTTGACCTGTATTTTTTTATATTGCACCTGTGTACCAAATATTATTTAAAAATCGGTCAAGTCGTTCATGAGTTATCATCTGGAAACCATAAAACCAACAGACCGACCGACAAACCGACAAGCTCACTCCTATATACCCCCCCCCCCCCACCAAAACTTCGTTTTGTGGGGGTATAATTATATTTACGTCTTTTTACATTATGACTTATGATACATAACGCATTTGCAGGCTGACATTAATTAATCCCTGTATCACTAGGTAACACCTATAATATGTTAAGCAGCTATATAACATTTTGAATGCATGTACTTTGATTAATCTGCATCATGAATGTATAAATATTTAGTAATGTCATCTGACTAATATAAAGAGAAAATTTTGTACAAGGTTTTCAATTTATTGTAAACAGGTAATTTGTATCAAACATTACACATGTTTAAAAAAAACAACATGAGATGAAAATACTGCAGTTACGCAATAATACTTCGTTTCTATGAGTCAAGTTTAACATTTTCTGTTTTATGTGACAATATTAAATCTTTGTATCTTTATTTTGGAACTCAACAGCAATGCAGAGCTCTCTTTAATGTGTATTTTAATAAGATTTTATTGACCAGTGATTTTAACTCTACATAAGAAATAAATGGCGAATATTAAGCTATTATTCTCTTTCAGTAGTTTAATGTAATCTCTACAAATTTCTGCTCATGACTTCACCATTGTATTCTGCGAATAAACCAGAGGAAAATGGAGTTAAACGTTATGTAATGTTCGATACATATGTGTGCAATGTTCGAGATCATGTTATTAAGTATTCTATGATGTAACTTACATCATGTAAGTATCATAAGTTTATGTGAAATATGTATTCAAGTAAAGTTTGATGCAGCAGCTTATGAAATATATAGGTTCCAAAATCATCAAATATCGCAAGAAGAAAATATGTTTAATTCTTGTTGGTTGGTGATATTTGTAAAATCTATTGTTCATACTACCTTATTAATCATCAATACAAAAAAACAGAAGTCAATTAATGACTAAATTAATGTAGCGGACATGACATGTTTGTTTACATAGAAAAATAGACTATAATTTTGGATGCATATTTTGGACAGAAAATTTAAAATCAGTCAAATAAGACTGACCTTACCGTAGCTGAGTGTCATTCTACTCTTGATTTCAAATAAAAGATTAATTCCGTCAACGCCATGTTTTTAGTAATAGCGGCATAGTCGCGGAGATAAAAACAAATTACCTAAACAGGCGACAATGGTTTTTGGTCAAATGTTAAAGGCTAATATAGCAAATTATGTATGTTAAAAACAGCAAAATATAATAAACGAGACATAATATTACATTGTGTATTTCAAAATAGACAAATAAAGCATCAGTTGCTCCAGGTGTTCGCCTTGTATTTGCACAAACTCCAAGAAGTTAAAAAGCAACAGTCTCGAGCATTACAAATCACATGTATATCAGCGTGTACCTTCGTTAACTAGAGCTATCACTAAATGTGATTAATACCCCCGAAAGAATGCTTTATAAACTGAGGAAGTTCGTAGTTACAGAATACCTTGCCAAAAAAAACTAAAATAGAGATATTATTCTTGGCAATAACTCTGTAATGAGTCAAGATAGAGTTATGACTCCTGTGCACTGCACTTCCTTTCACTGTACTTGACCATTGTATGAAGTTGTATTTAAAGCCATCCAGTAGTTTTCAAGTTATGCTCCTGACAAGGAAAAGTAACAAACGGCAATAACTCTGTAATTACTCAAGATAGAGTTATGGTTCTTGAACATTGCACTTCCTCTCATTTTGCTAGACCATTGTATGAAGCTGTATTGAATTCCCACCAGTAGTTTTCAAGTTATGCTCCGGACAAGGGAAAGTAACAAAGGGCAATAACTCTGTAATGAGTCAAGACAGAGTTATTGTTCCTGTGCATTGCACTTCCTCTCAATGTACTTGACCATTGTATGAATTTGTATTGAATTCCAACCAGTAGTTTTCAAGTTATGCTCCAGACATTAAACGTAACAAAGGGCAATAACTCTGTAATTACTCAAGATAGAGTTATGGTTCTTGCATACTGCACTTCCCTTCCTCTCATTGTGCTAGACCATTGTATGAAGTTGTATTGAATTCCAACTAGTAGTTTTAAATTTATGCTCCGGACAAGGAAAAATAACAAAGGGCAATAACTCTGTAATGAGTCAAGATAGAGTTATGGTTCCTCTGCACTGCATTTCCCCTCAATGTACTTGACCATTGTATGAAGTTGTATTGAATTCCAACCATTAGTTTTCAAGTTATGCTACGGGCAAGGAAAAGTAACAAAGGGCAATAACTCTGTAATTACTCAAGATAGAGTTATGGTTCTTGTACACTGCACTTCCTCTCATTGTGCTAGACCATTGTATGAAGTTGTATTGAATTCCCACCAGTAGTTTTCAAGTTATGCTCCGGACAAGGAAAAGTAACAAAGGGCAATCACTCTGTTATGAGTCAAGATGGAGTTATGATTCTTGGGCACTGCACTTCCTCCCAATGTGCTTGACCATTGTATGAAGTTGTATTGAATTCCAACTAGTAGTTTTCAAGTTATGCTCCGGACAAGGAAAATGTAACACACCACCTGACCGACCGACCGACCGCCCGCCCGACCAACCACTGGGTGACTCCTATATACCCCCCCAAACTTCGTTTCGGGGGTATAACAATGCAGACCTGTATATTAAACATGTTAGTGTAAAATGGTTGTTGGAATTTGTGCTACACATTCATCATAATATTTTTGAATCATATACAAAATTGAATACAGACATGGAGACATCAAAATCCCAATTCTCCCAAGAATCTGTGATTCATGTGATACAGGTTAAACTGAAGTAAGTATTATGAAATGTCTCCTGCCTTTTGATGAATTGTTTGGAAAAATATACAGATTAGCCTAATTTATTCGGCTAAAGGATTTGACCCATTTATAGATCTGATTTCTTTTACTGTCAAACTGTTGTGTTAAAGTGAAAAACTACAAAGTAAGGGTGCATAGAATGACCGAAAAAGATCAAATAAGACCGAAAAAGAGTTTATGTTTACCAAAAACAACTTTTTTTTCAAAAGATAATGTACGATTGAAGTATTAAATAAATGAAGGAATTTGAATGTAGTGAATTATTTTTGTCTGTTTTGATAAGTTCCCGTGCCGCATCCATTACAAAATCTGGAGTGCTAATTCAGAAATTTTTCAGTCTGCAATTTGTTTTGCAATCTTTTTACTTGATTTGTAATACAATATTTACAAATTTCTTCATTTAAACTGTAAGTTATATATAGATCTACTCTTTTGAAAAAAAAGTTGTTTTCAGTCTTCATAAACTGTTTTTCGGTCTTTTTCGGTCATTCTATGCACCGGAAATAAATGATTCAATTATTTTCTGTTCCGAGTCCCTCCTGATGCAATCAAAACAAAATAGGGTTTTCACAGGACAGTATAAAATGAATTTTCATCACTGAAAAATAAACAACCGGTCGTACCGCTTTAAGCCTCAAATGAGGATGGTGGACCCAAAAAGCACATATACAAACAAACGAAAAACTAGAGCTATCACTAAATGTGATTAATACCCCCAAAAGACTGCTTTATAAACTGAGAAAGTTCGTAGTAACAGAATACCTTGCAAAAAAACTAAAAAGAGATATTGTTCTTGGCAATAACTCTGTAATTTGTCAAGATAGAGTTATGGCTCTTGTACACTGCACTTCCTCTCATTGTGCTTGACCATTGTATGAAGTTGTATTGAATTCCAACCAATAGTTTTCGAATAATGCTCTGGACAAGTAAAAGTAACAAAGGGCAATAACTCTGAAATGAGTCAAGATAGAGTTATTGTTCTTTTGCACTGCACTTCCTGTCATTGTGCTTGACCATTTTATGAAGTTGTATTGAATTCCAACCAGAAGTTTTCGAATAATGCTCCGGACAAGGAAAAGTAACAAAGGGCAATAACTCTGTAATGAGTCAAGATTGAGTTATGGTTCCTGTGCACTGCACTTCCTCTCATTGTGCTTGACCATTGTATGAAGTTGTTTTGAATTCCAACTAGTACTTTTCGAATTATGCTCCGGACAAGGAAAAGTAACAAAGGGCAATAACTCTGTAATGAGTCAAGATGGAGTTATGGTTATTATGCACTGCACTTCCTCTCAATGTACTTGACCATTGTATGAGGTTATATTGAATTCCAACCAGTAGTTTTCAAGTAATGCTCTGGAGAAGAAAAAAAAAACAAAGGGCAATAACTCTGAAAATACTCTAGATAGAGTTATGGTTCTTGTACACTGCACTTCCTCTCATTGTGCTTCATCATTGTATGAAATTGTATTGAATTCCAACCAGTAGTTTTCAAGTTATGCTCCGGACAAGGAAAAGCAACAAAGGGCAATAACTCTGTAATTAGTCAAGATGGAGTTATGGTTCTTCTGCACTGCACTTCCTCTCAATGTGCTTGACCATTGTATGAAGTTGTATTGAATTCCAACCAGTAGTTTTCAAGTTATGCTCCGGACAAGGAAAAGTAACAAAGGGCAATAACTCTGTAATTATTCAAGATGGAGTTATAGTTCTTGTGCACTGCACTTCCTCTCAATGTGCTTGACCATTGTATGAAGTTGTACTGAATTCCAACCAATAGTTTTCAAGTTATGCTCCGGACAAGGAAAACTAACAAAGGGCAATAACTCTGTAATTAGTCAAGATGGAGTTATAGTTCTTGTGCACTGCACTTCCTCTCAATGTGCTTGATCATTGTATGAAGTTGTATTGAATTCCAACAAGTAGTTTTCAAGTTATGCTCCGGACAAGGAAAATGCAACAGACCGCCCGACCGACCAACCACCGGGTGACTCCTATATACCCCCCTAAACTTCGTTTTGGGGGTATAATAAACAGATACCTAGACCATAGGAATCTGAAATATTATCAATGTTTAATGAAGTTATCTATTGCACACTGTATCGGCAAAACGCACTGGCTCCAATTTAACGATAATGCTCCAACTAACGTAACGAACCGGCTCCAATAAAAAATGGCTGATTTAGTAAACAAAACCCAAGTCAGTATAACAGATTCGTGTATTTTATATGGTAAATCGCAACTTCTGAAGAAACGAATACTCTTACGGAATGCTCACTTCTTTCCTGCATGGCCGTAGCTAGTCGGCTGTTTCAGACATCGATGCGCGTGAAAGTAATGCAAGTTGAATGCAGAGGATTCAATGGTAAAAAGTGCAAAACACACCTAAAATGCATGGATTTTGCTCAAAATTATCGAAGTTAATGTGTTTAGCATAAAAGATTTGCACTGGCATGTAACTTTGGGTCAAATGTCGTAAGCATGTACCAACACTTTACCGATCTGCTATTTTTATAGGCAAAACTTACCCATTTAAAAATACAACGATTCAGGCTCCAATTGACGATACAACGAAAATGTTCCAATTCGTGTTTCACGGATCATTTTCACAGACGTTTTTTAACAATTACAAACATAAGAGAATCTCTTATCGAACAAAATGTTGAGTTTTATGTCACCTTGTACCCACTCTCTTAAAAAAAATAATTTAAAGGAGAACATCGCTCATCCAGGGGTTGCGAGTTCGAGCCCTACTGGGGTCAAGACCGTACCTTCTCATATGACACCAGTACTTTTTTTCCATGAATTAGACTCGAGTGTGACTCCAAGCTTCACGCTTTCTATAAATCGAGCCAAAATAAATAAGTATAAACTAACATTTAAGTATTCAAAATACTTCCTAAAATAACAGGATTCATGGATACCGTATACCGCTCTGCTCGGTTTGTTAGTGATAAACTGAAAAACATTTACGTATTGTCTACCTTGACTATGTCGCTGTAGAGCTACAGAATTTAGGCATATAAATAAATCACCGTAATTGTTTTCTTCCACTTCTACCTCGACTAATTGGGCAAATATTCTACTTTTGAATGGTTTTATGCGTGTTTTAATAATGGCTTAAAGTCTACAGTACTATTTCAGTAGATATCAAGTGCCAGTACCTTTGCTATTTTGTATTTGACCAGAATAAACTCAACACGAACTGGCTGGGTGAGAATTCCAGAAAGTTTATCGCAATAAGCACACTTAGGCAAAAAAGCTCAGATAGATTATATTGAGGTCGTGTACAAGTGCAAAATTATATACTTCTTCAACCGTCGCTTTCCAAATTTTCATTAGATGACAATTTCGATTTTAGTCTAAGCTGCATGTGATTATTGATAGCGGTCAAAACGCTAGGTCAAATAAAACCTTAAAGCTGTTCGCTCTCAGATTTTCGTAAAAGAATAATTTCTTCAAACTGTATGTAAAGAACGTATTTTAGAACATATGGTGAGGCTCCAGTATAAACTCATGTTACGTACATCTCTAAATTTTGAAAAATACGCTACCAAATTCAAAAGCGTTGCAAACACTTTTGAAATTTCAATATAACATATAGTGTAGCGGTGCCGTGTAACCGACCTTTTCAATCGATTTCTGCGAATTCCTACCTAGATTTTTGCTTTCTTTAATTCTAGCCTTTAGTTTTATACTGATGAATAAGAATGTCAATGGTTTTGCGAGAGCGAGCAGCTTTAAACACTGTGTCCATGAATCCTGCCATTTTGGAAAGTATTTTGAATATTAAAAAGTTTTGAGTTGAATTTTCAATTTTTCACTAAGAAAACACATAAATTTGTCCGATAAGAGTTACTTTTATATTTGTAATTGTTCATAAACGTCTTTGAAAATGATCCGTGAAACACGAATTGGAACATTTTCGTTGTATCGTCAATTGGAGCCTGAATCGTTGTATTTTTAAATGGGTAAGTTTTGCCTATAAAAATAGCAGATCGGTAAAGTGTTGGTACATGCTTACGACATTTGACCCAAAGTTACATGCCAATGCAAATCTTTTATGCTAAACACCTTAACTTCGATAATTTTGAGCAAAATCCATGCATTTTGGGTGTGTTTTGCACTTTTTACCGTTGAATCCTCTGCATTCAACTTGCATTACTTTCACACGCATCGATGTCTGAAACAGCCGACTAGCTACTGCCATGCAGGAAACAAGTGAGCATTCCGTAAGAGTATTCGCTTCTTCAGAAGTTGCGATTTACCATATAAAATACACGAATCTGCTATACTGATTTGGGTTTTGTTTACTAAATCAGCCATTTTTATTGGAGCCGGTTCGTTACGTTATTTGGAGCATTATCGTTAAATTGGAGCCAGTGCGTTTTGCCGATACAGTGTGTATTGTACACCCCCTCAGTGTACGCCACCCTCAGTCAATGTTTATGTTTACATAATTTGTGCACCTACCGAACATATGCCAAAACCTTATAAACAGTGATAAAATATTGATAATATTTCAGATTCCTGTGCCTGTAAACAAAGGAAGTTTCTAGAGAACCGGAACCGGTTCCCTAGACAGCGACCTTAGCGAACCGGAATTAATATGCGGACGAATTATTTGGCGTGTTGTTATCGGCACGTTAATTGATACAGCTATATAGACAATGTATATGTTGCAACAGCCCGACGACTCCTAATCCTCCTGTCCCGTGTGCTTCACCATGAAATGGTAGATCATTGTGCAGACTACCATTTCGCCAGCGTACACATAGACGCCGGACGAAACTATGACCAAATATGCCACAGTAAGGTCCGTATTAGTTGTCCCAATAGTGTGATTCCTGGAAAGCCATTATTCTGACTGACTTTCCGACCCAAACGGCACTATTTTATACTGAAGATGAGCATTTATGAACAAAGCACTTATAATTTGACATATGACACTAATCAATTTGTGATACAAACCTTTATAACAAATATGCTGTACAGCGTTGTAGTACTCAAAGCCGTGAAAACAACACGACATAGGCAATTCATTCATTAATGAATGTACTTTGGTACTTTGTTACAAATAATAAGACCTGTGTTTGCGTCTGTCATTAAACTATCACAGCGAAATGCAGTTTTATACTATACATTGTATATAATAAAATAAAAATTTAGTACCCGAATATTCAATTATATCTCCAGCTTGAAAAATGTCTTTGTATTTATTTTGTGATCTTCACGGAAATGTATGAATAACATATAAGAATTTAAAGACGACATATATGCACGAGCACAAAACTATTGATCTTCGAAGGAATAAACGTAATTGTATCTTAAAGAGGCACTCCCTACAACGAGCAAACATGAGTTAAATATAAAAATTAGTTTGGTGTTATTTGGAGTGATCTAAGATTTGTGGTATGTCTTTAAATAGGTATATATTAGGGCTGTAACGAATACACTTAGGGGCGAATACGATACGTATCACGAATACAGGGTGACGAATACGAATATTTATTCATGAATATGAATACTATACTTAAATCATTGAACAAGTGATCATTATATGGCTTTTGCCAACAATATATTACAGTCTGCTGACTAGATAATAGTACTTTCTTTGTACTCAAATTACTGTGAAATAATACTGTTCAATCGTAAAAAAACACTGAGTAAACATGTAACTTAAAGAGCTCTGGGTTCAAATGACTAGAACTGTTTAGTAAAAATGACTACACACGACTATAGAGTAAAGAGGATCTACGATTTCAACGGTTCTCGATGCTAGACATGTTGTTGACGTAGACGGTTTTTGGATGTCGTAAAATGGGAATTCCCACTTGCTAGTATCAAATTTTAATTGAATGTGAAATTTAAATAAATTCAATCAGTTTAAAACCCAGAACGTTATGAAAATCATTTATTCAACTGTAAACCAACATCAAATATCGGGCCGACGACTTATTAAATAAATGTCGTGAAAATATCTGTCAACTGTTGTGGGTGGGGTATTACGACGAAATAGTGCAAAATGCGCTATGAAACGGAAGCGTTTTCAGTAGATTTCATCTGTTTTAGGTAAATTCAAATGATTTTAGTTTAAATCATGCAATTTTTATCTATATTCGTAAATATTCGGTTCAGCACATGGCGAATAACGAATACAATTCGGACAAAACTGTATTCGACTAAATCGAATATTCGAATGTATCGTAACAGCCCTAGTATATATTGCCAGCAAAAACAATATATGGAGGCAAAAATGTGGAATGCAAATATAATTATTGATTTCAACATACATTAAAATGTGTATAACCTAATCTATATTTAAAGTAGCCGGCGCATCGTAGGGACCTGGTATTGGTGTGCTCTACATGGCTCAATTAGTATATCACTGTGTTTGTTATTTGTTTTAGCACATGCATCTTATTGATTATGCTATATGTTTTATGTACACTTTTACCGAAATAAATCTATCTATCTAGCTTAAAGTTTGTACGCGATTATCACGTAGTTACAAGCACAAGGCTCAAACCTAATTAACATAGCTTTAATGAGGTATAATTTTAGGTTTGAAAATTTGTTTTTTTTTTAATCAAAAGTTGGCACATGTTGGAACTGGTACTTGTCGAGTCGGTGTCTTTAATGCTTTTCAAAATACGGCATGTATGGTACGCATGGCACTTGCATTCTAATGTATATAAACTTCGTTTTTTCACGTTCGAGAGACCTTCTCTAGCTTTAAACAGTTGTATTCATAATACGTTTGCAATACTAAATGCAGATATAGTGCAAAACTCATTTGAGTTAAAACTGCAAGAGAAGTCCTTGAAATTGATGTTAACATTAAAGAAAAAAAACCTTAAATCGAATCTATGTTTCTTTTTACGACATATTCTAGAATATTCTGTTGCATGGATGTAGCAATTACGAAAAATAGAATATAGTATAAAATCAAAATGAAGCTACGCTAGAAGTAAATTCAAGTTGTATGGTGTTGGGCCCAGTATTCGTGGTAGGTCCAGAATTCGTGGTATTTAGACAATTGTTTCTGTCCCCATTGCTCTCATTAAATAAAACAACTGAAGTAAACCAAACTTTTAAAATGTTCCAGTTGATGTTTTCTGTTAATATACGGCACGAAAATTTGGTGTTCTTATACCTTAAGTGTTACTTCAGGTACTCCCAAAGCGAGTCTAAACATTTTTTTATTATTGAAATAATTGCTTTTTTAAAAATGCTACTGGAAGAATAGTTGACTGTTTGTTTATATATACTCAACTGATATTGATTCACAAGACATAAAAATATAATTTTAAACGAGATTCTGAAATATCTTATGGGACACTTCTGTTGCAATGTAACTTTTTGGTCGACCCACGAATTCTGGTGCACATATTCCTGTGACGTCAAAGGTCAACACACTTTATATTTTGGAAGCTGTGTAAACAGTGTGACAATCAGCAGAAATAAAATAAGTCGTATGTTAAGTGTTAGGCCACTACTTTTTTATTTCTTGGTTTACAAGAATTTTTTTGAAAAGTGCCCATCGGCCGGTCGAAAAAAAAAGAAAAAAAAAAAGACTGTACAAGACCTTTTTCCATTACCCAAAAAAGCAAACAACTAAATTTAATGTCATCTGAAACTAAATTGACAGCTTTGATGTGTGCCGCTATGGCATGCGGTTTGCATAATTATTCCCAAAACCTTTGTTCTCAACTGAGTGTTGCTTGATAGTGGGTTCGGGGTGTTACGATGTTTTTGGTCCAAAGTTCGAGAACGGAGAAATACCGCGTAACTTCGCGGGAGTAAAATCACGGCACTTCAAGTGGGTTTACAGAAAATTAAATTTAAATTGATTATTATTAAACTGAAATTGATTATATGCGGTAGAAATTTGTATACACATGAATTGTCTGTGTGTTGTAAACAAATCAAATTCAAAAATATTTGCTGACCGACGTACATTCATACTATAGCGTGTTAAATATATTGTATCACCCCCAAAAAACTTACTCATAACATTATTTATTCCAAAATAGTATTTTTATAATCCAAAATGATCAGACTATATCGTCTTGAGCTACTTGTACATGTCTCAAACTGTCAAAAATATATCGGTCTTTTTAATGCCACGTGCTTTTACTAAGATCAAACGTCGGCGCGCCTTCTTTGATCTCGTGACACCTGCGGCCTTATCTTTTGTAACCTTTAAGATTAAACGAGGTTGCAGAAAACATTATTTTATTCGGCAACAGTTGGAGGAAAATTTTTACTGGGAAAAAAATCGGCTTTAACAATAAATGACAACCAAACGGACACGCTGAAACGCTGTGATTTTTCTTTATAACGGAACGTTTTGATTTGAATAAAAAACAGTTGAAACTTTTTTAAAAATTGATTGAGAAATACTTTTCGCAATCACAGGGGTGTGATTAGGCGTCGAAGGGAGTAAAATTATTTGTGAAGGCAGGAGGCATGGGGTCAAGGGGCAATGCTCCTGTGGGGGACCAGGGGGCAGAGCCCCCGGAAAACTGTGTTTTAGCACTCTAGGAGAATAAAAATGGATTTAAAAGTCTATATCAGGGGTCTTGTATGTCCATTTTTGGGGCCAAAAGTACCACAAATTTCAAAGAAAAAAATTAGCTTAATTTTACTGATTTTCCTTCTATGTACAATGTATGACGTATTTTCGCGATCCCGGTTTTACACCGATTTTTGAAGGAAAAGATTTTCAAAAATATTTTACCGTTTCACCGTAAATCACGTAATTCATTAGGAGAAATATGGAAAGAAACATGGAGAGTAGAGTGAGTTACAAAAACAACGATAATTGCTCTACTCAGCGTTTCTTCGCGTATTTTAGAGTAGTTAAATAATTTTATCATTTCATAAATTAACAAACAATACTCCGTCAGTGATGCCACATTGCAAACAATTTTAGAATTGTCTGGGTTAGTTTTGTCATCCTTGACAGCTCGTATTTTTCACACCTACCGCGAGTGACAAATGCCAAGTGGAGAATAAAAATTGACCAATTAATTCAAATTTTTAACAGGAACAAATATTTTATAAATATACATGAATCCTGATTAATATTATCGGTTGTGCTAAAAATAACTTATACTTTTTGAAACAATTACATTAAACAATACACACTCGTAGCGGCACGGATCTATAGTTACGCGATAGCTGAGATACATCGGCGGCGATGTTTTTGTGATGTAATTATACCAAAACTAGTTTGTTTTCACTTTTCTAAACAAGACAAAACAGGCGATTTTTTTTTGCATCCCTGTAAAAATCCATCGGGAAAAATAAAAAGTCGAAATCGTATTTTTATTTTTTTTCCATTTTTGGAAAAATACGTTCGCCGGTTTTGTAAACCAAGAAATATAAAAGTAGTGGCCTTAGGTGTTCTTGGTTATATTTTGACCTTGGTTGTTTCTTTATTTATTTTTTTGTACTCCGTAGTGTTATAAAGGGTTCTAATTACCACGAAAACTGGGACAACCAGCATACAAATACAGAGTGCTTGTTATAACAAACTCCGCTGTAACGTTGTTCCCTTTCGAAAAACTAAACTAATTACATTGTTTCTGTAGTTATATCGATGCCTGCACGGTATGCCGATAACGACACGCTTATTCATTCGTCCGCATCAAATTACGACCCGAAGTGCGGAAGGCGAAGGAGATCATTACGACAATCTTCAAATTGAAAACAAATGCAAATAAACTGATAATCCCGCATGTCATTGTCGTTTAAATGGAAGTTTTTAATTTATAAATATTAAATAATCCATTTTCATATCTCATTAAACCGTAATATATGCAGGCAAACAATTCCGGTTCGCTAGTGTATAGACGGATATAGACTAGAGAACCGATTCCGGCGCTGTCTAGGGAACCGGTTCCGGTTCTCTAGACACTGCCGAAAACAAAATATTTACCGTTGTCTACTCCAGTAATGCTTCTTTGACTTTGACATGCCAGTCGAATACCTTACACATTTTAACTGAAATACAATCTCGTCAATTTTGATGATGTTTTTCATATGTATATGGATTCTGCGGTCCATTCTGCCGAGTGCTGCAATGCATGAGCAAATGGCGACATTCATGTAAAGGGACATAACCGATGAGTCAGTATTAACACGACGGTATCGATGAAGAAACGCCGGTATTACCCGGTACCGAAAATCCCGGTATCCGAAAGGCTTGTGTGTGTGCGTGTGCGCGTGTGTGTGTGTGTTGGTGGTGTGCACTTCTGGGTGATGTGGGGTTCGTTTTGGGGAGGCTGCGTTTTTGGTACGTGGCATTCCCTGTTTGATATTATTTTTGTTTTTTTGAGTGAATGTTGCAAGTTATCGAAGAAAGAGGTGTTCATCGAGAAAGAAACTGCTAGATGTGTGTTTATGTAAAGTAAATATAAATTATGCAGTTATAGACAATGAATATTAAATAACTGCAATCTGCATGAAAGCGCAGCAAGTAGTACCCCATCGAACATTTTTTTGGTTAAAATTAACGTGTTAGAATGGAAATAGATTTTATTTTTGAGTGATATACCGGTTATTATATCACTGTGTGTTCGTATAGATGCTTCGTAATTAATCACTCAGGCCTTCGGCCTTCGTGATTACATTACTACGCATTTACTCTCCCCAAATTGATATAGTGCCTGCTCAGTGATATAGCTATATACTAACTGCTATATCACTTAAAAGTGAAATCTATTTCCTAAGTAAAAAAAATTCATTTACATGAATGTCGCCATTTGCAGCACTCGGCGGGATGGACCGCAGAATCCATATACATATGAAAAACATCATCAAAATTGACGAGATTTTATTTCAATTAAAATGTGTAAGGCATTCGACTGGAATGTCGAAGTCAAACAAGCATTACTGGAGTAGACAACGGTAAATATTTTGTTTTCAATTTACGTCTAGGCACAGGAATCTGAAATATTATCAATATTTTATACAATACAATACAATACAATACAATACAATACAATACAATATTTTATTGCTTTAAACATTTTACAATGCTTCTGGCAAATACAAAGTATACAGCAGGTAACATGGTTACAGCAAGTATAAATATAAAGACATTTACTTGCAAATTGTGTTTTACAGAAGAGTATATACAGTACAGAAAAAACCTATATCAAACTATTGTCAGGGTTTCTATAACTATTTAAGCATAAATTTCGTTTGTTTGTTGTTGTTTTTTTTTTTTTTTTTTTTTTTTTTTTATAAGTTTAAATTACTAGTATTATCGGGCTACACGGTCATAATCAGGCTAATAATTAAGCATTACTGGCGTCTCTTGAACGCAAAGTACAGGAATTTAGCTATATTTTGCACAGTCCTCTTTGATTCACGATAAAATAGTCTCAAATTTTGTAATAGTTGGCCATTGACAAAAATATCTCGGGAAATATTTAATTCTTAGATCTCTATAAAAAGGACAAACTAATAAAAAGTGGTACTCCGTACCAGGTTTGTTTATAGGTATCAAATATTCTATTTTTAATGGCCTCAAAAGGTATGTCTATTTCAAACTGATAATCCCAGATATAACTAAATCCATGACTATCAAGGATGGTTTTTACTTGAAATGCCCAGTTTTTCTCCGAGTATGTTCTGTTGAGGTCAACATCCTCTTTTAGCATAATAAATGTTTGTCTGATAAGGGAACTTGGATTTTGTTTAAGTATATGTATCCAATATTTTAACATGTTGACTTTGCGAATGATGCTTAAAGGTAGTCGTCCAGTTTCGCCATATAGTGCAGATAGGTTCGTGGATTTTTTAACACAAAGGATTCGTCGTAAAAATTTAGTATGTATTATTTCGATATCTGGTGCTTTATGGAAACCCCAAATTTGTGAACCAAAGTGTAAAATAGACCCAACTACAATGTCAAAAAGTTTAAGTTTCTGTTCAATCGTAAATTCTGCATAATTAAATAATTTGAAAAGATTAAATAATGAAAAGGACGCATGTTGAGATATGCATTTCTGACTTCTAGACCAACTTCCGTTTTTGAACAGGGTTATACCTAGATATTTAAAGGAATCAACTAATTCTATCAGTGTATTATCGATATAAAAATTATAATGTGTATGTCTACCGCGTTCAAAAATCATAGCTTTTGTTTTCGAGGTGTTTATTTTTAGCCCCCACATGTTACAATACTGCACTACATCGTTTAACAAAGATTGTAGTGTTTCGGGCGATTTAGCAAAGAGGACTTGGTCGTCAGCATATAAAATAAGAAATAATTTAAGCTCATTTAAAGTGAATACGCCATCAAGATCTGCTTGTATATTTTGAATGATGTCGTTTACGAACAACATGAATAGTAGAGGGGAACTGGGGTCCCCTTGTTTCAAACCTATGTGTGAGTTGAAATATTCGGAATATGCGTTGTTATATCGAACACATGACTTAACCGAATTATACATTGACTTTATGGCATTAACAAACTTAGAGCTAACTTGCTCCGATATTAACTTTTGCCACAGTAATGACCTTTCTATTTTATCGAAACATTGTTGGTAGTCGATAAATATACAGTACAGTTTTTTACCTGAATGAAGAACCTTTAGAATAACCGAGTGTAAAATGAAAATGCAGTCAGTAATTGATTTTCCTTTTTGGAAACCGAATTGATTTTTTGAGAGTACATTATGCGCATTTGCCCATGATGTTAACCGATTAAGCAATAACTGTGAATATACTTTTGCTAAAGTGTTAATTAAAGTAATACCTCTATAATTCTTAGCTTCATTTACGTCGCCCTTTTTGAAAATAGGTGCTATAATACCTTCACCCCATGATGAGGGATATTCACCTGAATCAAATATCAAATTATATAACTTAAGTAAAAATGGCGATATGATGTCATACGACGCTTTTAGCATTTCGCTAGTAATATTATCTGTACCCGGGGATTTATTGTTATTTTGTGCAAAAATTGCTGAACGTAATTCTTTTTCATTAAAATGTCCATCTAGTTCCTCGTTAAAGCCACCTACAGTTTCTGTGTAAGGGTTATTTGGTGCAGTTTCCCCAATTAAATTTCTAAAATGATTTAGAAGTTCTTCTATAGATAATGAATCAGAATTTTCTTGTGTCTTTTTCATTGTTTTGTTAATTGATTTCCAGAATTGTTTGGAGTTTGTCTTTGCTAAACCTTCTAACCTTTTACCTTCATTATTTTTATATTTTCTCCTAGCAGACTTTTTAACTTTATTATATTTTGTTCTTGCTCGCACAAAATTGTGTCTAGATGAAGCGTTTTTATCGCGAATAAATTGATTTCGTGCTTTATTGAAGTTCTTCTTTTCACTAGCGCAATTTTTATCAAACCATTTAGGCCTATTTTTATTTTTCTGAGAGTTATGATCACTTTTTGTACTAGCTTTGCCAAATACGTCAAGAGATATGCCAATTAAAAGTGAGGAGAATGAATCAACAACATTATTTACTGACTCTGTGTTCAGTGAATTTGATAACTGTGAAAAGTCGTTTCTGTGCTGACTGACTTTGTCAGAGAAATATCCAGACTTAGTAGCATCCCAAATTATTTTTTGTGACTCACATTTTGAATCATTTTTCGTAGAAATATAATTATTTTCTAAACCTTTACGGGGTAGACTAAAACTCAAAGGCGCGTGATCTGAAAACTCATTAAATGATAAAATTTCAAAGCCAATTTCACGGTCTAACAATAATCGACCATTTGCTATAATAACACCTGTGTAAATACATAGCTCTAGTAAACGTCTACCTTGTGCATCAATCACGTGATCTCGGTTTACACGGGCCGGTATTTCACCTCTGTTCACAAATGACAAGTTTTCATATAAATATTTATCGAATTCAAAATAATCAGAAATATTCGAGGTGCGGCTATTGAAATCACCTGAGACGTATATTTTACCAAGCTCTTTGTATTTTAAAATATCAAGTTCTAAGTTTTCGAAAAAATCGAATTCTTCTCTATTTATAACGTTCGAAGAAGACGGGGGTATATATACATGGCAAATATAAACATTTTCATCAAAAAGAAATAACGAATGGTCTAACTTAACCCACATATAACCATACTGCTTTTTATCAACAACAGTTACATATTTTTTTATATTATGTTTGTAGTAAAAGGAAATACCACCGCTGGATCTACCCCTGTTTGTATTTTTTGACTTATTACCAGTAATGTGTACACTATCAAAACCGCTTATATCATAATTATAAGTATCATTTTTAGATATCCATGTTTCATTTAAGAACAATAAATCTGAATCGTTTACTAAAGACAAAAAATCACTGTCACATATATTTCTTTTCAACCCATGTACGTTCCACGAGATAATATTAACGGATGACTCTTCGTGACTCCACTAACCTGACTCCGGCTTATATTCAACATTATCCAGAAACAGTTTTTTACCAACAAATTTCACTTGTTTTCCATCTTTGATGGCCTGTTCCATTATCGGATATAGTGGACGTCGTGCTTCACGCACTGATTTTGGGAGTTGGACACCGACGCCTCGTTCTGCCATCTTCAAGTCGTCTGCCAGATCGAATGAAGCCGATCTTACGCGTTCCCTCTGGTGACGATAGTGGAATGAAGTGAGAATTAACAGTAAATTGTTTTGCAGGGACTGCATCTCAAGATGTGTAATTTGCTCGTCAAGCTGCTTTTTCTGATTAAGTAGTTCCGTAGATTTGGACTGTATGGTTTTACAAGTAGATCTCATATTTTTCATTTCATTGCGCGCCTCCTTTATTTCTGTTTTAACAGCTTCATTATCTCTCGAGAGAAAGTCACAAAATTTTTCCGTTTCTGAGATTCTAGAACCCATAGACTTCATCTTTGTCTCAAAGTCGACAATTTTTGAATTAATAATGTTAACTGTTTTCTCAATTTTTTCTACTGAGTGTAATTTTTCTTTTATAATTTTTACATCATGCATCAGCTCCGAAGCCCAAGTCGGTGGCGAGGTCGAAAACCCGAGCCCCGGTGTCACTGGCGGTGGACTGGGTATAAACGGTGCTTGCATAAGGCCAAACGGCGGCTGAGAGTATGCCATGATCGAATTCCAGTCTAGATAACTAGTACTTACAGTTTGTGAATCAGCACTACCGTGTCTGCTTTTCTTTTGCCTAATTTTATCCTTCTGTGTACACTTATCCTCATGTATATAACCAGGTAAAAGTGTCGTGTAGTCATAATCCTCCAATAATGGCGATGTCGCTTCACGTTTATTTTTTGGTTTTCCTTCGCTGACACTTACGTTTTGTCTATCAATTGAATTTTCTGACATTTGTTCAGCATCTAGAGTACATCATAATTCCTGTTAGAAGTATTTAAATCCGATAAAATGTCTGAAAAACTGATTTTTCTGAATTTTTATAGGAGCAGTAAAATCCATGTTACCTGTGTACAATATCACGTGATCAGAGATGCATATAAGGTTTTGGCATATGTTCGGTCGGTGCTCAAATTATGAGGGAATTTCAGCAGTCAAAAATAGTTCCGGACGCCTAGCGTGATATACTTGGTAGGTATATCACGCTCAAATTCTTCTTTGCAATAGTGTTAGAATTATAATTAATTTCTAAAAAGTATGTGATATACTTCATGTGCACTATGTTTAGACATGGTAAGTGCGCTACAAGTTAACTAAAAGTGCATTTAAATATTTACTAGATTTGATTTTTTTTTCCAATTAATGTTAACAGTATATGCTGTGTATATATATATATATGAGAAAGTTACACGTGTCAACTCTTGCCTGTTTTAATTTTAAGAGTGAAATAGTGAATAATAATTTCTTTATTGTTTATGCATTCTATGCATCTTCTTAATTTCACATAGTTATGAACCTACCTATCTTCTTTAATTTCTATTTATTCTATTTTCTCATAGACTTCCGCCGGTATCGCCTATTATTGATTTTTCACACATTCAAAATAATGTTAATCCTTTTAAATAATCGATATTGAGTGTATCATGTGTTTAACACCAATAAAAAGTAAACTTTGATTTTTCTAGCAAATTTGACTTATGTGTTACTTAAAATAATTAAATATGAAGCCGTAATATACAAATAAAGATTAAAGATGCAATGGTTGGTTGGTTAAAGGACCAGACAATGGCCCAACTCAATTATTTATCATACAACAGTTGTTTTTAAACCTTTTATTCTTTCCTATTTTAACAGTTTTAACAATCTTGATTCTCTTGACTGTGATAATTATCTTGCAGTTATTTTATCTTTTATTAACATCCGGCGTGCACCCTGCCCATAATACCCGTGAGAGGTGTGAGGCAGTATGACAAGATAGATAGATGACAATGACAATGAAACTATTTTAATCGCTTTAAGGCATCCCGTAAGATAGATAACGGGATATATCCCTATCAACATCGGTACTTTCAACACTTTGATTATGACCTTCTCAAGGGTGTTCCAGCCGAGGGTAATCTGCAGGTCTGTCACACTGGTATCTCTGGAATAATCATTTTTTTACCCATCTGATTGTGCGTCGTTGGACCATCTCCAGCTTGTGAATATTAACTTGGGTGTGTGGCGACCATACAGATGATGCATACTCTGATTGTGGTTTGACTAATGTTTTGTAAGAGAGTGATTTGATATTTTCATGTTTGGTTTTGATGTTACGTTTGAGGAAGCCTAGTGTTCTATTTGCGTTTGTTGTTATTCTTGAGATGTGTATATTCCAGCTGAGATATTGGCTGATATCTACACCAAGGTATTTTGCATCCTTAACTGGCGAGAGTGTTTGGCCATGAAGCTTATAAGTGAACTCGATGGGTTTTCTGCTACATGTAATATTGAGGACCTGGCATTTACTAGGGTTAAAATCCATGTCCCACAATTTTCCCCACGTTTCTAGCTAAGAGAGATCATTTTGTAACCTTTGACAGTCAGAAAGGGAAGTAACTGCAAGGTAAACGGCAGTATCATCAGCAAATAGCCGCACCTGGGAGGTAACCATGTCAGAGGTCCTAGGACAGATCCCTGGGGAACCCCAGATGTAACAGGGACTTGATCAGACGTGCAACCATTAACCACTACTGACTGAGATCTACCTATTTAAAAAGACCGGATTCAAGACACAGTTTGACTGGAGACACATTTTACGCTAGAATTTTATTTATGTGCATTACAGGACCATTGTAAACAATGGACCTATCTTCCAAGTCTTTCATCAAGTACGGCTTCAACAGTGCATGACCTAAACCGCTGGTGACGTCATAAATATGACGCAAACAACACTGACGTTGTCCCGTGAATTGATGAACGTCGTACATGTAAGAGCGTTTCATTCTGATGTTTTAGGCTAGAATAGCGCTAACGAACGTTTTTTTTTCATGTTATAACATCTGCAGAAACCTTTGGGATATGTCGGTGCCCACGCCCTTACGGACTCGGGCTCCAACCATCCCTTGGGATACTGTAGATGCTATAACACGAAAAAAACGTACGTTAACTCTACATATAAGGGATAAGTCGTTTTCGTAAAAATGATTTAAATTGTTGCTCCATTTTCCACCAGCTTCGACAGATCGTAGTACATTACAGTAATTGGGTTCACCGTAGTGTAAACATAGAGTTGAAATTCACTACCGATTTGAAAATGCGTTTAGTGTATTAAAGGAATACCTGTACAAAACATTTGGTAGTGGTAAATAAACTAAATGGAAAATAATTTCGCGAAATTGAAATTGTTTTAGCGCATTACTAAATAATGGGTACTTACACTGTTCTCATCATTGTATTTACTATGTCTTTTTCATCATTTGCGGATGCTTTCAAAAATAAGTGTCAAATTGATGACAAACAAACACTTACATGTAATTATATACCTGAAGATTACAGTTGTTCACATTATTGATTTTAAAGACATCTCTAAAGACTTTCTAATAAATACTTAAAATTTCCAATCTGAAAATTGGGCAAATGTGAAATATTTGGAGCTAAATGTCACTGAAAGTGAAATCGATTCAACAATTAGTTTCCAGCCATGCTTCCGTGGCTTAAAGTTGCTTCGGGAACTACACATACACGTGATGACGCAAATAATTCTTGATCCTGAAAATGCGTTGGACTGGACTCTGTCAAGGTTTTAGATATGAGCGGATGTGTACGATTAGCTTTAAAGAAACTGGTACCCGGTCTGAGAGGAATAGAAAGATTACCAGCATTAGAATACTTGAAACTGTCACGTTTGCAAAGCTACCGAAAACCGATAGAGATAGATTCTTCCTTTGCTGAGGCACTGAAAGATAAAAAGGTAACGCATCTGGATTTCAGTGATACCAAAATAACTGATATAAATGTTACTGCAATCATAAAGTACATGCAAAACTTACAAGTATTCAATCTATCAAATTCGTTTCTGACGCATATGACTATTGATAAGACCACTGACACCGGCAGTTTAGAGCATATTAATCTTGATTTAAGTAATGCAAAGAATCCACTGAATATTCAACCAGGAAATTTTAAATATTATAACCAAAGTTGGCATTCTTCAAATACTTTCTATCCCCGAACACTTTGAATGTGACTTCTTGCTTACCTCAGCCTGCTTCAGTCTGGTTAAAAAACTGCACTCTAGAAGTTAATACACCTTTGCAGTGGAAAAGTCAGACAGTAGTTACACGTAATAACAACATTAAACGCTTAGATCTTAAAAATGTTATGTAACACGTACACAGCATTTACAATCAAACATATTGATTTAGCACAAAATTGACTAGAATTTCTGCATCCGACTATATTTTCATGCCTTCCGAACATTGAAAGGGTGGATTTATCAACCAACCAACTGTCCAAAATGAATCAAGAAGACCATATTCTGTTTGGGAAATTATTTACTTCAGTTCAATATTTAAAATCAATTTACTTATCAAATAACAATTTGAAATACATTCCGAAAGTTCTGTTTGAACACAATCCTGAATTAGAAAAGATAGATCTGTCACACAATCAACTAGATCAGATAACATTGACAATACATCATCTCAAGAAGCTCTTGGTACTTGATTTACAATACAACAACATAAAGATTCTTGATGAGCTTTCTCTTAGCCGTTTCGACTCTTCACATTATACAGATGTACTTCTGAAGTCAAATCCAATCTCATGCTCTGATTGTGGCGCTAAGCCTTTCATACATTGGCTTACAAGGAACACACTGGAACCTGATTTATCCTGCATTACTGAAAAAGGTGAACATCAGAACATTACTCCGGATGCAGTTGAACTTGTACAAAGTATATGTAAAATGAAGACTGTGATAATTTCTGCAAGTGTTGCCAGCGGCACTGTCATGATTCTTGTTATTGTGGTTATAACAGTAATTTACAAAATACTAAAGTGGGGAAAGAAAGATGCTGCAAAGATTAGGTGTCAAATAAACTTACGTGAAGGTCAAGGCCGATACGAATTCGTCGCATTTCTGTCCTACAGTAGCGACGACACCGATTTTATAGATGAATACGTGGAGAGAGAGTTGAATGAGAATCTGCAGTTAATGACTGGTATAGATAGAAAACTAGTATGTACAGGTGACGAAAATTTACGGCCAGGCTTCTTGATTCTTGATGAAACTGTGAGATGTATGGAAAAAGCCACTGTTGTTATCTCAGTTGTATCAAATAGTTACTGCAACAGCAGTTACTGCCATAATGAACTAGATCAAGCAAATTGTCTCAATAAACCAATCATACTGATGCTTAAAGAACATGTTGATGAGAATCAAATGATGCCAACCATGAAAATGCTCTTTAAAAATAATGTACTCATTTTATGGACATCTGAGAACAATGAATGTGCCTTGAGAACAACATGGGAGAATGTGTGCGAGTCTATATTAGACCTGATACTTAGAAATATGTAACCGCCTTTATAACTTTTACGCAAAACATTTTGTAAAAGGGCACTGCAGTAGACGTTATTAGCTCACCTGAGAACGAAGTGCTCAAAGGTGAGCGATTGTGATTGCCTGGTGTCCGTCGTCTGTCTGTCGTCTTTCCGTCCACACTTAATCTTGTGTATGCAATAGGGGCTGCATTTTTCACTAAATCTTCATGAAACTTAGTCAGTATAACTGCCTTGATAAAAGCTAGGTCGCGTTTGAATATGGGTTATCTGGGGTCAAAAAGTAGGTCACGATGTCAAATCATAGAAAAACCTTGTGTATGCAATAGAGGTTGAACTTTTCATTGGATCTTCATGAAACTTGGTCAGTATGATTGCCATGATAAAATCTAGGTCAAGTTTGAACATGGGTCATCTGGGATTAAAAACTAGGTTACGGGGTCAAATCATAGAACAACCTTGTGTATGCAATAGAGGTTGCATTTTTCATTCTATATTCATGAAACTTGGTCAGTATGATTGCCTTGATATAATCTAGGTCGAGTTCGAACATGGGTTATCTAGGGTCAAAAACTAGATCAGGGGTCAAATCATGGAAAAACTTTGTGTTACATTTTTCATTGGATCTTCATAAGACTTGGTCAGTACGATTGCCATAATGAAGTATAGGTCGAGTTTGAATATGGTTTATCTAGGGTCAAAAACTAGGTCACCCGGTCAAATCATAGAAAAACCTTGTGTATGCAAAAGAGGTTGCATTTTACATTGGATTTTCATGAAACTTAATCCGTATCATTGCCTTGATAAAATCTAGGTCGAGTTCATACATGGGTCATCTGGGGTAAAAAATTAGGGCACGGGGTCAAATCATAGAAAAACCTTGTGTATGAAATATGGATTGCATTTTTCATTCTATCGTCATGAAACTTGGTCAGTATAATTGCCTTGATACAATCTAGGGCGAGTTTGAATATGGGTCATCTAGGGTCAAAAACTAGGTCACCCGGTTGAAAACCTGTGTTTGCCATACAGGTGACATTTACAACCCAATCATCATGTAAATTGGTCAAAAGGTTTGTCTTGTCAAGGTCAAACAGAATGTTTGTGTTTCTGATATATAGTATAGGGTTGAAGCTTAGTCACATATTCTCATAAGTCGCAGGTGAGCGATATAAGGCCATCTTCGCCCTCTTGTTTTTATCATAGTAGTCAAATTGTAAAAATAAAAATCAATTTTTGTTCTATATTTTTAGGAGTATTTCTTTGTTATTTCTGTACATGATTTCCTTTCTTTGTCATCGTATTACTGACATACAATTGGATTTAATTAAAGTGTGGCGTGTAACGGCAGCATACCGAAACAGTCCTCTCGTTACTTGAATATCCCTAACTCAATGTTTTATAAATCTGGCACAATAAAAAAGTCTAGACCGGCTTAGATAGCTAGTCTGATCGTTCAATAGTCGATCCACCCAAAAACGAATGTTCATACGCTTGCCAGAATTCGGAGTTACTTAGACTTTAATACAGGTACAATATTTCGTCTGCGTTTGATGTTGCCGTGGCGATATCTTGATGAATGCAATATATATCCTAATACGTGTACATACGTGCGTGTGTGTTTCATTGTACAACATCTTATGATTCATCTGAAATGAAGTGCTGTAGTTTGGAATAGGTGTGTCTTTTGCTTCCAGATTTAGCTGAATATGCATTCTCATGTATATAACCGTTTTTTAAAAAATCTATATTTATCTAAATCATAAACATTATTTAGATCTACTAACATTTTGATTTATGCTATTTTCTGTTAATCAAATACATGCAACAGTGAATCGTCATGTAAGCAGTTACTGGAATAACAAGCCAGTTTTGGTTAAAAGTTCGCATACAAACCGTAAATGTGCTTAATCCAGTTAAAGGCGCCCACTCCATGCACTCATGCTAAAGACCGTTGTTTTATAATACTGCTTTGCCTGCTGCCATTTCAATGCGAGATATTTGCATTAGTTATTCCTTTTTACGAAATATTATCAATAAAATAATTTGTTACATATTGTTGAAACCTTGCAGTGTACAATTTTGTCTCATAAGTATTATCACTTTATAATCTGTCGATAGATAATCTGGAAAAGAATCTTAATATTGTGCCATTATTTATTTTAACCTCTGTGCGTAACATTGGCTCCTATCCTAGGTCTTGCGACACACCTTCATTGTCGAGTTTAAGACTTGTGCAAACACTATATGAATACGTCAGACGGACGGACATTCACAGGACAGTCACATCATAACTGTGTCGAATTTATCGCAGATAGTGGCTTACTAGAAGCCGATATAAACTGAAAGTTACAGATGCAAAAACAGTGCTTTTGATTTGGTTACCTGTCTGATGTCTTCAAAGTCACCTGCAGACATTTGAAAGATCATATGATCTCAGGTGATGATATAATGGAAAATTTGGATTCATTAAATGAAAACTGTTGAAGTACAAATACACGTACTACATCGGTTTAAGTACTTGAAATGTTTGAACATCATACTATTAATTAATTATTTTTGCACACAGTCTTAGCTTTTGTAGACTGTGGGACAACTTCATTTGATGAAAATATAGAATGTATTCACCAATTGAATTCCGTGACAGGTTTTATTCGTATTGTAGAATACTCGATCTCTTTCATGCGGATATTAGGTCAAGATTCATTCTGTGTTGCAACATTTTAATTTTATTTTCAAGTATTTATATGTCTTGTTAGGAGAGTTACTTTGTAAAAAATATTTTATCATTACCCGCCACATATAGATCCCAACTTTATCACTTCGTCGGTGAAATGCAGAGGGACGGGGTAAATTTTCTACAGTTTAAAATAAAATACACCCCTTAATATCATCAAATACAGCATTCAGCAACTGTCATACAAGTAGAAAAATGGAAACTCTAAACATGAAATGGCAGCAGATAAGATGCACACTGCAGCTAAAATATTTTCATATAAACGCAACACAAAGTGCAAAAGTAAAGCACACACATAATGTTAATGTAACACATGCCTCGTCATTTACACTCGAACTGTTGGTAACAGGGGGTTTAAACCAGTTTGTAGCATATTAAAATAACTCTTCCCCGGATCGTCCCGACAGAAAATTGTGTAAATTAGATACATCCCCGCTGAGTAAAGTTCTATCATTAACAACGAATTGCCAGAACATAAAATTGAAATGAAACAAAGCTTGAAAACCCCGAGAGCTAGGGACACAACATATACTCATCCGTCCCGTGTAGTACAAGCAGAATTTAGGAAGAGAAGATCTTGAATTGTCATCGGGTCATCAAATGTACTACATGTTATGTAATGGTCACATTGAATAATTTTCAAGAATGAAACTTAAGCCACAAATGACTCGCTTACCTCATGTTCAACAGCGGTCACAGCTGTGAATTTGAGTGCAAAGTGTTACCTAAAATACAGGGGGAGGGGTATTCTTAATTTTATGGAAACTGACCTTTCCAAGGCAGCAAGACAATAATCTCAAATTCAACCCATTACTTAAATATGTACTTGTGTTGTGCTCTGTGGTGTGTCTTTACTACTGTGTATGTGATGTCCTTTACTTTTTCACCTGACAAAAGCTTTGCCCCTCTACAGTAACCGTTGAATTTGCATTATGTACCATGTCTCGTAGTCGGAAGATTCATTGTGGGTTTATATATATGTCGGGTGCTGAATTTGATGGTGTGAATGGATTGCTTTCCTGTTTAACTGTTTGTGGTCTCAGTTTCAAATGTTTGTTTCCTTAAAAGCTGAGTAATTATCTTAAGATATCAAATATTTTCCTTAGTAAGATTAGATTTTCTTCCGGCTCCTTTTGGTAATATTTCGTCCTTTAAATCGGAATAATTGTCCTACCTGGTAAAATTTAATCCGTAAGAGTTTTTGATAGAAATTTACTTCCCCGCTCTCGATTACTACATTGATAATGACTTCGTATGAATCCAAAAGTGCTATAACTTAGTTTAAATGCTTATGCATGTTTCATTTGCGAAAATGAATAGGTTCATTAGAGTCAAAAATAGGTTCGTTGCAAAATTGAAGATTTCAGTACTTATAACTGTAGACATATTTGGAAATCCTTGAAAATGTAGTAAAATAAATAACAATCTCCAGACTCAATATCTGTTCTTAGAAATGTAGATAGAATGGATGCAATTTGGTTTACAGACGAGGAACAAGCTAAATGCTTGATCGATATTAATTTATATCTGTTTCTAAATAAGACGAGTTCAGTGCTGTCTTACCGCCTTTCGAATGTAAAACAAACGTATCACTGAATAATATCTTTATTTGAAAATCTGATATCGATAATTTTATTGCAATTCTAGATATGAACAGAGCTGTAGGTCCTGATTTTTTATCTGAAGAAACTCGTGGTACTTGATTTACAATACAACGACATAAATAGTACAGTGCAGTTGTTGGGCTCACTGTAGCGTGAATACGCCGTCAAAATATAAACCCAAAGCTGATAGAGTATAAACTTAATTTTAAATTCACTTTAGATCTGAAAATGAGTTTAGTGTATCAAAGGAGTAGTACATAAAATTCGATAGTTGTAAATCTACTGAAACGAATATAAAATCGGGACTTTGGATTTTTTTAGCGAATTACTGAATAATGGGTTTTTACACTGTGCTCCTTATTGTATTTACTATGTGTTTTTCATCATTTGCAGAGCCTTTAAAAGATAAGTGTCAAATTGAGGACAAACACAAACTTACATGTAATTATATACCTGAAGATATTCCAAACGGGATAACAGTTGTTCACATAATTAATTTTAAAGACATCTCTAAAACTTTTCTAATAAATAGTTCAAATTTCCACTCTGAAAATTGGGCAAATGTGAAATATTTGGAACTAAATGTCACTGAAAGTGAAGGGCATTCGACAATTAGTTTCCTGTCCGGATGCTTCAGTGGCCTAAAGTTGCTTCGGGAACTGCATATACACGTGATGACACTAATAAGTCTTGATCCTGAAACTTTCATTGGACTGGACTCTGTGAAGCTTTTAGACATGAGCGGATGTGTACGATTAGCTCTAAAGGAACTGGTACCCAGTCTGAGAGGAAATGAAATACTACCTGTATTAGAAAACTTGAAATTGTCACGTTTGCACGTCTACCAAGAACCGATAGCCATAGACTGTTGCTTTGCAGAGGCACTGAAAGATAAAAAGGTAACACATCTGGATTTTAGTGCAACAAAAATAGCTGACATAAATCTTACTGCAATTTCACAGAACATACCAAAATTACAAGTTTTCAACATATCTTATTCGTTTATAACGCATTTCACTATTAATGAGACCATGGACACTTGCAAATTAGAACATATAAATCTTGATGCAAGTAGCGCACGTAATTTACTGAATATTCCAATAGTGAATGTTAAATTTTATAACCGAAGTTGGCAGTCCTCACAACTAAGAAGTAAAACAAAATTCTATCTATCACCGCAAATTTTAAATGTGAGCTCTTGCTTACATAAGCCTGCTGAAGTCTGGCTTAAAAACTGCACAATATACATAAACTCACCTCTACAGTGGAAAAGTCAGACAGTAATTGCACGTAACAACAACATTAAACGTTTAGATATTAAAATGTTATGTCACAAGTACACAGCATTTACAATCAAACATATTAATGTAGCACAAAACGGACTAGAATTTCTACATCCCAGTATATTTTCATGCTTTCCGAACATTGAAAGGATGGATTTATCAACCAACCAACTATATAAAATGTATCAAGAAGACAATGTTCTGTTTGGGAAATTATTAAGTTTACTACAATATTTAAAATCAATTTTCTTACCAAATAACAATCTGAAATACATTCCAAAGGATCTTTTTGAACACAATATTGAATTAGAACATATAGATTTGTCACACAATCGGCTAGATCAGATTACATTTACTATACACCATCTCCAGAAGCTCTTGGTACTTGATTTACAATACAACAACATAAAGATTCTTGATGAGCTTTCTCTCAACCGTTTGGACTCTTCACATTATACAGATGTACGTCTGAAGTCAAATCCTATCTCATGCTCTGATTGTGACGCTAAGCCTTTTATACATTGGCTTACAAGGAACACACTGGAACCCGTTTTATACTGCAATAATGAAAAAGGTGAACAACAGAACATTACTCCAGATACAGTTGAACTTGTACAAAGTATATGTAAAAGGAAGACTGTGATCATTTCTGCATGTGCTGCCAGTGGGATCGTCATAATTCTTGTTGTGATGGCTATAATAGTAATTTACAAACGACGGAAGCTGGCAAAGAGAGAAGCTAACAAGAATAAATGCTTAAGAAACTTGCGTGAAGGTCAAGGTCAATATGAATTCGTCGCTTTTCTGTCCTACAGTAGCGAAGACACAGACTTTATAGAAGAATACGTGGAGGAACAGTTGAATGAGAATCTGCAGTTAATGACTGGAATAGAAAGAAAATTAGTCTGTACAGGTGACGAAAATCTACGGCCAGGCTTCTTGATTCTTGATGAAACTGTGAGATGTATTGAAAAAGCCACTGTTGTGATCTCAGTCGTATCAAATAGTTACTGCAACAGTCATTACTGCCATAATGAACTAGATCAAGCATATCGTCTCAATAAACCAATCATACTGATGCTTAAAGAGCATGTTGATGAGAATCAAATGATGCCGACCATGAAAATGCTCTTTAAAAACAATGTACGAATTTTATGGACATCTGAGAACAATGAATATGCCTTGAAAACAACATGGGAAAATGTGTGCGAGTCTATACTAGACCTCTTAGTAAGCAAACTATAACCGATCTTAACCTTTTGCACTGTCTTAATTATACTTATCACACTGAAACTTTAGACCGAGTGCAATAACCATTCCGCCTGCACCAAAAAAGAATGACCAAAATGTTCTGCAACCCAGCACTATCCCATCTACTCATCAAATCTAAATAGTGTCTGGTGATTATATCTATACGCATACAGGTTTAAAAACATCAGCCATATCCCTTAGTAACGTCGTACATACTTTCAAAATGTCAAAATTGACAAAATTGGCAATCCCTACCCTTTTACTGTGGCCTTTTAAATTATGTGACTAGTAAAAGCTTTGACGTTCGTGTTTTGGGACACTATTACAGGCAGTTCGTGTCAATGAATCGTAATCATTTCTTTAAATACACATTTTGTTTCAGAAATGAATTGTTTGTATTTAAAACCAACTGAAAGTTCACAGATCACGTACAATATCAAGCCGTCTGAGAAAGACTTTTACATACTAGTACTTAAGAACAAAAGTGTACGGTATCAATTTCCTCAATTTCAAATCGATTTACAATCGATGTTCAATATTCGTTCCGTTGACCTCGGATAGAATGTTAATGGACATTGAATAAATTTTTGTTCAAGGTTCAGGCCGTCACGGTTGACTGGATGCTTTTGTTTAGAATACTTAACTACCCATGATAGAGCAAATAGTCACAAAATTAATATAAATATGCATACGATAAATTGATTTGATGTTCTTCCTTTTATATTGCTCTATCGTCACGTTCCACCGCTCAAAATAGCTATCAGAGCATGCAAAAAGAGGAAGAAATAATTCACATGACTTTTTCTAAACAACAAGATTTTGAAAACATTCCATACAATTGATATTTGTGTGACCCACTCTAATGAGAATACAAGAAACTTGGTTTCATTAAAATAAGTAGCCACTAAAGGTAACCACATTCCTTCCTATTACATGTTTTGGAAATGTTATCAACTTGACAGAGACATCGTATCAATTGCATGGCTTTTAACACTACCCAAACCATGCAGAGGTAATCATTTGTTAGATTTTTTTATCAAAAGAGCATATAATAGGACTGTCTTACCAATTACTGGATCAAATATCTTCGGCATACCCGCTTAATGGGTAAACCCCAAGTTTATAGTTTTACAAAAAAAATAACTTCCTTAAACTGCCGTCGATTTTAAATCAATCTACGCATGACGATATTTCCTACAACCATTATTTGTGATACATGTATATTGAGTCTCATTGCCAGTTGTGCTTCCCACATGACAGACATGTAATAAAGAAAGATTAATTCATAATATTCATTTCACGTAAAATATTAGTCATATTTCAAGTACATAACCAGTTTAGCTATAAGTTTCTTTCATTTTCTAATTGCTAATGCTATGAAGTTTGAGGTCAGGGCTGATTGATTGAATTATTTACATCGTCGTTGTTGTTGTATGAGTGTAACTACCATTCAACCGTATTCCGGTCATTTTTACAGGCGGATAGTTTACCTTCCATCGTGCCTAGGAAAGTACTGGTTCTTGAAATAATTTTCAGCTCTTACAGTTGATCTCTCTTACAGTTATTTAAATGGTTCTGGTTGATAAAATAACATGGCCGCAATAGCTAAATAAAGTAACAATATTTGAAAATCTTCTTCTCCAAATCCACAAGGGCCAGGGAGTATAATATTATGTTGAAAAGTCAGTAGATGGCAGATAATGTTTATACAGTCTCCTGATTGCTCGTTTTTTTTGCAGATTCCAAGTCAGAAATTCAAAATGAATAATCTATAGTAATACCATTGGTGTATGTATTTCAAGACATCTGCATAGAAATCAGAATGATAAGTAAAATTTAATGTCCAGTACTCTGACCATAACTTTTCATTATTTTAAAAAAACAAACATTATGTGCTAAGACGAACAGACACTGTGCACGCGAAAAGAATATTCTAGGCCGCATAATATAAATAAAATGAAAGCAAAACTAACGTGTCTCTGAAATGCAAAGTCATGCGAACGATTTATTTTTGTGTTTGACTTGACAATGAGCAATATAATTTTGAACTCCAGCACATTATATCCACATGTTATTCGCCTGTTTTTATGTAAAAAGCAAATATGAATACTATATGAGAAAATTATTGCTAGCTAATTCACTATATATTTACACACAGTTAAGTGATTTTGAAAACTTATTTGTATAACATTTCATACTTCGTCGGTTATTTTCTTTTGAACGAAATGAAATGCTATAACTTCAAATGCGTTTGTCAAATTACTTCCTGATATAGCTGAATAATGTTTCTTCAGTCAAGCAATATATTAATTAAAGTAAACGAAATATAAACTGACATTTAGATTTATTTTTCATCGTAGAAACTGATTACCAACAGGTGGAGTTTTACCAAGACTTTAGATAATCCTTTTTGGTTTCACATAGCGTATATCAGTTAACCTGATAATTCATTTTATTTTTAACAGCACATTTTTTAATATTGTGAATGTGTAATTATATGTAGTCTTACATCGCTATATTAAAGATTTTCCTTTATCTTTGATACAGAATTTGCTTAGATTTATTCTAATGTCGGAAAGACCTGGGTTTTTTTTGGCGATGTGGAGTTTTTAGATAATTAACAAAGTTTCCGCAAAAACTAAAATACTTCACTTCAGGCATTACACATCCTTTAATTAGAAGTTAAGGTACTTACGGAGTTAAAATAACTGAACTTGTCATGTACATCAGATACTTTTAATCGTTTACTTTAATTTAATAGTTTACTTTGCATAAAAGTCAACCATTGGAATCATGACAGTGTAACACTAGGGGTAACACATGGCAGCTTGATATCAATGTGAACATGGTCTCTTTGTATACCGCTTATAAAGCCTTTTTGTGGAGACTTTTCCTTCAGTTTCGTAATGATGATAGACTTTATCAATATGTTGGCAAACGTTTCATAGACTTTTGAAAATTGTTTCATAGACTTTTGAAAATTGTGTAAAAATTGTATGTCTTTACGCAATTATAATATATAAGGACGATTGAACAGTTTCATTAAGTGAAATATTTTTATATCTATTGATCTCGATCTCTTTCCATTGAGTATTTATTCAAGGTATTTTCATTGTTATAATGTTGGATGCTGATACTTCCTTAATTATTGCTGCAGCGAAATAATTCACTATTGCAGCATTTTAATCTAACCATATTGCTATCATATCATAATATCACGTGTATCAAACCTTATTGCTATCCTATCAAAATGTAACCTGTATCAATCCATAATTGCAATCCTTTAATAATGTCACCTGTATCATCCATTATTGCTATCCTGTAGTAATGTCACCTAAATCATAAGCCGTTATCGCTATCCTGTAGTGATGTCACCAGCATCATTCCATATTGCTATTCAATCATGTAACCTGTGTCATCCCTAATTGTTATCCTATCATAATGCTAGCTGT
This sequence comes from Saxidomus purpurata, assembly GCA_022818135.1. NCBI lineage: Eukaryota > Metazoa > Mollusca > Bivalvia > Venerida > Veneridae > Saxidomus > Saxidomus purpurata. The sequence goes on along the minus strand of JAFMSR010000007.1, from coordinate 1,857,306 downwards.
ATCAGCGCTTATAGCTATCCTATCATAATGCCACGTGTATCAAACCTTATTGTGTCATTCATAATTGCTTACTTATCTTAATGTCACCTGTATCATTAAATATTGTTATCCTATCATAACGTCACCTGTATCATTCCTTATTGATATCCTATTATAGTGTCACCGGTATCATCCCTTACTGCTGTCCTATCATAATGTCACCTGTATCATTCCAAATTGCTATCCTATCGTGGTGTCACCTATATCATCTCTTACTGCTACCCAATCACAATATCACCTTTATTATTCCTTATTGCTATCCTTTCATAATGTCACGTGTATCATTCCTTATTGCTATCCTATCATGATGTCACCTGTATCATCCCTTACTGCTACCCAATTACAATATCATCTGTATCATTCCTTATTGCTATCCAATCATAATTTCACCTGTGTTATCCTTTATAGATATCCTATCATGATGTCACCTGTGTTATACCTTATTGTTATTCTGTCATAATGTAACCTGTATCATCCCTTATTGTCATCCTATCACAATGTCATCTGTATCAGCCCTTATTGCCAACCTGTCATAATGTCACCTGTGTCATCTTTTACTGCTTACTTATCACAATGTCACCTGTATCATTACACGCTGCTATCCTATTATAATGTCATCTGTATCATTCCAAATTGCTATCCTATCATCCCTGACTGCTGCCGAATCACAATGTAACCTGAATCATCCCTTATTGTCATCCTATCACAATGTCACCTGCATCAGCCCTAATTGCCAACCTATCATAAAGTCACCTGCGGCATCCATTATTGCTTACTTATCATAATATCACATGTATCACTACATGTTGCTATCCTATCATAATGTCATCTGTATCATTCCAAATTGCTATCATATCATAATGGCACCGGTATCATCCCTTATAGCTATCCTATTACAATTTTACCTGTATCAGCCCTTATTGATATTCTATCGTTATGTCAACTGTATCATCCTTTATTGCCATCCTATTTTAATGTCACAGGTATCATCCCTTATTGCCATCCTTTCATAATGTTACAATACATGTATTACCTGTATCAGCCCTTATTGCCAACCTATCCTAACATCACCTGCATCATCCCTTATGCCATCATATCATATGTCACCATTTATACTTATCTGGGATTTTTCTTGTTTGTACCTCTTTTCTCTCAAGCATGTGTTATCAAAGATAATTACGTCAATTCTAGTTGTAAAAGAAAACTGAACGGGGAATCTGAAGAATTTAAATCTAACGTTCATACCATGTTTCGAACTTAAAATTTGTCATGATCAAAGATCAAGTTTATTATACAAGTATTTTACAAAAAATATGTTTATATTGCCTTTAAACATCTGAACAAATCAATTAAAAATATGGCGGTTCTCGTTACCATAACAAGAAAGCGCACTTAAAAAGTATATATAATATGTCTAGCCCAATTATCATGTTTCGAAGAAGTAAGTTAGTAGTAACCTGTTTGATGTTTGATGTTTATAAAATTTATTTCTATAACTAAATTCTTCTCAGTCTCAAAACACCACTTGTTAAAACTTAATAATAATCTAATACTCTAGAGACACCTATTTTCATTAGTAAACATAGTTTCTTTATATTCTTAAGTAAAATATTGCCACAATTTTTTGGAACTCTATCCGTAAATTATTCTTTCGTTTAGTAAAGTGGCTAAATTATTACATTTCTTTATAAATTTTTATACTATATCAATTCGACTACGCGAATCATTTTTTCAAAATTTCTCTCTCTCGGCGGCTGTTTTTGTTTTTTTTGGCTAACAAAGGGTTTTTACAATTTCAAAATTTAAAAGTAGGTGAAAAGGTTAAAATCTCATACATATATGTTTTATTTTATAATTTAAGTAACATATCTTTCGGCACACTTTATTCTCTCCTTTAGACCGCTTAAATAAAAAAAAATAACACAATGATAAGTCAAATAAAAGTAGGACAACAATTTATTAAAAAGGGGATTTTACATTACAAAACTCAAATGCATACTGCCTATTATCAAAATTCCAAAAAATAGTTAGGCTCCCACGATCCAGACATTCAAACTAGGTCAATCGCACTCACAGATCAAATTGGTCACCGCGATTGACAAACTTTTTGGCAACCAATCAAATTCAATCTTTGGCTAAAACTGACTAGAAATTGCAGTCAGGTAAATCTCCTCTTTTCGGCTTCAAAATTCTACTTTTCTAGGCATGACGGGAGACATGCCGGGGTCTCATCCAAAACATAAGCTAAAAATTTAGCTTTTGGACGGACCTTGATAAAATCTCTTTCAAATCAAATCAAAATTATCATGTTTCGAAGGCTTTCAGGAAGTTGTAAACACCGTAACCACAAAGTTTTACGGCATTACTTGATAAAAACGCATAAAAGATTGTTGAAAAGCTTCCTTGTTTTTTATAATAAGAGGGATATAACCTAACTGCTATCACAGCACATCATTAGTAATTCGGGTTTTTTGCAATGTGCGTCTAGATATTTATCCTGTTTGCACTTTATGTCGTCCATGCCTTAAAGTATTCTTTTTTTTAAAGGTTGGTGTGATAAGTAAGGCAGTCTTGCTTTTTTAAATGGAAATTAACAAGACCTACCAGTAATCACCAACTAGAGGCTGCTTTTCACAAAACAAAACGTATGTCTCCCACCATTTAACATAGTAGAATAGACAGGTAGGTGTGTCAAGAGTTACAAATAATTCGAAAAATGAGTTATTTTCATTTTATTTTTTTATTCGGTGGTTTATCGAAATGCATTCTGATAAACTCGCTGCTCACTTTTTTTTTAATTGGCATTAACAAAAGTTAAGAGTTAAGGTTAGGGTAAACGAAAATCGACAATAACTCTGCAAAGTATCACTGACCCGGAAAATGCCGAAAACATGCACAACAAGGTTTGGCACTGATCATTCATATAAAGTTTTGCTGAAATCCTCCTGGTGGTATGAGAAGAGTTGCGCGGACAAACTTTCGGCTAGGGTTAGGGTTTGGGTTTACGAAAAATGTCAAATACTCCGCAAATAATCATTGAACCGGAAAATGCCGATGATATGCACATTAACACTTAGTACCAAACATTTCTACAAAGTTTCAGCAAAATCCATCCAGGCGTGGGAGACATAATTATTCAAATGAGGTAACAAGCTTTATCTGCAATATTTGTGATGTTTGCTGTAGCACCTGTCACGGCATACAACATGTTCTCGACTCAAGGTATATACATCAAATACATGTATGAACATGGCTCGATTAGCCAAATGAAAAGCAAGACTTCAGGTTACAGTATAACTGTACTATATACATTATTCTAACACTACTGAAAATTTTCCTATATAGGCAAAGAAGGATTTGAGCGTGACAGACCTACCAAGTATACCACGCTAGGCGTCCGGAACTATTTTTGACTGCTGAAATTCCCACCCGCGTAATTTTCACACAACATATATGAGTGTGCATACGCTAATACGCATGGATTAGTATTGTTGTGACTGAATTCACGTGATGTAAAACAAATCGTTTTTCTACTCATCCATCCCGCCAGCAATATCAGCAACAACAAAAATAAGACGAAAAGCGTTTTATTTGAGGAGTAAAATAGAACAGCGAAAATTGCACGAAATGCAAGGAATGCATTGAATACTACAAATTCAAAACAGCGCCTTTGTGTAGGCGCATCAAATAGTACCCTTTCGAACATTTATTTGTTTAAATTAGCGTGTTAGAATGGAAATATATTATACTTTTGAATGATATACCGGTAAGTATATCACTGTGTGTTTAGATGCTTCACACTCCAACCAGTATACAAATGTATCATCAAATGTGAAATCTATTTCCTTAGATAAATGGTGAAAAGAGTTATCAAATAAATGTGAAACGCTGTATAAATTAAATTAATAAAAGACATAAAACATCTGAACGATGGAAATTTAGATATGCCCTTCCTCGATAAGAAACAAGTGTCGAATTAACTGTAACTCAACATAGTTACCTGATTTCCTGTTTTGGAAGTCTCACCCTCTGAATTACAGTGGAAGAATGTACAGACATCACATACAGGTTTTGACTCCTCAGTCTTCCATCACAGCCCATAACACAAAAGTAAAGTAATCAGGGTTTCTATCTGACAAAAACGTAGCGTTTTGAATCTTTAAATGTTAATAAAACTACATATTGGCCCTCAGGATTTCAGCTGAATGATAATTTGTTAATAAAATTAGGTTAACTTTAGTCCGATTATCACTTTAAATACTCATAATTATATACAATTATAAATCATTAGAAATATTAACGATAGAATTGTTATTGTTTTCTCAAAACAATGTACTTATATAATAATTTTGTTGTTTTTTGACAAATCAGTACTGTCAGAAAGCCTTCTTTATTTATTTTTTATATCATTGAAATAAAAACAAATGTAAGGATTTGTTTTTAAAAAAACAGAGCTCTACTTTGGCTGATAAGAATTAAGACATATTTCTTGGTAAAGTGAGAGCTACTAGTCATTCTACATCCAAAATGATAAGAGCACTTAACTTTGCTACAATTCCTATAATGGTCTTCTAGGCACCAGGGTGATGACTGATACATTTACTGACTGAATGACAAACAGTCAAGATGATCGTGATAAAAAACTTCGGATGTACATTGTACAGGCTGATCATGATATACACTGGTTGCAGAGGCAGCGTCAGTTGCCACTAGCAAAGTCAAGTTTAAGGTACAAATGGGACAAACCATGTCAGAAACGCTGAAACCTCCAATTTCAGCTGCTGGTGACACTCCAGGGTTAAGGATTTTACCTTTTCCTCTCCCTGGTGGCTTTCTCTAACTGAAGCTGTTGCTGGGTTTAAGATTCCAACCCTTCCTTTAACTCGTCTGTCCTTGCCTTCATTTTGCGAAAGTATCCATGTCTCTTATTGTGAGCTTTGATCGCATGCAACTTTGCTTTCATTTTTAAAATGTAAATGAAAAGCAATTACTGGAAGATGTATGTACATGATGTTATGTTATTCTTACAATGTTATTCATTTCCTTTTTAATATTTTACCTGATGAAAACTATGACTAAAAGTCAAAACGCGTTGTGAACCTTCTTTTCCTGTCTTCTTCTTTTAAAACTCAGTGCATGTTTGTAAAAGGTAAGTGTCTGAAAAAATTGTAAATAATCATTAATTATGCATTGATAATGAATTTTTCATTTTGCATCACGGTACAAAGTTAAAATATATGACAGAGCTGTTTTAAATTTCGTGACACCTGATATAAAATCGATTGAGAAGTAACATTTGGTAAAAAAAGTACTTCTCTAGGACTCCAAGACACTGATTTGATAAATGCATACAACAATATGGATGTTTGTTTACATTCATGCAATTGTAAAGTATAATGAAATACAGTACAGTATGCTGGCTACCTTTAATGTAATTTGTTACTTGTTTAGATGTGGCAAATGGGTCCAATATCGATAAACATGTAGGCAAGGCTAAACATACATTTATGAGGCAGAATAGAACATTTACAACAATGTAAATGGTTTAAACATTTTGTAAATGACATGTACCTGTACATGTAATTGTTCAATTCTTTCAATTTCTTATGAGAAAAAAAATCTCAACTTGCGGTGATATAGCTAAATAAGTGGCAATGTATCCACAATTTCTTTGAAGACTGACATGTTTTCAAGTTTGAATTATATTCCTACATGTAAATGAGGCCATTGAAAACAAGAAACAGTAGTGCAATTTAATGCATTAAATGTTATTTCAAACCGAGGCATTCCTGTATCGATGGTGATAACAGGAAGATGTTGGTGAACTACTGTCTATCTCACAGCCCACAATGAACAAAATCATTCGACGTGTCTCTGTTGCAATTGATTCTCAGCAACAGTTACTTATTTTCTTTCCAGCCAGACAGGTTTGTACCCGGATGCAATTGAAATTTCGAGACATTGGAGGATTTCTAGGTGTCATTGAAAGTATTGGTGGCCCAGTCCCCGAATATGCTTAAAATAACTTAATATGCTGAAACAAATGCACCATAACAGTATTTTGCCTAATTTGCCAAATGATACTAACGTTTAACTTCGTAAGGCAACTTTCTGATACATTCAAACTTACTGGAGAGACCGATTAGTGCAGTGGTTTACACACTCGCACTATACGCCACCATCTGTGCGGTCGGTTCAAAAGTTCGCATGAGCGTATATTTGTTGTTAACTGTACCTTGCTGGCTATAAATAAAGATTATTATCATAAGTATGATTACCACCACGTGCATTAAGAAACCTGCTGCATTAAGGGTCGCTATTTTTAACCCAAACTGAATTATTAAAGAACAAAATGTGTTGTATTAAGACATCGTTTTCTTAAGACATAAAAATTTACTTGTCTCTCAGGTGGTCGCTTAATAAGAAGGCAACATTCATATTTTAGTTAAAGAAGGATCCTTGGATATAATTGTACAAATCACTGTTTTGCAGTTTAGCAAAGGTGGTCCAGCAGCTGAAATGTACCGTAACAGAAAATGATGTTGTTTTTTTCCATTTAGACCCAAGCAGCGTGCAACTCATATTTTTTGTACAATTATATAAAATCCTTTGTTTTCTATGACATATATTTTCTTTTGCACCAAATCTTTTAATTAATTTATTTCCAAGTCAGTGAACAAATTACGCATAGTCATTTTTTGATGACTGCCTATTCAATGCATGTAGTAAGTCTATTTCAAGGATACTCCACAAAGGCAAAGTTGAGTGGCGAATATGAATGCCGATTCTATACTTGACAGCCACTAACTTGAGTGTTCCTCAAGCTTTCCTTGAGCATTCCTCCATTGCGTTCAAGTGGAGCATAATTTGAGTCCTGACTTAGAATACGGTATTATGTTTACCGATTTAATTGTTGTAATCTTATAATACATTTTTCATCACCAGTAATACGTATTTGAAATGATTAATGTGAACAGATTCTATAAATTTCATTTATGGTAATCAAATAAACAGTTAATCCCGAAATAGCTATATTTCTCATTATTTCAACACAATTAAAAACGATCATATAGCATAGGTACATTTGACAATCAGTCTTTTTGTCAGAATTATTTTTCCGTCGTTCTGTTCAGTACAGACTCGTAGGACTTCTAAAGAGAGTCGTAATTTCGTCTGATTTATTCTACCATTTCTAACTGAAAAGGTCACAAAAAAGAACTCGATCTAGAGGTATTCTATTGAGACTCGTCGGTATGAGTCCTATAAACTAGCTAAACAAATACAAAATTCGGCACAATAACTGGTCAGGACGCAAGATACAGTCAGCGAGAACACAGATGCTTGTGGTATGGACTCGCGACCCAATCTATTCTTGTCCCATGTTGTACGGAACGTATATAAATACAAAATTTGAAACAACTGAAAACTGCAATTGCATATTTAAGGCATGTGTGTAAGTAAGGAATAACTAACCGGTTTTTCCAATGCATAACACTTTTCTGAATAAAATCCCACTCCAAACTGCATCGAATACGGTTAAATTAAGAGAATTTCGAGGAAAAACACTTCTGTAACTTCTGCACAAATCAGATTTAGTGAATTATTGCAGTATTACTTCAGGTAAAATTTTAATTGTGTAGATACATGTTTTACAACCTTTTAAGACAAACAATAAACAGTAAATGAAAGTAAAATGACTAAAACTTTCAAAGATTCTATAACCATTTCAAGCACGAGCATTTCGTGCTTATTGCCATCTCGTGTAATGGAATATGTACATTGAACTAGAACAATGTACTACCAACATTATGATGATTTGTCCAAGACAACTCTCCAGCAAGTAATAAAGGTACATTGTTCCTTTTAACTGTTGCTGTTTGATGAATTGTCAGGTAATGGCAAAAATTGATCTTCATTTAATTGTTTAATATGTTCCAAGTACAATGAGAAAAAAATATGAATTAAAATGATTATAGAAGTAAACATATCAATGAAACAAAAAAAAGAAGAAAAAGATTAAAACGATCTTACTGATAAGAGAGAGTAAAATTTTATGTGCATGTCCCTATATTAACTCCTGTTCGACAAAACCAAAATAATCAGGAACCGGAGTCGTTACCCACAGGTGAGTGTAGCGTACCAGGGACCCATACAGTGATTTTAAGTTCAAAATAGCCTAGTTACTATATATCAATAAGTGTAGCGTACCAGGGACCCATACAGTGATTTTTAGTTCAAAATAGCCTAGTTACTGTATATCAATAAGTGTAGCGTACCAGGGATCCATACAGTGATTTTTAGTTCAAAATAGCCTAGTTACTATATATCAATAAGAAGGTAAACAACACCGTTTACACATCGACCCACTTTCAGCCTTAATTACTTCATCTAGAATGATGCATATTTATTAAAACCTATTGCATATATAGCATAAGTGTTTATCATTTCCGTAAAAGTTTACTTCAAGGCCCAAAAGCAAACCGTTTTGAAATAGCGACTGATAATTCCCGATTTTTTTACATTTTTCGTCAACCCGAATAAATCTCACACATTTCTTACACTGAATTCTTCCCTTTTAACATGCTTTTAAACAATCTCGCCCTGTGTCATCCAAATATTACACAACCGACGCTCGTAGAAATTGATTTGATAAATATTTCCACAAGCTTTCCAGTTTTAATACGATCCGTTAATACAGTATTCATTTTATTTCGTTGATATATTTTGTAAACATATACATGCAGCCATACTGATAATGGAAAAAACTAGTTTCCATAACGCATCAATCGGCCAGGTCTTACCAAGTCTAGGTTACACATCACTAATACATGTCTATGGAATACTGAGCTCAAGTAGCTGTGATGTGCCGTTCTTCTGTATGTCCACAGTGACGGTTGCGCATTGGAAAATAGACGCACCCGAAATGTGTGAGATTTATTCGAGTTGGCGAAAAATGGTAAAAATTTCGGAAACTATCAGTCGCTGTTACAAAACGGTTTGCATTTGGACCTTGAAGTAAACGTTTACGGAAAATATAATTACGTAGGCTATATATGCAATAGGTTTTGATAAATATGCACTATTCTGTATGAAGTAATTGAAGCTGAAACTGGGTCTATGTGCGAACTGTGTTGTTTACCTTCTTATTGATATTTTTATCTAACATTCACTGTTTGGGTCCCTGGTACGCTACACTCACCTGTGTCGTTACCTACTGCACTATAGTAACATCGACAGTATGTAATGTACAATATAATATATATTGACATTAATTACGCCTAGTGCTCTCCCTTGTAATAAGATAACGTTTTACCCGATAAAAGTAGACTCTTCTGTTGTGTCATTGTAAAATTATCCTTACCGGACAGTAGGTAACGGAACTTCCTGATTATTTTGGTTGTGTCGAACAGGAGTTCGAATTTGGTCTTGTACATTCAAATTTTTATTCTCTTTTTACAGTAAGATAGTTTTATTTTTATTTTTTTGTCTCATTGATATGTTTACTTCTATAATCATTCAAATTCATGTTTTTCTGACTGTACTTAGAACACATTATACAATAAAATGAAGATCAAATTTTGCCTTTATTTGATAATTCATCAAACAGCAACAGTTCAAGGGAACATGTAATGTACCTTCATTACTTGCTGAAGAAATTTCTAGGTCAAATCATCGTAATTTTGGTAATACAAGTTCAATGTACATATTCCATTACACGAAATGCCAGTAAGCACGAAATGCTCATGTTTGAAATGGTTACAGAATCTTTCAAAGTTTAAATAATTTTACTTTCGTTTATTGTTTATTGTTTGTCTAAAAAGATTGAAAAGTAGCATACATCTACACAATTAAAATTTTACCTGAAGTAATACTGAAATAATTCAATGGAAAAAAAATTAAGCTTCGATGAGGATCGAACCAGTCCTTAAAATATTTCTTGTAGACACCCAGCGCCCTACCCACTGCACAAACGCGCCATTCTGTCGTACGTTCGTGTATTTTAAAGCCTATAACCCTTATCTATAATCATGCCCTATCTTTATACGCAATGCTTGTAAACTTTTGTGTCATAGTTGGTAGAAAGGCTTGAACCGTTTTGAACAAGAAGGCAGTCACGGAGGTATGAACACTGCTTACAAGACTTGTTCATGTCAGAACTATTTGACTAAAAATATTAAATCTTCTTTTGTAAAAACAGGTAAAAAATCAAATTTACGTATAAGGATTCAAGGTTATTGATACAATCACTTGTATTTGCACAAAAAAAAACATTTGCCACATTGAAGACGAAGTGGTTATCATTCCAGATACGCTTTGAAATTTTTTTTTTATTTGAAATGTGTACTTCCGCCTACATCCCTTCCCAAAACAGAATGTGTCAATATTATTTAACCAATCTGCACATTTACATCTCTGGGATCCATCCATAACTAATGCATTTCAGTCATCATCGGTAAAATCAAAATATACAGTGAAGTTATTGTACAATTAATAGGTGGATAGCGATTTATTACAGAAGGTCTCTATGTTGATTAGATGTGCAAGCATTTTATTTATTTATCATTTTACGTTCATTGAAGATATCATTTATTTTTAGAGAATAAAATGTGATAGATCTGGGGTGTGCCAATTTGACTATGTTTTGCATGTTATGAGATGTACTTTTAACTAGTTGCAGCTAATAGGGTGTTTAAAAGTCAATAATGGTATACGTTATTTTTCTTTCTTTTAGGAAATAAGTAATAGCAAAACAGTTTTCGATATAGTATGTTCTTTTTATAGAAAGTAATATATACAAAATACAAAAATATGTCCAGGGCTCGAAGTGACAGATATAAAGCTTAGTCTCCAGATCTGTAAATCTTGACAAAAACAAATCACTACGTTTTTGGTTTCGGACTAGTTGTTTACGCAGGAATATTGGTTTTGTAATGCACCAAACACATTAAAACTGCTCCTACCTAATAAAGTATGTTGTCAAAATAATGTACACTTGAAAAAAGTGAAATCGCGAAAAATAGTTGAAACTTTGATAGGAAAACGATCAATTTTTGTAAGAAAAACGGGTGCCGATAGGTGGCGCTTTTATCACGTCCGTTTAAGCGTTATAGCAAAAAAGAATTTTATTTTTCGAAAATATAAATGTGGAACTATTCCTGGGCCAAAACTTGTCCGTCTACTTTTTTAATTCTGATCCTATGGTCCGCAACTACCTAAAAAGGAGAATACTTGAAGTTCTAAAACAATACTGTAACAACCATTGTTAAATACCCCTAACTGCATCAGAACTGAGGAGATTCAAGAAATTCATGTAGTCATAAAAAAAGCAAGCAGCTTAAAACTTTTAGTGACAGCTATGCTAAATAACAAACATTGAAAATTATTTATAAATTATTCATTTATTGTAAATGACTGTATGTTTGTTATGTTAAATACCCCGTAATTTATAAGAAAATCACAGGTCTTGACACTTACTCCTTTGGGTTGACACAGGACTAGGTCCACTAACTTAAGTCACTAAGCAAACAAAAATTAAGGACATGAACAAAGATATATAATTTTTCGAAACATATAAAAAGGGGCATTCCAGTCAATTTGCTAACCAAGTAAGTAGCTTATAGATAAAATGGCCACAGCAAATCAGTAAGACCAACTGGGAAAAGCTGGACAACCAAGGGAAAATGTTAGTGTCGAACCCATAACACATTGTAGAGTTCGTTAAAGCGCTTTAATTTGTGAACTACACTATTTATTTCACGTTTTTTCATTCATATTGTAAATGTCATACTTAAATTCTTATTGTAACAGCAGATTTTATATGTGGAACAAAAGCTATTTAATAGGATGATGATAAACATTGTACCAGTGCTTCAAATAGTAGAAAATGGAACCACAAAACATAAAGACATCATTCTTGGACTACTGAGTCTGTTTTACAGGGACCAGGTTCGTGCTTATAAAACTTTTTCCAATGCTCAGCTAAGTTTGTAGTTTAAAAGTCATGTTGACCATTAATGGAAAACTTTATTGTCCCACATTTATTAAGAATTCATAAAATGTTACAATATTGTATTTTTCCAAAGTTATAGCATAAAACTCAGATGAGGACGAACATTGGTTTGTAAGCACTGGGTCTAATTGCATGCATTTATTGTCGCCCCAAGAATTGCTGAATGGGCATCACTTGCAGAGTCTGTAACTCACTATTGAAGATTTAAGTATGCTTCGTGTGTTAGCACAAAATCTGTAAAACACCTTTAAACAGAAACTGTCAACTAAAGTATAACTGTAAGTAATTTCATCCGGAAGGCAGACGTAACGTTATATTGTGACGTCACGTGCTCAAACACAACATCTTGTACATTACAGTTATTGGGCGTACTTTAATCACTCAATATCTTATTATGAGTTTTCGTTAATACAAACTTTAATTCTTCATCCAAGTTTTCACCAAATGATAAATTTATGAGAAACACGGAAGTCAATTTGCAGCGTTTCTATCTTCACCCACTTTCAGCTGACTGATTAGTAATGCGTAGAGGTGCAAGTACATTTCTTGAGTTTATGATATAAAAGTTTGGTGCGACACTTCAAGGATATTAACTTATATCACATCGTCATTCTCATTTCTGTTTCTACAAAACTGTATACAACAAGTATCAAAGGTTGAAGAAAAACGAAAGTGAAAAAACATTGTATGTCGCCATAATTGTTTACTGAGTCACGTGACCCGCTGTGCGTGACTTATTAGTGCACTACGCGCATTGATCAGTCTTGGTTGTCAGCGAAAGCTATCATTTTTCTTTTAATTGCTGATAGTATACATGTCATAATTTTCTTTGATCCACAACAAAACAAATACTCCCTTTGTTATCTATCATTAGCTTCTTTACCATTGTTGGCCTTTCACAGTTCTCACGACAAATCCAACCTAAATATTTGAATTGAATCTATCACCTGTGACAAAGAGATAAAAAGCGAAAATTAATTTAATGAACTGTTTCAATTTACGTCGAAAGTATAAAACACATATTTTATAATGGATGAACATAAGTTAAAATAGTTTTCTCGATTTTATTTGTTAAAATGAAAACTTAATTTTGCCGTGAACATTCAGCAAATCTATTCAAGACTGGTGCAGTTTGTAAAAAATCAATATACATGTAATTACAAGCACGGTATTTTCCTAAATACGTGTCCAATGTCTCTCATAGAAAACCCTCGATGTATTCCCTTTCATTATCATCAGTTCAAAAAATGTATTTCAAGTCAGATAACTAAATGATATTTTTATTAAGCGTGTGTCCATACATTATAATTGAAGTTTGTGACAAATACTGTATAAATGCCTTAATGTATTATTCATTAAATATCGTGTCCGTTTGAATCACATTGATAAGTTAATTCATATGTTACCACGTTCGCACAAAACAAGTGTGCATAATTTCGATTAGACCGCTCTGCATATTCCAATAGACCCAGTCCCTTGCATAAGTATTCGAATACAAAGCATGCCCCGAGGGTCATAGAGAATATAAGGCTACTGTCTTTTGATAACATGTGATATCAGGTGAGGTAGATGCGGTAAGAAAAGGCGAGGCTCTTTTCCGACCGTATATGCCGAACCTTATATCACCTGGTGTCAAAAGACAGTAGACTAATATTCTATTTATCATGCAAAATCTGAATATCAACTTTTTTACATTTTTAGGGGCCTCAAATAGAATAAATATGGTATTTGTAAAAGAAAATGATTTCAAATTACTACATGTGCATCGAAAAATAGTTTTACATTTCAAAGGACAAAAAAGATAAAAACGACATAAATATAGCTTTATAATTACCTTCATATGGGACTATTTGTGCTATTGACTAAAATGTTTTATTGTTTTATATTATGATATTACTCTGCAAACAAAATTTTGCAAAGACACACGCAAGAATTTCAATGTTAAACACAGACATTTAAAAAATGGTGTCTTAACAGCAACAACACAGGGGTATTCGCCAAAATCATAAATTTGCCCGATTTTCTTATCCAATGAAGGTAACTAGTACTGTTACTCTTTGCTATTCGAGTAGTAGATTGTATCCCTTTGTACATTTTGGCTTTAACTAATGTTCTCACTTTGTTCGTACTCTTTTTATTTTACAATGTTTTTTTACTAAGAATCCATAACCAGAGTACCTCATCAGTGTATCAAAACATATATGAGACTGTATATTAAGGAATTTGGACCACGATCCCCCCGTCATTTGACAATAAGATTAGAACATGGGCTATAACTATTTAACTAACTTCTCCTTTAAGATGACAACACATTTACTGAAGCAGTTGCTGCTGTCAGAAGAATGGGGCTGACCATTATTCAGGCTGCCAAACAGTATGGCATCCCAAGGACCACCGTCAGTGACCACGTGAAATATCCAGACACTAAAAATGTCCTAAAACAGCATTCGCAGGAGGAATCTTATGGTCCGGTTGAATCTTTGCTCTACATGGCTACACAAAGACGAGAAGAATGGTGAGATGTTTTGTCCAAGAAATTTTCAAACGTTCTGATACGTGAAAAATCATAACGACAAAACGATATCTGATAAAAAATTTAAAGTACAAATGAATGGAAAATTGAAATCTAAAGATAAGCACAAAGTTATTTCAATCGTTTTGTGTCTAGTTGCTTGGCTTTCCAATCTGGATACATAATTATGACATAATACATACATTTTTACTGATATTGAATTATAACTTAATTATTATGATAACTATATTAATCTTTAACGATTGTTAAAGGCAACACTATTGTCTCACAATTTTATCTTGATTTTTAGTATTGTTTAAAATCAAACCCATTTGTAGGCTTTGTCGAGCGTATAAAAAGTCTTTAATATGTGTTTGAATGCAGCACTGCTTATTTCAAACATCCTCAAGTTTTACATTTACAGGTCGGTCATCTTTGTTCAATTTGCATTAAGGACCGTGTGACTAGTGGTTCAGGAAGCTCAAAGCTGATTACCCCCAGTTAGCTTTTCGAAAACCTGAGAGCCGGGACATGGGTAGGAGTCGCATATCAAATAAGAAGGTCACAACTGACTTCTGCAGTTTTTGGGCTGGGATGCTGGAGAAGAATGGTGTAATAGACAAGCCATCCCAGGTATGCAAATCCCTAGGTTTTCACCTTTATATCTGTGTGTGCGGAGCACAATATGCCGCTTGGTAAACGTTCATGATCTTTTACTTTTTCCTATGTGATATATTTTGCTAGTAATAACATATTCCAAAACACGGCAATAGTAACATACCGCTGGTGTTTCTAAGGGAAAAGTCTTTATTTGGCGACAGAATACCCAACAAATCTGAATGGTTAAGTCACACCGAACTTTATTATGCAATATCTGAGAAGGTAGATGCTTCTCATATAAAGGGGCTTCAGAGAATCAGTGGTCTTTGGAGAATCTACCTAGACAACCTACATGACAAAATCATTCTGATGAACAGTGGGGTACCAATGAGGGGGCATATCATTCCAGTGCTGCCTACAAATCCAAATAGACTCGATGGTGAAAACACAACTCGAATAAGAGTGAAGAACATCCCTCTGTCAGTTGACGATGGTGTCATTGAAAGGACAATAACTCTCTATGGCACTGAAGTTATAAGCATCACAAGATAGAAGCTTCACATCAGAGGAAGGCTTACAAATTGTGAAACGGGCGATAGAATCGTCATAGTTAAAACTTTGTCATTGAAAAAAAGTATACCACGTACATGTCTATCCCGGTCAACTACAGACTGTTAGTCGAGATAATCTGAAATGCTCTAAATGCTTAGAATCTGGACACAAATTCCATGAATGTACCAATTACTGGGTATGCACTAAATGCTCAAAACCTGGGCATAAGCAATCAGAATGCATGGCGGATAGTGATTCTGAATGCACGTCGGAGACGGAGTATCCGGAAGACAAGTCCACATCCGACACCGAGACCAAGAAGTCACCTCATGCATCAGAAATACAATCTAAAGAACCTAACATGACGTCGACAGCCAGTCAAAACCGACGAACAGCCAGAAGTAGAAGTTGCTCTCGAGATACCCGCTCTGAGAAGAGCACTCAACAGTCAATGGAACGCTTTGTGCATGTGAACATGTCCTGTAAGGAGAACGCACACGAGACTCCAAATAAAGGCAAAGCAAGTATAGCACAAGAACGTTCACCTCCCACGCCGGTAAATGACAGTCGTGATCAAACAAAAAGAAGGAAAACCCACAAGAAAACCAAATGATGAAACATTTGTTATCTAATGGTGTGTGACTGTTCAATGGACAAGATATATAGAATAGTGAATCTAGTAACTTATATTTGGTGTATATCGTTAAAGATGATAATACATTTAGTAAATACCTGTAGAGGTCAAATGCAAAATAAATAAATAAATAAATAAATAAATAAATAAATAAATAAATAAACAGCTATATATGTATATATGTACAAAAATGTATAAACAAGATAGAGTTATTGCAGTGCTATTGTGGACGAAAAATGACTATTGCACATGGCCCGATTGGTCAAAATTGTATTACTACTATTTCTTCACATCATTATGTGTTATGACATACAGTTGTATGAATACATGTATACTCGTACATCTGAAACAAATATGTGCATGTTTATCATTGCATAAAAGTAAGTTTAGTTACGCACTACCGATCTCATTGATCTGTATTTCTACTAATCGGCAAAACGTCAGACCTTTCGGAATTGGAAAATGTGTCCTCTTTATAAAATACATGTACGTGATAAAACATTTATATTTATCATGCACACAGTTGCATAAAAACGAATCATATGACATGATAGGTTACAAAATATTACTCAAATTAGTAAACATAAGCAAACACTGCACTGTATGTATAAACATTTTATGCTTTAAATTTATGCATAATCAATCGTTAAAATATATTTTTGAACAATGCCTATATAAATGCAGATACATGTTAAAACCGTTCATTGTGAGTATAACGGAACTCTTTTATATTTTTGTATCAATGATGTCCAACTTGTTTTTGACAGACATACTTCTCTGTATGTGCGCGTGTACTTTATTGAAAGTTATTTTGCATCATGCATTGAGGAAATGTGTAATTTTCGGTAAGGTACATAGTGCAGATATTTCAATATCATCTTTGTATTACACACGGATTTTTATACAGGTAATGGAAACTTTATTTATTGTATACTGTTATGCATATACAAGTTCACGATGTTAAAAACACGTAATAGAAATGTGATATGTTATCAGACAGAAGTTTATGCGAGTACTGGTCAAATGAAAATTGTTCTATATTTTGACCAGCAGATAGAGGTGTTGAATTGTTATCTATATTTTGCTAAAAAGATTAGGAATTTGTTCGGTAAATTGACCAGTTATAATTTGTATCGTATTTTTTCAACTATAAATGACAGTTAGCTATATTCATTTTCTATCCTTGAACTTACATGGAATCCGTGATAAGAGTAAGCGAGGAAGATTGAAAGAATATATACTCTCACAAAAAGTTCATATACTTTTTTTTCAAGAAACACATATTACAAGTGACATAGCCAATTCTATATTATTAGAATTTAATAATTGGGATCTTTTCCACTCGTTCGGCACAAGCGCGGGTAGAGGCTGCTCTATTTCTTTATTAACAAATCAGTTGACCATGAATTGATAGATTCTATCTTAGACACGGATGGGCGTTACGCATTAATAAATATCACAATTGAGAACAACATGTACACATTTCTCAACGTTTATGCAAATAACGATAAGCAATTAAGGAATAATTTTTATATAAACATGAGCAAAATACTGAGTGATTTTGCACAAGGTATGACTATTACTGGGGGAGCTATGAATAATATATTACAGCCATCCGATCGATTAAATATTCTAAACAAATCAAACTTAAAACCAGGTAAAGGACTAGTTAGTTTTATGAAATCTTATCGATGTCTGGAAACAAATTAACAAAAACAGAATTCAATACACATGGAAACGACGAAATGGCTTAGAAAAAAGCAGAATTGATTTTTGGTTGGTAGAAGAAAATGTTTTGCCACTTATTCAGAGTACAGATATTAGGCCGGCATGTATAAAATTTACTGACCACCTAGCGATTTCATTAAAGGTTTCCAAACCGTCCAAACGTGGGCAGGGCTATTGGAAATTGAACAGCATGTACTTAAAAGATCCTAATTACAAGCGCTTGATAGTAGACACAATCAATAGATCTGAAAGAATATATGAAACTATTACATCAAAAAACGACTTGTGGGAACTTTGTATGATTGAAATTAAAGACGCATCGATCAAATACTCTAAACAAGAAGCAAAACAAACACGAAATACTTTTTAAACTTAGAAAATTCAAGACAATCAAGAAAAGCAATACATTCATTGACAATTAATAATCAAATCGTTGCGGATGAAGCATCAATATTAAATAAGGAAGTAAAATTCTATACAAAATTATATACCACCAACAATGTCAATACTGAAGATATAGAATCCTATTTAAAAGATACCATTTTTGAAAGTAAACTTACAGATGCCGAAGCAAACATATGTGAAAGTCCTTTTACAATAGATGAAATTAAACACGCGGTTTTTGAAATGAAACCTAATAAAATCCCGGGCATTGATGGTCTCCCGTCTGAATTTTATAAAGAATTCTGGAGCTACATTGGGAAATTAGTTACTGACTCTTTCAATGAAAGTTATGGAAAAAACGAACTATCTATGTCACAAAAAATTAGTTGTATATCCTTCGTTTACAAAAAAGGTGACCTTCATTATTAGAACATTATAGGCCAATACCACTGTTATGTGTTGACCTGAAAATTGCAGCACGAGCCCTAGCGAACAGATTGCAAAATGTTATACATAAAATCGTAAGTTTGACCAACAGGGATATATTAAAAACAGGTTCATTGGTTATAATATAAGACTCATACAAGATGTTATAGACTACGCCGAAAAATATCAGATAGAAGGGGCCGTTATGTTTTTAGACTTCCGAAAAGCATTTGACACCATAGAGTGGAGTTTTCTTATAAGTGTTCTTAAACATTTCAGCCAAACTTTATTCAGTGGGTTAAAATTATGTATACCGACATCAAAGCATGTATTTTCAATAATGATTACAGGTCAGAAACGTTTAATCTCAGCCGAGGAATAAAACAAGGATGTCCGCTCTCTGCTCTTTTGTACATTGTATATTATTGCAGCCGAAATTATGGCCCTTAGAATACGTAACGCTAACGATGTTACTGCAATAGAAATCAAAGACAGTAAAAAAAGTATAAAAATATCACAACTGATCGATGATACGACTTTATTCATGAAATCAGATCAAGACATTATAAATGCATTAAAAATTATTGAACTGTTTGGAAAGCATTCTGGGTTGTGGGGGTTTTTTTTTGGGGGGGTTTTTTTTTTTTTGTGTTTTTTTTTTTTTTTTTTTTTTTTTTTTTTGGAACTTAATAAAAACAAAACTGAAGCCATGTGGATTGGCCGTAATAAATCAAAATCAGACAAAGTGGGAAACATAAATTGGCCAGATAAACCTATAAAAGCTTTAGGTATATATTTCGGAAATGAGCCCGATAAATGTGCAACACCTAACTGAAGTGAAAACATTGATGAATGCAAAAATGCGATAGAAAATTGGCAAAAACGTAAAATGACAATGTACGGCAAGGTTCAAATAATAAAATCTCTGTAAGTACCAAAACTTACTTATCTATGTCAATCATTAGTTGTTTCAAAAGAACTTATCAAAGAAATAAACGCCATGCTATTCAAATTCTTATGGAATGGTAAACAAGAAAAAATAAAAAGAACTAATCTAATTGGTGATAAAACTCTAGGCGGAATCAACATGATTGATATAGAAACGTACATCATGGCTATAAAATTGAAATGGGTTAAGAGTCTCGCAGATGCATCTGAAGCGAGCTGGAAACTGATACCTAACTACTTTTTAAAAGAATTTGGCAGTAACTTTCTTTTTTTCTACACTTATTTAGATAGTATTAGAAGCTTAAACCTAAACAATATCCCAGAATTTTATAAAAACTTGATTCAGGCTAAAACTCTCTCTGATGAAAAAGGTCAAAACCATAATAATATTAATAGTAATAAGAAAAATCATAATAATAAATCATTTCAATGGATCAGAACGCAAATATTATGTGGCAACCGTCATATAAAACTAAAAGGTAAATGCTTGTTCTTTAATAGCTGGATAAATTCTGATATACTTTTTCTGAATGATATTTTAAATACACAAGGGGAAATTGATCAAAAGATCATTCTCAGAAAATTGACAGATAAAAGAAACTGCGTGATTGAGTTAAATTTGCTTTTTCAAGCGATTTCAAGAAAATGGAAAGAAGTGATGAAAAAACCGGATTCCTATAAAACAAAAGTTAAAACAAAATTTGAAGTAAAATTGAACGATCATGCTATTGGATCTCTCAACACAAAAACGATATATAAAATATTAGTCGAAACAAAATTCACAAAGCCATATGTACACAAATACTCGTCGGAAAGGTTTAAAGAGAAAGTCATCTGGGCTGATGTCTATAACTTTATAAAAGCAATTCCTGATAATAGACATAAACAATTTAAATTTAGAGTGATTAACAGAATATTTACAAGTAGAGAGACACGGTACTTATGGAAAATATCCCCCTCGCCGATGTGCTTAAAATGCAATGAAACAGAAGACTATAACCACGTCTTTATAAACTGTTCCGCAGTAAATACATTCTGGAAAAAAAATTCAAAACCTTTTTAATACATGTGGAATTCGGAGAAGATGCGAAATTTAAGGCTCCTTATCCTAGGGTACAAAATATCAGACCCAGAATATTTTTTTGTAAATATCGTGCTAACAATTGTAGGTTTTAGCATTTATAAAAACAAAAATAATATCAAACAGGGAATGCCACGTACCAAAAACTATAAGTCATATTTCATAATTGAGAACTGGTCATTAGATTACAATATTTTTAAAGTATTTACAACAGAATTTGAAATTATCTATCATTACTTTAAGTATAAAAAAGTAGACGCAAGATTTTTGAACACAATTCACAAAGATTTGTATAACTGACATTTTATTCACATGTATAAGAAGTACATTATTATAAACAACAGATACATGTATATTAAAACATTGCATATCAATGAATTTGTTTACCTGTATACTGTATACATGTATGTAAATAATGAATTAAACAAAAAAATATTCCAAAACACACTTACATAAATCGTTTTAATAGTGTTGTAATACATTTGTATTTCGAATCGTTTTCTTTCACTTATCCACTTGATTTTTAAAGATTTACAACTGTGATGAAACCGGATGGTTTGGCAAGGAGTCAGTGCGTGAGAAAATCCTAGGACCAAATACTGGTCATAATTATATTTCAACAAAAGTTAATGAACGCTGACCACGTTACGGCACATCTATGTGTTGCGGCAGATGGAAGGTTCATACCAACTATGGCTATTTTCAAGGGTGGTATGCCACACCGAAATTACAAGGATGGCTTACCAGGTAGCCATTTAATTATTTCGTATCAACTTAAACTTTATCATTCCCGTTTTCAATTATTTTACATGGACTGTCGATTTTTTTAATTATTAGATCGATATATCACTCGGTCGATGTTTGTCCGTCTGCAAAAATGCAAAATACGCTTCTGCATTTGCTAAGTGGGCAAATTAAATGCAACAACTATGAACACGGCATTATTGCACCCTGTGTTTTGTTTCTACTGTCAACATATCATTTGTGTTCGATTAAATCATATACAGAATACAACTATTTAAAGAAAAGAAAACATAACATGTTTCTTATTTATAACCGTTAAATGTTTTCTCGCTTAAGTGATGTGTGTGATTTTAAACAAATGAACTCGTTCGCCATTGGAATACACCGTAAATAAGAGCACAAGTGTAATTTCAAATAATAGAGTGCACAATTTATATATTAAGGTAACTTGCCCCGGAACAAAATGGCCACCAGTGAAAACATGATGATATCACTAAAATGTAGTCTGGTGGTCTTTTGACATAATACACAATCAAATTACTGTTATATAAGCTTTTAGAACCAGTATTAGTGTGTTTTGTTGCAAATATTGTTAAAACATGTCATTTCAGTTCTTGAGTTACTTACATGAAAAATATCCAATTTTTGTGCAAGTTTCCTGACTAAGTAAAATGATGAAATTATTCAAACTGGCACTTATTTACTAGTTCAATGTCTCCTCCAGATGCTCGTCCATAGAAATAGTTGAGCTGTTCTTTCAATCTTACACATCAACAGTTTATAACACATCACTAAATTGTGAAGTCCACGTGAGTTATGGTTTAAGGTAGAGCGCTATTGTCTTTGGTGGGTGAGTGCATGCTTTTTTCAATTTTTATTTTTCCCTTTAATGTATACTGTGTTTGTTTTGGTCGGGATGTCATAATATTGTAGTATACTGACACTAATAATTCATGTAAAGAGAACTATAAATCAGTGAATTATTATAAAGAACGGATACATTTTGAAACATATTCTTGCTAGTTGACGAACAAAGACTCTGTGACAGATTCAGTGGAAATAAAGAAACTAAAACATAGTTAACACCATTATTAACATAATTTTGTTTAATTTTTCTGTATCAAATACATAATTTGAAAACATATGTAAAGACAATAAGAGCGTCTTGCAGTATTTTATATGGCTTGGTAAACAAAAATTTTTACAACAAGAGCATGTGGACTTCATAATTTAGTGATGTGTTATAAACTGTTGATGTGTAAGATTGAAAGAACAGCTCAACTATTTCTATGGTCGAGCATCTGGAGGAGACATTGAACTAGTAAATAAGTGCCAGTTTGAATAATTTCATCATTTGACTTTGTCAGGAAACTTGCACAAAAATTGGATATTTTTCATGTAAGTAATTCAAGAACTGAAATGACATGTTTTAACAATATTTGCAACAAAACACACTAATACAGGTTCTAAAAGCTTATATAACAGTAATTTGATTGTGTATTATGTCAAAAGACCACCAGACTACATTTTAGTGATATCATCATGTTTTCACTGGTGGCCATTTTGTTCCGGGGCAAGTTACCTTAACGAATGTAACGTTTCTGCAAACTTTGCTGAGGATAACACTTAATATGACGTGGTGTCTTATATACTGCCCTAGAGACGTATTTATACGTTTGTGTCTTACTCTCGGATTAGTAAAAAGTGCACATAAAATCATTTTTGCCATATCATTTACTCGCGTTTCCCCTTTTCAGGTTATTGGCTGTTCAGCGCACCATACACGGGGTATTTGGACTCGCAGTTGTTTTTTGAGTGGTTCGTGAAAGACTTCTTGCCAAACTGCGGAAGAGAATGTCCAGTGGTTCTTCTAATAGACAACCACGATTCACACATGTCCCTTCCATTGGTTGCAAAAGCGAGACAAGAAGATGTCATATTGGAAGGACTGCCTTCTCACACGACACACTATCTGCAACCATTAGATGTGCATGTTATTTTGGGCCACTGAAAGAAAAGGTTACTTCTATGGCTTCTAGTGTGGGCTTCGCAAGACCGAGATGTACTATCGGCAAGTCTCGACTGCTCGTATTGCTTAGCTAGTACACCTCCATCATCCGTGAAAGAAGCATTTAGATTAGCTGGTATAATGTCAATCAACCCAGATGTGTTTGACGAGAGTCACCTTATACCACCTACCTTTACTGATGATGTTGAGTTTAATGAGCCAACTCGGACTTGCGAAGCATGTGGCCAGTTCATTGGACTGAATCCATTGGTAAAGAGAGGATTGATTCCACCTTCTTTGGCAGAGGTATTGGTTCCATCTGTGTCTGAGAAGAGGCGGCAGGGTAATTTCGGGAGACAAAATGCTTGAATTAACATAAATGTCAAGCATTGGAATCGTGACTGGGGTAACAAAACGGGGTAACACATTGCTTGATATCAGTGTGAACATAGGCTCTTTGTATATTGCTTGACAAGCCTTTTTGTTTAGACTTTCCTTAAATGTCGTACGTTTTGACTTCCTCAATATGTTGGTAAACGCTCTATAGACATTTGAACAGCCTGTCTAAAGAATTACACAATTCTAATATTTAAGAACTTTTAAACAGTTTATTCAGTGAAAATCTTTAATATGTTTTTGGTCTTGATCTCTTTCCATTGGGTATTTATTCAAGGTACTTTCTTTGTGACAATTTTGTAAGTAGATACTTCCCTAATATGTACGAATTTTGGCAGACGCACTTTCGTGATTCCAATCTAACGCCCTTCTATATATTGTATATGCTTGTTTTATTACTTTTTGTAGGATTTACTGATAATTTATTTGGCGTTCAAACAACAGTATGGTAAAAGTAGCAACAATAAAAACATGAATAAATTCGGTACAACTATTGTTACTTTAATTTTTTCATATAAATAGAGTATTCACAACCTGCTAACAGACGAACACAATAACAATGTTTTAACAAACAAAGGTTTTACTGTAAAGACAATTCTAAGGCCCCATGCAGTGATAACAAAATTCATAAATGAGCTCCATGTGAAGTTTTTGTATTCAAAACCAAAATGTTGTTTGGTAACGGACCAGGAACCCATCATGGATTGACATGACTTTGACCTTCAATAAAATGACCTTAAATCTATTTGAGCCACCGATTTGTTATATACAATTTTCTATATTAAGAAGGGGTCTAGCCTAAGGCACTATACATCTATAGAGGTAAAATGAGAATATTGAAAGTCATCAATGGATAACAAACAACAACGCTGGACAAATAAATTCCTATATACCGGCGTGCTGCATAGGTGATATAAAGATATCATTAATTTCCACAACATTTTGGTTCATAGGTAAAACAACTACAGAGTACCCGGTTTATATGCTTGACAGAACGGGTACGCTGAAGCTTACTCCGTAGGGAAATCGTACCAATAATCGTGTCAGAATCTGACACGCTCGCATTTCAGTTTTTCATGAGAAATGAATAAAAACAATAAATAATTTTATTAATCAGACTATAATCTTTTTATTTGCTAAATTTGAATATCAAATTTTATATATCTAACGTAAAGCATAACGAACGTTTCGAGCAGGTCAGGATTTTTACCATCTTGCCGATTTGACAACTATCCCGTGACCATTCCCAAGAACCTTTGGTTTGCAATAAGCAGCTTAGTCCAACAGGTACTATACAACATGTTTCACACTTAGAAACACAGTAATAAATAAAACGAACCACACTTATAGGAGGTAAAGTTTGTGGTGGAATAAATATGATAGATATTGAATCCTATGTAACTGCCATAAAACTAAAATGGGTTAAAGTGTTGACAGATAATAACAATGCAAGTTGGAAAATCATTCCAAATTACTATTTAAACGACTTTGGAAAGGACTTTCTAATTTTTCAATGTAATTTGAATAGTGTGAAAAGTATTCAATTAAATAAAATTTCAGATTTTTATAAAAACTTAATAGAACTCTGGTTGAGGGTTAATAATCTAGAAAAAAATCCTAAAGTAAAAACATTCGTCTGGATTAGAAGACAATTGTTATGGGGTAACAAATCCATACAAATAAATAATAAATGTATATTTTTTGATAGTTGGATTAAATCAAATATAATATTCGTAAATGACATAATAAACACAAAAGGAGAAATTGATCAAAATATTATACTGAATAAGCTGAAAGACAAAAGAAATTGTTTAGCTGAACTGAAGCAGATTTCCAGGCTATGAATCATGGGGGAAGGGCAAAAACTCAAATCTAAGACTCGTCTAAAACTTAATTTAAAAAAAATAGGATCTTAAAAAACGAAGGAAAATCTTTAGATTTTCCAGACACAAAAGCTATTATCAAGTATTGGTCAAAACAAAGTTACAAAACCGATTACTCATACGGTCAAGAAATAGAAGAAATAGATCGAAGCGTCTATCAGTTTATAAAAAGAATTCCCGATAATCGACATAAAGAATTTTAAATTCAGAATCATAAACAAAATATTTACAAGTGGAGACATACGATACTCCTGGAAAATTACTGAAACTCCATTATGTGTAAAGTGCAGAGTCCTAGAAGATTATGAACATCTTTTCATAAATTGTACAACAGTATATTCTGGAGGAAAATACAAAATCTGCTTTATAAGTGTGGAATTCAAAGAAATATGCCCAACATAAAAAGCTTAATTTTCGGATACAAACTTTCTGAACCTAATTATTTCTATATCAACATTTTCTTAACCATAGCAGCATTTACAAAAAAACAAAAATAATATCAAACAGATTTTTACAAATCATATTTTGCAAGTGAAAATTGGACGAATGAATATGATATATATAAAGTTTTTAAATCAGAATTCGAAATCATGCATCATTATTATAAGTTCAAAAATGTAAATATAACTTTTTTCAATAAGATCCAAAACAATATTTAAACTGTATTTGAAAATGTTTTCTAGCTGTATATATGTATATAACTATATATGAATAAAAGAAGCTCTGCTTCACCAAAAAAAAAATAAAAGAAACACAGTAATATGTCATGTCAGCAGAGTAGTTGACATCAAAACCCGATCAGAACTATATCTTTACTGGTCGGTTGATCAACAAAAGTACGAGTACTAAGCTGTCAAACAAATGCCAATCAGGTTTGTTTTAAATCTAATTATAATCGATCAAATCTTTTACAATTTGCAAGCAGGCTGTGCTTATTTTATGACAATATGCAATTTAAAGGCATTTACTCAAGAAAGTGTGTCTCTGCTTCTGAAAACTGGCTTAGGTATTGTACAACGGTGCCAAGGTTTGATGATGATCTGCCAGTAACTATTCATGTCAGAGTGGAAGGCGCGACTTAGGTAAATGTTCAGTAAGTGCAACAAATCTAAAACACTTACAGTAATTGAAGAATAATTTGGAAAAATGTGGCCAGGTTTGTTATTCGATATGACAAAAACCACTGCAATTAGAAAATCTGAAAATTCGGCAATTCAAATGCTATAATAATAATAACAATAATAATAACAATAATAATAATAATAATAAAATAATAATAATAAAATACATTCTTTATTTTGAGAAGGTAGCATATATACAGACATTCCATATAGCATCATATTTTAAATAATGCCTTCTTGAAATAAGATTAGAAAATATCATTACTTTTTTAATCATAGGTTTTCGACAAACACTCAAAATCACTTACTATAACACATTTCAGTAAATGTGTTAATTAAATTCAAAATCTAATAGAATTGTATTTCTGGTTATTCTGAATTCAAGAGAAATTGTTTGTTATGAAGTTTAAAAGATCGAACACTTGGTAGATTTCGGATCTGTGAAGGAATATTATTCCAAACATTTTTACTACTATAACTAAAACTTCTTTAAGTCGTTTGCTCGACATTACTTCGTTCGGAAATGATTTTCGGAGGCTGAACGTAAATTATGATATGCTTATTAGAAAAAACATCAAAAGATCAAATATATACCTTGGAACTTAAGGGTACCTAAAACTATCACTTGTTCTTGTACGTTGCCAGGGCATTATATCTATGCACATTTTGATCATGTTTACGGGGATTCTTCAATGGAAACATCAGAAAACATTTTAGTAGATGCCATCATTCTCCACAGTTTATCCTACCACGATACGAAACTTCTCAAGACTTGGTCTTGTGTTTATGCTCTCGACCAAGAGAATGCAAAGTTCAGTTTAAAGATATTTAAGTACACTTTGGGGCCAGAAAAGAGATACATATTTTCATCCCTGTATTTCCATGGCATCATTTATAGTATATACATTCATTCATACAGGACAGACCTGGAAATCTTACAAAACCTGAATTACCACTTTTAACTATCCTTTCACGATGTCACCTGTATCATTCCTTATTTATATCCTGTCACAAGAAAATATTAACTTTGAATGTTATATCAGAATCCAGATCAAGGTGCACACACAACCTGAGCTTACACATGTGAGTACACTGTATGTCTTTTGTGTGATTAAAAAGAAAACAATAATTATATAGCTTTTGTCTTTAAATATACCTGTCACAGGTAGAGAACAGTCCTGCTTGGCGTCATATTTCCGAACGAAAATGACACATTTTCTAAAGCCGCCGGGATATTATTTAACAAAACTCGACCAAATTTTCACCATATAGATCTCGTCCCTTCCTCAACAAGACTATGTTTACGTTTTGACATTGTGACAATTAACGAGGCCCCAAACGGGGTATCCTTTCAGGTATATTCTAACCTGGTACAGGGTATGCTACCGGACACTTTGAAAAAGGCGTTGTATTTTCATTTTTTGTAAAAATTAGGCAAGGTTTTGGAGCTAGAATATTTTTTTTAATTTCGTTTTCATTTTTGTTCTTTTTTTACAATTTTTTACGGTCATAGACGGAGGAAAATTGGCACTACTAAGCAACGTCAAGAGCTTGCGAGTGCCGCCCGATAAACGTCGGCCGGCATAAAATTCATGCGCCGCTCCCGATTTCTCTCCCTGCCGTTGAAGTGATTAGAGGACTTTTAAGGAATAAGACCAAAGCAGTGACATTAAACGTAACTGTACATTAAATATTAAGGCGTGGAGCCAATTTCGTGTTAATGTATATTCATTCCTCACAAACATTTAATAAACATGGCGTTGTGAACGCAATAAAGCAGGCGAACTGATATACAAAATGTATTTAATGGGTTTATCCTAAATACTATACTCGATAGGGAAGTTAATGTGTTACGTACTGTAGCGGAGTTTTGTTCGGGTTGCTTCCATCTGTTTGGAAATTTGGACGTAAAGCATGTAGCGTCTTCAATCTTAATTAAAAGATGATTAAAATTCCAAAACATTTTCGGTGCACAAATTGTAAACGTTGCATTTAATTAATACGTTCTGTGTATATGATTCTGAATAAAGGTTTCGTTGGTAAAAAAAGTTTCGTTACCAATAAATAACTCTCTAAAGTGCACTAGCTAGCCTGGATACATGTATGCAGGAGATGAATTTAATGGAACCACTAAAGGACGACGATATCAGTCGATGTGCTAAGACGTGTGAAATTTTGCTCCGACAAAGACTAGATTTAAATGTGCTTAATCGA
Source organism: Saxidomus purpurata (assembly GCA_022818135.1). Lineage (NCBI taxonomy): Eukaryota > Metazoa > Mollusca > Bivalvia > Venerida > Veneridae > Saxidomus > Saxidomus purpurata. Next base: position 1,828,026 of record JAFMSR010000007.1, on the reverse strand, counting down.
GTTCGATATTTACAAATTTTAAATGTAGTTGCAGTGAAAATAGCAACTAAATGGATTCAGGATCCAAAAGAGAAAAATAAGTGTATTTATGATAAATTAAGACAAAATGTACTTTTCTTTGTCTTAGATTTTTACATTATAGCATACGTGAAAACTGTATATATAAGAGAACTTTGCTCACTGCAATGAATTTATAAACATCATGACTAGGATTATTGTACATGTATTTGTAACTGTCATCGATCTTGTAGTTTGCGGACTAATTTGAACTATGGCGAGTGATCATGAATATTATAATTATGACGGGACTTTGAGTTTAGATCGCTTTAGTATTGAAGAACATTGTGATGATGATATTACATAATTGAAACCTGTATTCATCGCCACAAAATATAACAAGGAAGATAATAACGATACTCTTACTATACATTCACAACAGAGTTACACTTCTTCACTATAATTAGAACTTGATAACAGCTTACAATTCGGTCAGAAAACTCATCTTACTATGTGGATGATGTTGTCATAGATCGTCTTGATCTTGAATTGAGAACCTACACATATCTCAAAACCGTCATTCAACTGACAAATTCCTCAGAGGAAATCCTTTCTTAATGTAGGGACGTGCTCTCTATAAGAGCGAAGGAACAAAAGCACGGTCCGACCGGATTGCTTCGTGATCGCAGAAAGCCGGCAACATATGCAAAAGACTGCTTTGATATCGAACAGTTCTTAAATTATAATTCTCAAGACAAACACATGCTATATCGTAAAATCACGTCAACGCCGGCCCAAAATGGTCGCCATTTCTGAGAGAAACTTTAGCAAAGATTCAAACAGAAATGCTGTCTCTGAAAGTAACGGTTGCTCAAAAGCAAGACAAGTTGCAATCGGCGTGTAAAAGATTAGATTCAGAAGTTGAAAGTATAAAATCAGAATTACAAGAATGCTCTAAAGCTATTTCTTCCACCATTCGATCCATTAAAGTCAAAGATGACCAAGTAAAATTCCTGCCTGTTTAAGCGAACTGTGTAAACTGTCTCAAAATTAGAGAATTCAAGAAACAGTATTGCTGAAGACCTGTCAGATCTCCACGCGTCCGTTAGGGATAATTCACTGAACAGTGTAAGAATAAACGATGTCGATGCTAATGAAAGACGCAATTGTAAAACCCGTATGAAAGAGCTGACTGATAGTTTAAGTGAAAATATTTCGCATTCCAGTAATACGCAAATCTCGAAAACGGATCATTCGATGGATATGAAACAAGTAAATTCACAAATTAAGAGCATAAATGCAAAGCAGCAGGACTCTGATGCACTTATTGTCAAGACCGTAAACGGAATGAACTCAGAATTAGATAAAAGAATTAGCGTAATGTGTGACAAAGTTTCTGTGACGATAGCAGATTCATTTGAAAAGTTCTCCAGCACTCTCCAGACATCTCTATGAATCCCCCAGCAGGGTGAAACACGCGTTGATAACTTAAATGTAAGGCAAAGGCAAGGTAAAGTCCCAGTGGACACGATTCAAAGTCCGCGGAAAATCAATGCAGGTAACAAAGGAGGAGAGCAAGTACATGCTACAATGGGGATTTCTGAGGAGACAGATCATGCAGATAACACAATAACGATTAGGCATCAAAGTCCTTTGACAGACAATTTTCAGAGATCAATACCTCAAAATAGGGAAGCACCTGTTAATGACGTTGATGAGGGCTTCCGAGTAGATCACATACCGTAAGCGTTTTAAGTCATATGTTATTACTGGCATTCATACTGATAGCGACCAGGAAGGTCTTGAAGATTTCTTGGAATATGATATGAATGTAATCTGTAGATCTGCCAAATTCTTGAACAGCGAGAGAGCGGACTGCAAAGTAGCACACATTGCAGTTGACGATAAACAAGCTGCATATATCGACAACGAAGTAGAATGGCCAGTAGGCATATCTTGCCGCCCGTGGATAAAAAGATCAGAGTATATGCAGCGATATAATGAATACACACGTGATTAATTCAAAGTTCTCATACATGGACTTACGTTTTGTTTCGAACAACGCTACCGGGATGATTACTGCAATACCGTACATAATTAATGAATTGATTAGAAAAAAGCTGTCAATATTTGGTATCTCGGAATACTGGCTCCTTGAAAATAACGCTGATATTTTTAACAAGATCGACAAATAGGGCACATGCGATAACTTGCGCGAGTACCAACTACTTTAACGGGCGTTACATTGGCAATTGCGGCACCGCATACTAGACAGCCATTGATATTGGAAGTGAAATAATAGCGGCAGTAAGATTGTACCTTGAATATCTATCAGTAGTCGTTTTGCAAGTCTACTTACCACTTAAAAAACGCTTACTTGGCATGGAAATGGACTGTCAAATACTTCTGAATACAGGTACTATAAGGAACTTCAGTGTATATTCAGGCGTTCTTTACGTGCAGCTGCACACATAAATGAACACACAGTAACGCAGAATAGTGATGAACGATATGAAGTAGACCAAAATTCTATCTGGAAGATTTTGAATTCTAAAAAATTGCGTAACAAAAAACAAGGGTGTGAATTATTATTTAAAGGCAAAAGAGAAACAACTCTTGGTGGCATGTTATCTGGATGGTCAGATTACTTCAGCGATCTTTATACATTTAAAGAAAGTAATAATTTTGACCAGGAACACAGACTACTCGTTGATCGCGAAGTAGACTCATACATACTTATCAATAAGCGATACTCAGTTCTTGGATGATGAAATATGCAGTGTTGTTGTTACCGATGAGGTTCACTCATTAATTTAAGAGTTGCCTAACAACAAGAGTGGGTCAGTCGACAACTTAACGTATGAACACTTGAAATATGGTGGAAATTAGTTAGTATTGTCCTTTTGAACACTATTTTTCAAAAAGAAACCATTCCGACAGAGTTTAAGTCTTGACTTACAATAATGTTACACAAAGGAAATGGTAAACCATTTAATGATCATAACAGCTATCGAGCTATCTCATTGCTGCCTGTAATTTGAAAACTATATGAAAAACTTGTCATAAACGTCTTAACGAAAAAGCAGTAACTTCAAAACACAACTCTTTACAGCACGGTTTTCAGAAAAAAAAGCTGCAAAATGGCCTCTTTCATCGTACAGGAGGCTCGCGATTACTGTAACGAGGAAGTCCACTGCACGTTTGTTATATGGACGCAAAATCTGCGTTCGACTTTTTATGATTCCGTGGGCTTATCTACAAACTATACAATATAGCCATTAAAGGAAAAATGCTTCGCCTTGTTTGGAACTCGTTTCAGGGATGTTCAAGTCGCGTGCTACTTCATGGGCTTTAGCATTGAACAAGGTTCAAGACAAGGGTCCATATGTGCGCCGTTTTTCGACACAGTGTACATTGATTCACTTCTTGGCGAGTTGCAGACATCTACACATGGTCTACGCATTGGATATCTAAAGTTATCTGCGCCCACACAGCATGACGACATCATACAGTTGTCCCTATCCAGAAGGGGCTTAAATGAACTCTTGAATACATGCTACTCATACGCCAAAAGGTGGCTCTACTTATATAATCCTACAAAATGCGCTGCATCTATCCTAAATTGCAAAAGACAGCGAGACCATGTCACCACACCCCATGCAAAATATGGAAATACAATTCTTTGTGAAACGGAATCGTATTAACATTTGGGTATTGTTCAGTCATCGTCAGGCAAATACCCTTACAATGTTAATCACGTGAAACAAACAATGCGAGGGACATTTCTGTCCATTACTGGAATGATATCTGAACCTGAAGGCCCAAATCCTAGTACCGCAATGAAACTTTATAGAATGTGTGTACTCCCTCGCGCTCTGCATGGTTGAAAGTGGAACAACATATCAGATATCAGTTTCCATTGAGGTTGCCCACCACTTCTGTTTAAAAAGGGCACAATGTCTTCCTTTCCTCACGAGGTCTGATATGGTAACGGGACTGCTAGGTGCTTCCTCACAACAAAGCTATTATAATATTGATACTCAAAAACTGTTATTTGGGGGCACGTTGTGTCGATCACCCCCACAATAACTGTGTAATATGTTATTTTTGTTACGTTTATTCCAATATGAGATATATAACACTCGGAACCATGGTTTCATTCCTGGTATCTTGCGTATATTGTATAAATACAACATCAGTAGGTACCTAATGTCGTTTAAAACTGATGGCATTTTCCCTTCCAAAATCACGTGGAAAAAGGTGTGCCGTCAAGCTGTGCATGCCCAGGAACAATCGGAGTGGCGGGCTCGGATAGATATCTCTGGAGACTTTGAAACATTTAAACTTTGTCACTACAACCTTCGTGAATCAAGTATTTGGTCGGTTGCGAGAGAACGACCATCTAGTCTATCGCTTATGAAATTCCTTGCCTGTATCTGCTGTAAACGAGCACCGGATCTGCCGGAGGAATTGTCCCGGTGTCTTTGTAAACGCCAATGCGAAGCAGAACATTTATTATTTGAATGTGTAAGTTCCAACAGTCAAACACTGCTAAAAACGTTCTTTGATACAGTCAGTGTATTAAGTAGTAATCTTGGAATTATGTTACGACGATTTACCAGATATGAACTAATTACTTATATGTTTGGAAAGGTAGATAACAAAAGAGCTGTTATGCTAAATGTAGAACAGTATCCTGAATTCCTGGTTCTCTGTGCCGAACTTTTAAAAGATGTTTACAAGTAAACTGTAGCGTGAAACAAAGCTTTAATTAACCGATTAGTGTCAGAATGTTGACCACTTGACGATCACATCTATCTTCCTTTGAATGAAGTTTCTATTTCATTTGTTTCTATTTCGGAGAAACTTTCAGATATCTTTGGAAAGTACAAAAGTGGTCGTTATGTGTTGTGTTTTTTTCTGCTGCAGGCTTCTTGCTAATTGCAAGAATTCTAAACAGTTATACAACAGTTAAATATGCATAATTACATATCGTTACACTGTAATTTAATTTTCCAATTTGTATATATGTTAGTATATCTCATTTTGCACTATACTGTTGTAATACATTAATTGTAAATCTCCAGCGAATGGAGGCAATAAAGATACGGGTATGTAATCATAGCTTCTCATTAATATTCATGACGTGCTACTTTTTCATTCATAAAATCGTGTACAGAAACTTCCTACTATGGATTCAGGGCATATCATCAAACAAAAACACATTGAGAAGTAAAAAGGAAGAGTGTATTCGCAACTAAGATTAACGGAAGCATTTAATTTCATTTCTAAATGTAGTAATCCAGCCATAATTTTGTACATAAAGACTTCCAGCAGCTGACTGCTGTCCACCATTTGCATTATGCTAATGAGTAGTGGCATTATGACAACCAAATTAATGCGCGACGAAAAATTTAAAATAGAATCACGGTTAGTGATCATTAAATAATTTAAACGAATGTCAACTAAAGAAAATATTGAATTATATCAGAAGTTTTACACCTAATTTTAACATAAACACGTACCTTCGGAGTTAATGCAAATTAGGTGTAAAACTTCTGACAGTTCATACCTCGATGAAATGCAGAAAAAACACATTAAATTCTTAATAAACATCTGAACAAATGAAATGAAGCAAATGAGATTCCTCCTGTCCATCAAAAGAAAGACGCATTAAAAATGTGTATGTAGTATTTCTAGCACAAATATCATGTTTGAAGGCTTTCAGAAAGTTGTTAACCCCATTGTATTGAGTTTGATTATGTACTTGAGAGACGAGCATTAAAGAACCTTCCTTGTCTTAGTAATATGACATATCTGCATTGTATATAGTAGTCGCCTCGTAACTCGTGGACTTTTGGAATTATTCAGGAGAGAGAAAAAAGTGTCTATGTTTTCAATGTTTTACATGTGAAGTACTAAACTTCGCATTTTAATGTGTTTTGGCTTTCAAGAACATTGTTTTATGTAACAAAGACAGGTTTTTATTTTTTTAAATGTCAAATTATTCCCACGGTAATTTCATAGCAATGCTGTTTATTCTACCAACGGATCTATAACATGTATCCTGTTTGTTTATTGGCCGTGGCTAGAGTTAAGGTACTATACATATAAAGATTAAACATTGCATTGTATGACTTTTATCTTGCTACCGCAGCATAGAAACAGTTATGTTAATTCTGGTTCACCCCTCGTATGTTTAATGCACATTTCTAAATGAAAGTACTTGTTTAATTTGGTTGTTTCTTCGTGCATTTTAAGATACAATGTAGTATCAACACAATTCACTTTAGTGTGTCTTTTAACGTGTCATGTGTGAACTTTGCAAGAATTCAATTCACTGGTTTAGTTCCTTTTATAACTGTCAATCTCATTTTATCCATTTGTTTTCTATATTACTTATTTAAACCAGGTTAGTTTCTTTATAAAATGAGCCGTTTTCTTATGCATGTAAAATTATTGTTGCTTATTTGGTCACTTTCCGAGTATGTTTAAGGACATTTGCATACATTTGAAGAATACTATTACAAATAAGTGTTAAATTTGCTGCACCACTCGAACGCCCGATCAACGTGCTCGTGTATGCTGAATTCGACAATCAGATTGAAATCAACGGTATCAGAGAAGTAATCACGGACTATTAATCATACGATTTACCATCATGGAAGAGGACTATGAGAAAAAACTAGAGAAAGCCTATATGGAGGTCGTGTCTGAACCCCCTCCTGAGAAAAAGGCAAAGTATGGACAGAATCATTTGGACCACAATTTGGCTCAAATTCAAAGGGATTTAGAGACAGCCGTGATAGAGAACTTGCAGACATTGATCTATGTTATGGTTCACAAAGACTGCTCGGGATGTCAAATTGATCACCCGAGTCAACTGCAAAACATGCTCTGCTTGGCTGACACAGACATCTGGGTGGAGTTATACAACGAGATCACCCTCAAAGAACTGGATCTTCATGCACTGGTGTGCCCTAAGGATCTTTTACCGAATCGAAAACCACCCCTTGTGAAAACTTATATTGTTAATACCCACAACTCGGATCAAGCCGGAGAACACTGAGTGGCCATCTTCTTCAAGGAAAATACAGCCGTCTACTTTGATTCGTATGGACTACCTCCACTGGAAGACCATATTCAACCTTTCCTACAGAACAATACCAGACATTTCTCGATGAATTCAATGAGACTTCAAGATGGAAAAACACTCATGTACGGTGTTTACTGTCTTTTGCCTTGGACATGTTAGTCCGAGGTTGTGATCTGGATACAGTTCTCACCATCCGATTTAGACGCGGACGTTATTGGGACAATAATTAAGCAGTAGCACGGTGGTTTAGACTATATTATTAAGGACGATTGTACAGGCTAGCAACACGGGTGCCAAAACACATCCGTGTCAGTAGTGTACCACAGAGGGTAGAACCTCACAGGATAATGCAGCTTATGCTTTCAAATGCCTCATCTCACATAAAGTCATTTATCATAATTCATAAAATGTATTCATAAAAATGTGTTTATAAACTGTATTCATCATGTTGCTTGTTCTTGTTTCAATACTTGTTATTAATTATTCTTGTTTCAATACTTGTTCTTGTTCCTACTGATTCAATAAAAGACTACAAAACTAAAACGTGTTTTGTCCTCTTTTCCACCTTATGTGCTGCTAGGTATATACTACACATAGGTCTCTATGGGAATATTCCCCATAGGGGGTCCTATAGTACCTATACGGCTCCTACCAGCCCTCACCTTCGTTGATGTCTGGTGCCCTGTGTATCCCCATATTCCCATAGAAGGACCTTTACTACCCATACTACCCATACACGGGGCCATACCACCTGCCATAAAAATTCCCCATACTGCCAGATTTTCCCCATACTGCCACCCCTTACTACTACTATCTCTACTTTTTCATCCCTAAGTATGACACACTACATTAGAAAAGATTAAAATTGATACCTTTTCTGAAAATTTCACGACATACATAAACGTTTACATGCCAAAATTCTCGCTAATTCTGCATTTAGCTCCTTGATCTGAAAGTGTATCACTAAAGATTAGTATTGCAAAAATGTTAAGTCATTGACCCATTATTTTTTTCCTGAAATTTACTAGCAATATGTTAGTCTCAATAAAAACAGGGTCTATAAAATTTCTTGTTTATTTTGATTTTAGCAGTGATTCCCCTTAAGTAAGCTAACGCATTTTCACTGGCCACCTTCCAATGTCCGAAACAACGGATGGGAGAGGGGATCACAACCCCTTTTTTGTGGAAATTACATACCGATATAACTACTTAAAAAACTCATACCACACTAAAGCAGATCAACTGCAGATCAACTGCTTAAATCGTTGAAAGTTCCGTCAGTACCCTGCGTAGACGCTAGTTACAACTATGCATGGCGAATGAAGGCAGTATGTCTTTAGCATGGCAGTGCAAACAAACATCATTAAAACTTCTTTAAGCTTCTCCCAGGACGAATGGAATGGGGCAGACAGTCTCATGTCTGTAAACTGTATTACGTCCATGGAAAGTGAGGGGTACAGAAACAAAATAAATGCAACTATATTGCCAGCTTCTTTTTTTTTTGTCTTAGCATATACACGAGTTGGTATTTGTTCTTGAAATATCGTTCTCTTCTGGGAGGCTTCGATTAAAAAAGCTTTACTCCATAACGCAGTGGTAGCCCTGTTCATCTCAGGAATTTGACCCCAAACATTGAAATAGCGGTAAGGAAAACAACATAATTTCACATTGTCTCTGTCTCCGAGGTTAATTACAGCTAGACTATTGATCTAAGTTCTGATAACTTTTTTTCGCAATCGAGAATAAATAAATAAGTAGAAATAACTCAACTGAATATCGCACCACCTCCCCGATGAAAAATCCTAGTTTCGGCCATTATACTGGCATGATTTGTGTCAGAAAGTTATTATTCTGAATAACGAGTGTAAAACTGACTGTTGTAAGCGTATCGGAAAGGAATGGCATTCCTGCATAGAGATTGATATATTTGGTGTTGATTAATCCTTTTTTTACATTGAAACGGAAACAAATATTTAAGCAAAAGATAGCAAATCTGAAATACGTGTAACTTACACTAACTCACAGCATTGAATGAAGGTACTAAAGTAGGCTGTAAGCCAATGCTATTTTTTGAATTCTTGGTGGTCAGTGCTAATATCCCATTTTCCCCACCCAATTCCTTAAAGCGGTTTTAGAAGCACAAAATCCCATTGAGTTATGGTATCTTTAATATTAATTCAGTTTGTTGCGTGAAGTCGGGGATTTCTTCTGTCAGTGGTTTCCCGTTGTGGTTTGCACGCGCCACCGACTAATACGTAAACAAATTTCAGTAAACATGTTCTTACCTGCTCGAAGGCTACTTGACTTGTATGCATTGGCGTAGGGGTCGGGGATTGAGGAGTCAGATAACTGTAATTTGGGGTAGATTGAAGTTGCATGTGCAAATTGACGGATTTTATTTCACCCGTGTATAGCTCTTTTATTGTTTATTCAAGCCCGTAATGCTCGTTTGATGAAATTTTGATTTATGTTGCTTCTAAAGTTCTGAGTAAAAAACGCTTTCGGCGTTCTCTTTGCTGATTAACAGATTAGTAACTTTTATTAACCCTGAAGTTTCTGTGTCAAAATTACACGGAAATTTAAGTTGTCGTTATATAACAGTGTCGTTATATCACAACAAAAATGTACATGTATTTAATTAACTTGCATTAGTTCATAAAATGGTTTAATACTGCAATGTGAGCCCCTTTTCTTCCTCCGTGATCAACACGCCGGTTTAAGCAGTAAGAAAAAAACTCAAAGAAAGAAGTAACATTACGGCCTATGGGAAAAATCACACCAATTCATATTTAGACTGAAATATCAAGTTATTGAAAAACATGAAAAAGTGGCCTGGAGATATTAGCTTTCCAATGATGCTGATGTGTTTCATTTTGATGACCCGTTCATATTCGAAATTTAATCAAAGTCTTCTGATTGAGTAGGACAAACTGTAGTGATCTAGTTTTCTAACCTTGGTGATCTAGCTTCAAACTCGACCCATAAAATATCGAGACAAACATTACGTCCATTTTTCATATAAAAATCAGATATAAAACGTGGTTTAGAGAGTGTTAGCAATCTTTTTCTTTGATCTCAACGTATGACCTAGTTTTTGAGCCCAGATGTCCCAGATTCGAACTTAGAAATCATTAAGGCCAATTTTTATGATGGTATCTAGAGAGTTTAAATAAGGTATTTATTTTCATTTGACCAGCTTGCCTAGTGTTTGACCCAAGGTGACGGGTTTGAAATATTCTGACCAATTTTCAATTCTCTAGAGAGTGTTAACAGGGTTTCTCTTTCAATTGACCGTCTGACCGAGTTTTTTTATCCAAGGAGGCCCTGTTTCGAACTAGACAAGAGATCAGTGACAAACATGCTGGCCAAATTCCATGATGATCGGATAGCAAATGTGATCTCTAGATTGTTAGAAAGGCGAATATGAACATATAGACAGATGACATACAGTCAACAAACAATGGATAGCGGGCGATTACAATATATTACAATTGAGCACTTTGTGCTAAGGTGAGCTTAAGCACGTTAAATAAGATCTCAGTATAAAGATTTATGACACAACTGATTTTAAAATCTTATAATTTAAATTACCTCAGTTCTTATACAATGAGAGTGTTTTTTCAATAACAGTAAATAAAAATGAGTCATGCTCCAGAGAGACAATGTATGGCACATTGAAAACAAAACATGTATACATGTATACCAGAGTTCATTTTGCTTACTAGCATTTTGTCTTGTCATTTAGGATACCTTAGATTAAAGTAAAGAGAGCGTCCCGAAATGGTTGTTTTCTACATTTCATTTTGTTCAAATATCTTACGGTTTTCCAAGGACATTCATCACTATTGTTTCAGGACGTTGGTGAAATGTTATATCTCACGGAACTTCTTTGCTCAATGTGTCCTTAATTTAAGTAACAGATATGTAATTTTTGGTTATACAGAGGAAAGTATTGTATAATGCTAAATGTCTTATTCAGATAAACAGACGGACAAACTAATTGCATATGTTGAGAGAATTTGTGATTTTGCAGGTTACTTTCTAGAAAATACTAGTAATACTTCTCTCCGTGCGTTTCCTAATACAAAGTTGATCAAACATGTTGATAGTATACAAATTACAATGTAATTTCAATTTTCAACATACTAAGGAAATATAAATACAAGCAACTACAAGTAATTATAGCTTTGTTTTTCATACTAATACATTGCAGAATGTTACGTCTTCAAAAACTGTTAGCACTGTCTAAAGCTGGAACGATTTCAACACTGGATGGATCATTGCCCTTATGTTGCACATGTAATGAAGATGACGTAAACAAAAGTTACACATAAATTGGTGAATTAAAAATCAAATAAATCAAAGTTTAAATCGGCACTCAAAACTGTATAATTGTTCAAATTTCATTGCTGTAGCATAAAAACGGGAAAGTAGGCCAATAGGTCAAGGTTAAGGTCGGCGAAGGTCTAAATTACTATATGCATTCGAAACTGTGCATGTGACTAAAATTCCATTGCTGTGGCTTAAAAAGGGTAAGAGGGTTAGTTAGTCAAGATCAGCGAATATCGAATTTGATATCTGCATGTTGTTCAAATTTCATTGGTGTAGCACAGAAACGGGAGAGAAGGTCAGAAGGTCAAGATCAGTGACAACCATGTCGAAGTTGAACTCTACATGCAGAACTCTACATGTGACTCAAATTTTATTGCTATAGCTTTGCGAATCCTATGCCCAATGATCCAAGGGTTCTTGAGTTATTGAACCTAATGTGTTCAACCTTGTGCTCTCATGGACCTGGTCCATTTTTCCCACGGGCATAATGTGAACAGACTTCGTAGAGGACTACCAGACAATACTATATGCTGCCACGCAGATTCAGACTAGAAGATTTTTTCTACACTCTGCTATTATACAGACAAACGGCCAAGGGTGTTAATTTGCGAATTTAAATAGGGTTGTATCAAAATATTTATCAAATCTTTAACTTGCATAATATTTTGTTGTTATTTTTTAATCAAACAATGTCTTATATATTACTCTGATTGTCCTAAAGATATTACTTTATTAAGATTTGTTGTAGTTTTAAAGTTATTGTGTAAAGGCTACTGGTAGCTTTAGAAAAGTTGTTAAGAGTATATTTGATCTATAAAGGCAAACATTAATAAAACGCTGTTTATCAGATACATGTAGTAATCGATAAAATATATTGACATTTTACTGACATCTCCATTTATATATCCATATAGAAACCACAGGCCACTATATCTAAAAAAAATAGTTTGTATTATATATAATACAAAATATATCTATATTTCTTTTTTAGATATGGTAGCCTGTGATAGAAACTAATTGAAAATCTGGGCGAATATTTGCAGTAGGCCGCTGAGTCCTTGTACTGTAGCTACAAGCAAGTTCATAAAACTGAAGGTGATAATATATGGAAGGTAACCGTGTTTATTCTAAGTCAAAGGTCTCATGCATACTACGAAGATTATGTAAACCTGTCTTTGCTCTGTGTGGTTTGCATTTCTTTAGGAGATATTTCGACTTCGGTGTATATTTGATGACCAATTTTCCATGAAACTACTTTTTTGAATTTGTTAAAATTTCGTGCATTTTAAGATACAATGTATCAACACAATTCCCTTTGTGTTTCTTCATTTGTTTTGTGTGAACTTTACAAGTTTTAAATAAGTTGGTTAAGGTCTTTTTATAACTTTCTAGCCACTTCTAGGTAATTCTGTCGATTATTTTTCTATATTACTCATTTGAACCAGGTTAGGCATTTTTTATAAATAAACCGTTTTCTTACGAATGCTAAACTGACTTTGCTTATTTGGTCAGAATCTTGTTCAGTATGTTAAAGGATATCTGCATACATTTGAAGATTATTATTGCAAATAAGTTATTGCTTAATTTTCTCCCCGCTTTGACAGTTTGTATACAACTTGCGGTAGTATATTACAGTTGTTCGGCTCACCGTAGCGTGAATACGCCGTCGAAATATAAACTCAGAGCTGATATAGTATAAACTTAATTTTCAATTCACAAACGAGCTGAAAATGTGTTTGTTATATCGAAGTAGTAGTACATAAACTTTAATAGTGGTAAATACACAGACACGAAAATAATTCGGAACATTGAAATTGTTTAAGTGAATTACTGAATAATGGGTACTTACACTGTGCTTATTATTCTATTTACTTTGTGTTTTTCATCATTAACAGAGGCTTTTAAAGATAATTGTCAAACTGAGGACAAACAAGTACTTACATGTAATTTTATACCTGAAGATATTCCACATGGGATTACTGTTGTTCATATAATTGATCGTAAAAAGATCTCTAATGAATTTTTTATAAAGAGTTCAAATTTCCAGTCTGAAAATTGGGCAAACGTGAAATATTTGGAGCTTAATTTCACTGAAAGGGGAATCAATACAACGATTAGTTTCCGGTTCGGATGTTTCCGTGGCTTAAGATTGCTACGGGAACTACATATACATATGATGCCAGAAGTACTTATTGATCCTAAAACTTTTATCGGACTGGACTCTGTCAAGCTTTTAGACATGAGCGGGTGTGTACGATTATCTCTAAAGGAACTGGTACCCGCTCTGAGAGGAAAAGAAATATTACCAGCATTAGAAAACTTGAAATTGTCACGTTTGCACAGCTACCGAGAACCAATAGCTATAGATTCTTCCTTTGCAGAGGCACTGAAATATAAACAGGTAACGCATCTGGATTTTAGTGCAACAAAAATATCTGATATAAATATTACTGCAATCACACAGTACATACAAAACTTACAAGTTTTTAACATATCATATTCGTTTATAACGCATTTTACTATTGATAAGACCATGGACACTCGCAGATTAGATCATATAAATGTTGATGCAAGTCACATTCAGCCTCTGCTACCAGTGAAAGTTAAATTGTATAACCAAAGTTGGCGGTCTTCACAACTAAAACATTATCTAAAATTCTATTTATCACCACAAATTTTAAATGTGACTTCTTGCTTACATAAGCCTACTGCAGTCTGGCTTAGAAACTGCACAATTCACGTAGATGCACCTCTATATTGGAAAAGTCAGACAGTAATTGCACGTGACAACAACATTAAACGTTTAGATGTAAAAATGTTTTGTAACAAGTATACAGCATTTACCATAAAAAAAGTTGATGTAGCACAAAACGGACTAGAATTTCTACATCCCAGTATATTTTCATGCTTTCCGAACATTGAAAGGATGGATTTATCAACCAACCAACTGTCAAAAATGTATCAAGAAGACATAGTTCTTTTCGGAAAATTATTTACCTCATTACAATATTTGAAAACAATTTACTTATCCGATAACAAATTGAAATACATTCCAAAGGAGCTTTTTGAACACAATCTTGAAATAGAACAGATAGATCTGTCACGCAATCGGCTAGATCAGATTTCATTTACTATACACCATCTCCAGAAGCTCGAGGTACTTGATTTACAATACAACAACATAAAGATTCTTGATGAGCTTTCTCTTAACCGTTTGGACTCTTCACATTATACAGATTTACTTCTGAAGTCAAATCCTATCTCATGTTCTCATTGTGACGCTAAGCCTTTTATACATTGGCTAACAAGGAACACACTGGAACCTGGTTTATCTTGCATTAATGAAAAAAGTGAACATCAGAACATAACTCAGGATACAGTTGAACTTGTACAAAATATATGTAAAAGGAAAATAATGTTAATTACCGGAAGTGGTGCTAGTGGAGTTGTCATAATTGCTGTTGTTGTTGCTGTTACAGTAATTTACAAACGACGGAAATTAGCAAAGAGAAAAGCAAACAAGAATAATTGCTTAAGAGACTTACGTGAAGGTGAAGGTCGATACGAATTCGTCGCTTTTCTGTCCTACAGTAGCGAAGACACAGATTTTATAGAAGAATACGTGGAGGAACAGTTGAGTAAGAATCTGCAGTTAATGACCGGTATAGATAGAAAACTAGTCTGTACAGGTGACGAAAATTTACGACCAGGCTTCTTGATTTTTGATGAAACTGTGAGATGTATGGAAAAAGCAACTGTTGTTATCTCAGTCGTATCAAATAGTTACTGCAACAGTCATTACTGCCATAATGAACTAGATCAAGCATATCGTCTCAATAAACCAATCATACTAATGCTTAAAGAGCATGTTGATGAAAGTCAAATGATGCCAACTATGAAAATGCTCTTTAGAAATAATGTACGAATTTTATGGACATCTGAGAACAATGAATATGCCTTGAAAACAACATGGGAAAATGTGTGCGAGTCTATACTAGACCTCATAGCGAGCAAAATGTAACCGATCTTAACCTTTTGAACTGTCTTAACCATCACTTAATAAATGAATCATACTGGTGCTTATAAAAGGCATGTTAATAAATATCTAGTTATGCTGACAATGAAAATGCTCTTCAAAACAATGTACAAAGGCGGCAACTGAGAACAATAAATATGTCTTGAAAACACTGTGGGAAAATGCGTGTGCTCAAAACAGTATGAACAGATTCATGTTTGGCATTGAAATATCGTGTATTGAGTCTCATGCTGCTGTAAAGACCTCATTTGTGACAAAGGCACAAGAGTCTTCATCAGCTTATAATTCATCAAGAAAGTTTCATTGTTATTTCATTTCGATATGAAATCATTTTGTCCATTTCCCCCGTCTTTGACATTTTGACATTTTCCAGGTCCTTACTGAATCTTTAGACTGAGTGAAATAACCAATCCCACTACATCAAAAAGGAATTACCAAAATGAGATTAGCAATTCAGCACTATCCCATGTACGTATCAAACTATTGATCAAATGATTTAACTTCCGTGGCATTTTACTTGTTCAACCTTGAAGAACGTGTTTTGGGACAATATTTTAAGTAGTTGTTGTCAATGGTAATTAAGTATAAACGGAGTCCTTTCTTAACATACGCATTTAGTTTTAGAAATGAACTGTATGTTTTGTACCAACTGTTATTTAACAGGTCACATGTAATATAAAGCCTTGTCAGACAGGTTATAATATGCCTTAGGACAAAGTGCACGGTATAATAAAACTTACACAAAGGTGGTTATTTTTATTCACAATTATAAAAACATTACAAATGTATTAAGAATGTCATCGTTTTCAAATTTATTTACAAATTTCCAATGTTCGTTTAGTAGACGTCTGATATAATGTTAATGGACGTTGAATACATTTTTGTTAACATTTGTTATTAAAAGCTTCATGTTCATAAAATTGAGGTAAACTAAGACCATCTCAGTCAATTGGATGATTTTGTACAGACTTCTAAACACCCTATGTTCGAGTAAATAGTCGAAATATATAAGTAATCATACACAACTGTTCAAGTAACCTACTAACATGTACTTATAAAATAATTGCGAACCGTGCAGAACTTGAACAATATTCTTTGCATCCTGTGCAGGCATGTTTTCTTTATGTTGAAAAGATTTTACTGTAATATTAACTCATGCATTTTCATTTTTAAAGTTAAGCAGGTAGTATTTTGGAAGTGTACTACGGTGTGTGATACTCTTAAGCTTACCTGGGCACGTAGTGCTCTTTGTGAGCTTTTGTGATCATTTGATGTCCATAGGCTTTACTCGTCAACAATTACTTCGAATGACATATTTCCTGAAGCAAATGAGCTGATTGTACTCAACCAAACGTTAGATAGATATGTGGTGAATTGTCATATTATGAAATTGCTCAGGAATACATATTTTATAATGCTCAATCGTTGCGATCCACTGCTCAAAATAATTATCAGAACTAGGAAAAAAAGGAAAAAACAAAAAGCTGTTATTTGTGTGGCCCATTTTAAAGACAACTAAAATACTTAGAACCATTTTAAAAAGTGGCAACCAGGAGAAACCACAATTTTATTACATGTTTTAGTTATGTTATCAACCATGATAGAGATTTCATATTAAATATTTTCATGTCTTTATACCTTGATCAGATCTTTTGTTATAGGTAGTTTCAAAAGAATATGATATAATCGGATTTTCTTTTCAATTACTGAATAATATATCTTTATATTTGGCATATCTGTTTTAAATGGAATAAACAATCTCTAGAATTTAACTTCCTGAAACCATATCGTCAAATTAAAATCATTCGATGCATGAGTAAATTTCAGTCTGGGCAAGGTCTGATTTAATCATTATCTTACCCTTTAACTTAAGATGTGATACATTGACCGTTCAGCCATGTAAAAAAGAAAGATTTATCTTAATATGCATTCCGTGTTAATTTTTACTGCTATAGTTAAAGTATTTAAAGCACATGACCAGTAATACTGTAGGTACTTTCATCCGTTAATTGATAATGCTATGAAAGTTTGAGGTCCAGGCTGAAATCATTATAGAAGTATTCACATCGTCGTTCTTGTTGTAAGGGTTTAACGTCCTTTCCAACCATGTTCGGGCTGTATTTACAGACGGTAGTTTACCTACGTTTTTGTGATGAACAAGTACTAGAATAATAACTTCTGTCAGTAGGACTATTTTTACTGACAAAATTGGAACCGGCTATTCATATACCTGTGTCAAATTAATGAAAGAAATACTTTTTTGGATTCTAAGTGATACTATCATGTTCTTTACGATAACCTCGGCTCAAATGAGCGATATTGAACCATCATGCATCTCTTGTTAATCATCATTTTTGTAGGAAGTTAACTTTACGCCCAAAGAGTCGTATTATGTTGTGGCACTCATCGCCCGTCCGCCTTTGCGTCAAATAGCAATTTCTGTCCGGAGCCATATCTCCTATATCATTCAAACTTGTGGAAATGTTTATCACTATAAAGATTCACCTCGAGTTTCCGTTGAATATTTATGGGTATTGCTATTTAGGTATGACCCTTTGAAAATTGAATGCAAAATTGCCATGGCGATTTTCACAAAAGCATAATTGTCCGATTTATGTCCGGGGCTATATCTACTGGTCTTTGCCACTTTATAAACCAATGCGTGTGAGGAAAGAAAACAGTGGGACCAATCCCTATTCTTGCTAGATATTTTTGTTTCATTATTTATATTTTTTTCTTTTAATCGGTATATGCCGGGATCAGCAAGGGCGTATAGAGCTGCTGTCCTACTGATTGCACTTGTTTACTGTGGATTTTATGTTACATTTGTTTTTATTTGGGATTTTTGCTTTTGCATTTGCTGCATTTTTCTTATTAGACGACTTCTCTTAGAACATATGTATTGCTAAAATTATATAATTATGCCTTAGATGTTTTGCTATTAAAATGTTGAAACTGTATTTTTAGTCTATGAACGGATTTGGTTGCAGTAACAAAATAGTGATTAAGAGACGTTTGTTAAAGAAACACATGGCCGTTAAAGGAACACGATTGTTATCCCCTCATTTCAGCTCAACTGAACCGGCGCCTAAGGATGAGCTTTTAAGATCGATGAATAACCGCCGTTCCTCGTCATCGTACATCCGTCGTCCACCATAGCTTCCAATGATTTATTGTCATAAACCACTGTATGGAATTACATCGAACTTGGTCAAAAGCATCTCTTATAGTTGTTCAAATGGTTGTTTGACTAAACAACATGGCTGCCAGAGCGAATAGTATGAAAATATTTTAAAATCTTCTTCTCGAAAACCGCTAAGGCCAGATTAAGACATTTAGTATGTGGCATTGTTTAGTGGTCCTCTACCAAGCCAAGTTTATCCAAACCATTCCTCTATGGTTAAAATTTGCCCCGCCCGGGTAGTAGGGAAATCTCGAAAAATCACCTTGCACTGAACCGCAAATCCCGTAACTAAGATATTTTGTGTGTAGCACTGTCTAGCTGATCTATACGAAGTTGGTTTAAAGCATGCCCCTTTGGCCTAAATCGACCCCGCCCTTAGGGTTACATACATGTTAATATTAGAAAATTTAAAAATCTTGTCAAATCCCTAGATCTTAGATCTGTTTTATGTAGCATCTTCCAGTGGTGTTCAAATCATGCCCCTTGGGTAAAACTGACCCTACCCACGGAGCCAATTGTTTTACAAAGAGTTACAGAGAACATTTTTAAAGAACTTGTCTAGAGCCACAAGGCCAAGAGCTTAGATATTTGGCTTGTAGCATTGTCTTGTTGACCTTTACCAATATTGTTCAAATAATGAACCCCTGTCAAGATCGACCCCGCCCAATGACTAATTTGAGTTTACATTGAGATATATAGCAAAACTTCAAAAAGTCTCTTTATCTCAGAACACAAGACCCAAAGCTTAGATATTTTGCAATGCTATCTGCCAAATATCTAACTTCAGACCTTTGTTGTTTTGTGAAGATTTTTAAAGTGTTTTCTATTTGTTGCCATAGCAACCGGAATTCTGCATGCACTCGAGTTCTCCGTACATCTTTGGTAGAGCTTTATGTAAGGAACATCCCTGTCAAGTTTTATCAAACATTGGTCTAATCGTTGCAGAGGAGATTTCGTTTGAAGGAAATGGTGAACTGATGTACGCCCGACAGTGAGCGGTCAAAATAGCTCATACAGGCGGACAGGCACACATACAAGCTAGATGACCGGTATGGTTATGGTCTGCTAAGGTCGCGCAACTAACATTTTATGCTCTAACAAATACAGAAAGTGTCTAATATTTTGTAATCATCGAAGTATTTTTCCTGACCAAACAGCAGAACATTTATTTTAGTAATGTATTGTGTCTGAACAGTCAATGAAAAGTATATGACCTGACACTTCCACACTAATAAAATGGGACCTCGGTTCCACTGTTTTGTTTGTTGCCGTGACCGGGTGACAACAGACAAATAAGTCTTTATTAGCCTCCAATTACTGAAGATCGAAACATGTTTATATATATATTTAGGGAACACAATAATGATACAAAGACTAATGATGAACACTACAAGTAGCAGTTTTAATTGTGGTAACAGTCAGTAAATCAAACTGAATAATCAACAGTAATGCTCTTGGAGATTGTCTGTACTACAAGACGTCTGTGTTGGAATCAGCATTTACTGACGTTAACGTGTCGTCGATCAGTATCATAAGTAAAAGTTAATAGCTATAAAATGAAAAGGAAGTAACGGGTTTCTGAAAAATAAAATCATGATAACGATTTAGCGCAATTATTGACCTCTTGTTCTGTTTAATTTTTTGTTTGTCATGAAAAGGAGAAACATACTTCCGGACCGCAACAACCTATGTCCACATGTCATTCACCTGTTTTGATGCGAAGGGCAAAACTGAATTAATGAGATAATCATTGCTAGCTGATTCACTATTTACACACCTTTAATTTATTTTTGAAAACCTATTTCTATACCATTTTCTGTTGAAAGAAATGAAATGCTATAATTTGAAATGGGTTTGACAAATTGCTTCCTGATTTAGCTGAAAAATGTTAATCTAGTCAATCAGTTTTTATCAAAATGAAAAGAATATCAATCTTTTCCATTGTAAAACTTAATTGCTGATAATCAAATATGGGTCTAAGCGCAACTTTTTACATCGAGTTACAAATCCGTTTTAAAAGGAAATATCAGTATAATCACATATTCAATGTGACTCTGTTGAATCAAAATCAAGGCGACACGCTTTATGAAATGTTGAAAACGCTTTGTTTTATACAGAAAGGCAGTCTTAAAAGACAGCTATATCCCCGCCGTACGTAGGAATACTGAAGGAATTAATGTAAATGGATGTACTTTTCTCTCAGATGTGCAGAGCGTGGATTTCGAAAAGATAAAGCAAATGAAGATTCCAAATTAGTTAAAAACTGTTCTACCCATCAGATGTATTTGATTTCTAGTGCCAATATCATGCACATCATCTTGATGAGGTGTATATTTGTCCAGATTTTCATTCAAACACATCAAGCAATTCAGGAGATACTGAGCGGATACAAATTCAAGCCTCAAACCTTTGACCTTAAGTTGTGATTTTGCCCCTACACGAAAAGATCATGGGGTCAGCTCATCGTCTTGAAATGGTGAACATTTGAGCCGAGTTTCATTAAAACCTTAAAATTTTGCGAATGTGACCTTTAGAAAGTCAAGGTTTTAGAATCATTGATTATAGCACGGTTGTCTTTCGCGTAGCTCGGCTCAATTTCCATACAGATTATCTGCAAGTTGCACGTCACCTTCCGAGTAAGTGTTATTCAAATCCATTGGAACATGTGACATGTAGAGTGTTATCAAGGCTTTAAATAATCCTTTGTACGGTTTTGGTTTTAAAAATAGCAAATAACAGTTACTTAAATAATTCATTTCTTTTTCAACTAATGTGAATGTGGAACTATACCTAGTCTTAAAGCGACATATTAGAGATTTTCTTTTATCATTGATACATGGTTCGCTTACATTTAATTTGTGAGAGTATTAAGTCAGACAGACCCGTGATTTTTGCATTTTTGCTATGTGGAGGAATTTGTAAAGAAAAACACTAAAATACTTCACTTAAGGCATATGCAGCATGTTTAAGTCAAAAGTTAAGCTTTTAACCGAGTTAAAAAAGCTGAAATTGCCATGTACATCAGATGATTTTAATCAAACATTTGATTTACATAAAAGTCATGCATCGGAATCATGATAGTGGTAACAAAAGGGGGTAACACATCTTTCTATAACCCTAAACAAGCTATTTTGTTAAACCTTTTCCTTTAGTTTCGTAAGTTATGACTTCCTCAATATGTTGGCAAACGCTCTATACACATTTGAACATCGTGTCAAATGAATTCATGCAAATCTTTTATTTAAGAACTTTTAAACAGAAAATATTTATATATTTCCTGATCTCAGTCTCTTTCCATTGGGTATTTATTCAAGGTTCGTTCTTTGTGACGATTTTGGAAGTTGATACTTCCTTAATTTGTTGACAAGATATCATTCGCTGCGACTTTTCTATTACCAAATAAACTTGATTGAATACTTAATTATCTCGTAGTTAGCCAGTGTATACTCGTATTGTGTTAAATGTCTTTACGCATTTCTAACATTTTAAGCTACATGTATTAACCAGTAACATATTGTATTCATCGATGGCATTCAGCAGCGGGTCAAATGGCGACAAGTGTGTGCCCTCAAGTTAAGGCATATTTTATGTTTGGTAGGACTGGTCCACAGATAGGGAGCGTTTTGTAAAGATTTCTTTTCATTACTTCCTGGTCACGACATATTTGGGACTGGCTGCAAGTATGGCATTATAAGCCAGAAAAATATGCCAGAAAAATATGTGTATAAATAATCTTTTTTGTTATATACCTATAAATATTCTACCAAATATACAGCCTATATTCAACCATCAAATACGGCCCGACAGAAAAAAATCGGTATTGTATGTACGTGCAATACAAATAGCACGGCGTAATTTGTAAGAGTGCATTCATTTGCCTCTAAAATGCACATGACGTTGATAACGTCGCTTTTGACTGGGTCCATACTATTTGTTTATACGATGACGTCAATAAATTGACGTCCCACACTACGTATATTTCGCGCTAAAAAGGGGTTTTCTTCAATGTCATTTTAATTTTGTTTATCGCGCAGACAAGTTTCAAATGGTATATAATAAAAGGGTCATTAGTATAGTAATGTGATCCATAAGCCGGATTGGCTCTCGTCGAGGTCGGATCAAACTCGTGCTACGCACTCGTATGATCCGACGCACGACTCGAGCAACTACGGCATGCTGGATCACGTTTCTATACTAATAACCCTATCAAACTGTAGGGGATGTCATTTTGTCAGTCATTATTTTAGTGTGTAATGTAATGGAAAAGAAAAATAATGAATTTCCTCGAGAAAAAAATACTAAAGACGTTGTAAAAGCCACGCCTCTGTTGTCATCGACTTATAAATGCTCTTTTAATCAAGCAATTTACTGAGAGTCATGGGGTCTAATTAGACTCCTGACAAAGTTGGCATTTGCTCGGCGGTCCTTATCAGGAATGACAGACTGAAATATTGATGAAACACTGAACAAGATTCCCATAAAGGGTGGACTGTTCTGAGTCAATTTGTGAAAATGTTTTGGAATTAAATCGAGGAATAGCTAAGAGGTCACTGTGACCTTACCCCAATTGACCCCAAAAGCAGTAAGAATCATCTACTCATTAAGATCAATCAACCTATGAAGTTTGAAGACTGTTGTTGATAAGGTCTCAAAATATTGAGCTGAAACTATTTTAAAAGTTTGGATCACCGTATCCTTAACCTTTGACCCACTGACCCTAAAAACAATAGGGATCATCAACAGGTTACATGCAACCTTCTGAGCAAGTTTTGTGAAAGTCAAACAGAAATTTTGACCTGTAGTGTTTCAAGGAAAGCCTAACGGAGGTCACTGTGACGTTGACCCACTGATCTCAAAAACAGAAGGTAAGACCAATCATCCTATGAAGTCTGAAAACTGTGATGTAGATTAACTCAAGCTACTGAGCAGAAAAGCTTTTCAGAGTTCAGGTAACTGTGACCTTGACCCCAAAATTACTGGCTGCAGGCAACCTTTTCTGCCCGTTTCATGAAAGTCAATGAAAAATTGTGACTTGTGTAGTGTTATCAAGGAAAGGTCTACAGACAGACAACTGACAAACAACCATGGCAAAATGCTCTCCTGGACTTGTGCTCGTGCAGGAGAGCTTAAAAAATGAATTTGTAAATACATTTTTGGAAACTGGTTACCAGCAGCTTCACGATCGCACTCTCAGGGCCATTCTTCATTGCACCAGCTGCTTAAAAATGCACAACTTGTTTCGCTCTTTTGCATTTGTTTTCTTTTTCTAAAACAACTTTGTTTACAAAAGACAAATATCTCAATATGAAATTATATGATCCCAACAAGCCGATGATACAATAGCTAGGCTTGGTGCAAAAATCACCTCCTGCAATGTTTAACCAGGGATCGTATATACAGGGATATGAAACGCGCTATAGAGCAGACGAATTTATTGATTTTTCTGCGCCGTAGGTAAGACGGCGCTGTCCGATAATTTTCGATCCGTTAGGTAGATAAAACTACTGTCTTTGATTTCGACGGTCGCTTTTCTCAATTAATTGGTAACTGGTATTAAAAATAAAAAGGAAAAATTTTTTATTTGGGTCCTGATAAAGAGGAAAAATTGGGGGGGGGGGAATTTAAAAGTATGGAAATTATGTATGATCTTGCAAAGGTAAAAACAAAAGCGAAAAGCAAAAACAAATAACAAAAGAAGAGTGTAAAAGGCGGATGGTATTACTGTCGTATTATACTTTCTAGTAAAAGATCAGATCAAATAACTTATCAACAAAATATGTTTTTACAAAACCGAAATCACTTTGTTATAAATCATTTAATTTTCCTTTTATCGGCAAAAAGGCAATCAACAAAAAAAAAAAACAACGTGAGGAAGGTGCGAAAGTTCTTCACGACATGTTTGTGTCATTTTATTTTGATATTAATTTTGTAAAAAGTCATCAAAATAATTCTCGACATCGTTTACTAATAGTTGTGTTGTCTTTTGATCGGAAACAAATTAATTGGTATGTTTGCAGAAAAAAAACGAAATAATTGCAACAAATCGCAATTGCTCAACACAACATGGAATCTAATTTTACACATCTACACACATTTTTAACCGTGATATCAAGTGAATACTTATGAAACTGATTTTTATCGAGATCAGTCATTTAACATGCTTAAAAGATCATTTTCTGTAAAAAGATATATTATTTTCTTAGGGCTATAAGTAACGCACAGCATAACAAGTATGGCTACCAATCTTATTTACAGCCGAATGACGCTCGTTTTCAAATGTGTTTTAAACAATTTTTAGCCATTGTAACGGGTTTGCAAATAGTTTAATATGTGTATCAATGATTCATGAATATATTTTAATTCAACATTGGGACTCAATAACCACATCGGTGCGAAAATTCGTTACTATGTAGAACCTGGTTTTGCAAATTTCGACATTTTGCCGCCATTTTTCAGCGCAAAAGTTAAAATTGGCACAAATTTACGAACTTCTCCTTCATCACTTACCCGCTTTTTAAACAAAAGAAATTACTGCGAACACTTAACAAACCCTTTCTCAAGAACCAAATCCATATTATTCACGCAAACACAAAAGAACGACAGAAAGTCGCTACAAAGTTGGGCTATGTTAGCCGCAGCTCCGCCATTTTCTCATCTTTCTCGTCAAACATTCTTACAGATGATCTGCACTTGAAAGGGTATATATTGCAAAAAAATCGATATGACTTCTCACAAATAACTTGTCAGTGGATTAATCATAACTTACCAATTTGTTATGAAGAAATTCAACGTTGATAGACTGATAATATTTTAGAGAATGAAGAAGATATTATCAATGATTTTCTGTATTCGCTTACTTAAAATGGCGTCGTTGTGATGATGAAATCTCGCAAAATCTCGCAAAATCTCGTTACGGCAGAGAATTCGACCTTTTTCGCACCGTTTCACAATCCGTTAATATAACAAATCCTGGTTTAACCAAATTCCGGCGAGTGGTTGCCGAAAAAGACTCAGAAAACCGTATATACACTCAACAGGTTTAGAAACGCAAAAGTGGCAAAATATTTATTTTAAGTGTTATCGTGTTTCAAATTTATTCAAATTTCATACACAACAAAAAAATATAAAATTGAATTCTTGTAACAGTTTCCATAATTCATCGCAAAAAATGACTTCAATAGAAAGGAAAACAATAGCGTCATTCAAATAGAAATGTTCAACAGGGGAAATCTTTGCGTTTCTAAATCGGTCAAGTGTAGATTAACAACTAGCAGTCATAAAAACATGAAAACAATCTGGTACAAGAATTGTTAAGTTTATTACTTCGTATAAATAGAATACATCATCACACATCTTAATATACTGCTAAATCAACTTACAACAGACTAGCACGTATATCACGAAACACAATAATAATACACGTTTTACTCTATAGATAATACTAGGTTGCTATGGTAGCTTGCCCAGCACATTTTGACCAGGTCAACATCAGTTGATACTAACTTCAGTTAAGAGGATAGTTGGTACAATATGTAGGCTAGAAAGAGATAAACATTTTCCTACCTCTATTTCAATGGTATCATTCATAGTACATATAAACATTTATTTACACATGTCACTGTGACGTTAAGACCTGCAAACTTGCATTACCTGTATCATCTCTTACTGCCACCCTATCATAATATCACCTGTAGCATCCCTGATTGCAATACTATCATAATGTCACCTGTAGCATCCCTGATTGCAATACTATCATAATGTCACCTGTAGCATCCCTGATTGCAATACTATCATAATATCACCTGTAGCATCCCTGATTGCTTTCCAATCATAATGTGACCTGTATCACCCCTTATTGCTTTCCAATCATAATCTCACCTGTATCACCCCTTATTGCTTTCCTATCATAATGTCACCTGTATCACCCCTTATTGCTATCCTATCATAATGTCACCTATATCATTTCTTACTGCTATCCCATCATAATGTCACCTGTATCACCCCTTATTGCTTTCCTATTATGTCAACTCACCTGTATCACCCCTTATTGCTTTCCTATTATGTCACCTGTATCACCCCTTATTGCTTTCCTATTATGTCACCTGTATCACCGCTTATTGCTATCACAATGTCACCTGTATCATCTGTCACCTGTATCACCCCTTATTGATATCCTATCATAATGTCACCTGTATCATCCCTTATTACTATCCTATCATAATGTCACCTGTATCATGTCCTATTACTATCATTTCATAATGTCACCTGTATCGTCCCTTATTACTATCCTATCATAATGTCACCTGTATCATGTCCTATTACTATCCTTTCATAATGTCACCTGCATCATTTCTTATTGTTATCCTATCATAATGTCACCTGTATCACCCCTTATTGCTATCCTATAACAATGTCACCTGTATCATGTCCTATTACTATCCTTTTATAATGTCACCTGTATCATCTCTTATTACTATCCTATCATAATGTCACCTGTATCATTTTTTTTTATTTTTTTTTTAAAATTTTCTCTTTTTTTTTTTTTATTTTAATTTCTTAAAAATTTCCCCTTTATCACCCCTTATAGCTATTCTATCATAATGTCACCTGTATCATCTCTTATTGCTATCCTATAATAATGTCACCTGCATCATATCTTATTACTATCCTATCATATTGTCACCTGTATCATTTCTTATTGCTATCCTATCATAATGTCACCTGCATCATTTCTTATTGCTATCCTATAATATTGTCACCTGTATCATTTCTTATTGCTATCCTATCATAATGTCACCTGCATCATTTCTTATTGCTATCCTATAATAATGTCACCTGTATCATTTCTTATTGCTATCCTATCATAATACCACTTTTATCATCCCTCATTGCTATCCTATCATAATGTCACCTGTATCATCCCTTATAACTATCCTATCATAATGTCACTTTATCATTTTTTATTGCTATCCTATCATAATACCACTTTATCATCCCTCATTGCCATCTTATCATAATGTCCCCTGTATCATCCCTTATTGCTATCGTAGCATAATGTCTCTCATCATTTCTTATTACTATCCTATCATGTCACCTGCAAAATGTAACTTTCATCCTTTTTTTTCTATCCTATCACAATGCTAACTTTCAAAATCTTTCTGATGTCACTTGTTTGTAAGTTATATCAGAATCCACATCTAGATGAACACACCTCTGAGGGCAGATCTAAAATTCAAACCAGAATCAATTACAACGGATAATACCAGGCTTACATCTGAATGAATCCAAGTTAACACTAATATATATTGTCACTGTCATTAAATACACCTGACAGAGATAGAGAACAGTCAATAACTATTTGGAAGAGGCAAAATTCCAGCCTTGAAAGGATAATAACTAGCTTCATCAAAAAAGTCAGCTTCACGTTACATCATGATTACCAAACTGCTTTCAGAAAATGTCACTGAAGAATGAATTTCCAGATCAACAATCTCTGAAGTGCTTACTCAGCTTTTTCTCAAAATAACATTTTAGGCAAATCCAATTGCTCATCTGGAATCTGAAAATATAAGTTTCTTGCTAAAACAAGTACATGTATATCTACAAGTATATCTGGATACGATATAAAATACAAAAGAACCTATGTTTCTTATATCGCTCACTTGGGTCTACAACGAGCATCTGCTACAAATGATCAAACAAATATACATTTGTAAAACTGTTTTAGAATTATACTAGTTGTAGACTGTCTCTCTGTGCTTTGATACTGAAGCATTCTAATACAAACAATGTAGTTTCAATAGAATGTTACTGGGTAACCAGTAACCACAGGAATAATCTTGTGATACTTTTTAGGTATTGGTCCTGCTATTTCAGAGATGTTAGATCTGTGAATTTGTATCCTGCAATTTTATAAAGTAGACTCTGTATGAAGCATATGGTTTGTGTTACAAGGTGTCTGATAGAGTGTCACACAAGGGATACTTGGATGTAAAACCCAATATTCGCATATAACTTGTCTTGCGCCCGAGACACAACTGGAGAATAGAACCTATTATCAATTCTTCGCTGAATATAAACAATTATGTGACTTCGTCTTCAGTAACTTGAAGCATATACTCTTTAATACAAGATACTTGCCTTTAATACCAGCGGTGTTCTGCTACTTGTGCTCTGTAACTCTTCCATTTCTTCTATTGCCCTGAGATAGTAACACAAAGGTATCACACAAAATACAACTCACACTTTAGCCAACAAGACCAATTCTTACACATTTTGATTTGCACAGTTCAGATGTGGACAATGCTTTTATTCTGTGTCTATGCTTCTAAACAAAATGTTTCTTCATAACCATTACCAATAAATTACTTTTTAAGGTTAAATAACTAAATCAGATACTTCTATGCAGGAGAACAATTGCATGTAAACTTATCTAGATTTTTTCCTTGTATGAACCTCTTCTCTAAAGTACATGTATCTGAGCCAGTTGAAAGATAAGTTTGTCAATTTCAGTGGTTGAGAAACCCCGAACAGGAAATCAGAGGAATTTTAAGTAAGCAATTATACCAAGTTTTGATGATTTGAACTTGTGCTTATTTTGGTAATCAAGATCTTAATTTTGTTATGATCAAAGATAGAGATCTACCATGTTCATAAGTTGTGGATAAGGAAATCCTGCCAGAGGGTTAAAATACGTCCCAAAAAAGAGGCTCTACCAAGTTTTTTTTGGACGTATCTCAAACCGAGGGTGGGATTTCCTTATCCACAGCTCAATGGACATGGTAGATTTATTTTCTCACCATTTTAGTCATATTTTCACAGAAGTAAGAAGAAATAAGTGTAAATACAGGATTGGGACGAAAACACGAAAATCAACTTTTTCTCAAATTTTACTTCAAAACTGCTATAGAGGGGAAGAAAATGATTTAACTAAGAAAATGAAAAAATCTCCTGTCATTAATTCAACCCTTTGTTGAATGTATGTTTATAATGCACTTGACTCTCCAATTTCAGCCACTGGTCACATTCCAGGGTACTAGTCAAGGGTTTTACATTTTTACCTTTCTTCCTCCCTAATGGCTTTTTCTAGCTGAAGCTGTTGCTGGGTTACAGATTCCAATTCTTCCTTTAACTCATCTGTCCTTGCCTTCATTTTGCTATAGTCTCCATGTCTCTTATTTGGAACTTTGATTGTATGCATCTTTGCTTTCAATCTTAAAGCATAAATGAAAAGCAATTACCGGTACATGTATGTACATGAAGTTATGTTATTCATACATTGTTATTCATTTCCTATTTTATATTTCACCTGATGAAGACTACAATTAGAAGTTGAAACGCATTGTGTAACTGAAGTATGTCTTCTCTCATATAGAATCCGTACATATATGTGAAATGCATTTATGATGAACTTTCATTTACATACTATGATTAATGTTAAAATTTATTACACAGCTGTTTGGAATGTTGTGACTCTTGAGACCAAACAGATTGAAGTATACCTTTAGGAAAGTTTAAACATACATGTACATGTTGAAAATCTTGTAAATTTTAAACATTAAACAATTTATGAGGCAGAATAGAACATTTACAACAATGTTAATGGTTAAGTTAGGCCCCCCGCTGTTTTTTCCCTTCTCAAACTTTTTTTAGAAATTTCATTAAAGTGGGAAAAAAAAATGGTGAGTGGGAAAATGAAAAACGTTATTTTGTAAATAACAGGTACCCAATTAATACAATGTACATGTAATTGTTCATTTTTTTTTAATTTCTAATGACAAAAAATCTCAAGTTGAGGGAATACAGCTAGATAAATGGCAATTTATCCAAAATATTTTTGAAGACTGGCATGTTTTTAAGTTTGAATTTTACATGTATTCCTACATGAACATGGATGTGAGGCCATAATAAAACAAGAAACAGTATATACAACAGCGTTTGTTAACTTACTGTAATTTGAGTTCATTCAGTATCTTCTGTACATCTTCATCTTTAGAAAACTGTGGCTTACTTTCTACCATTCTGAAAATGTAGTCATTGTACATTTAACACGACAGTTACTGTTAATTTTCTCATGTTTGTTTACACAATCACTTTCATTTTTCCTTGATGCAATGTGTGCAGTTTAAAGGGAGATAATTGGTAGCTCTGAAAAATACTGTAACAACTGGTGTTAACTCCCCTGTATCAGTAATGAGGTAAGCCATCAACCCCAATTATGGGCAACAAGTTTCTGTAGGTATAGTCGGCATTCGTCTAGCATGTTATTTCCCTTTTGAGGATTCAACTGTGTCTCATGTGATAGCACAAAAGCTGTAAACTACCTCAACCTTGCTACAATATACATGTAGTTCTTTCATCTGGCAGGCAGCATAGCTTATTCATCCTTAACTACACCTGTCTAACCTCTTAAACAATTATTCTAAATACAAGTTCTTTAACCATACATACTGTAAATGATGTTACCTCACGCTACTGTCTATTAGGTGATACAGGTAATCCTTCAGTTGTTTTCCGACTGGTTTCCAGTTCTTTGTCTGCTTTCCAGTGAACTTGTAATAATGCTCACTGGCACTGGTATCTGCATTAAGTCATTTATAAACACATTTAATATATTTTTACATTATCTAAGGGTGTCCATAGGCTTGAGGTGAACTTCAACATAATATCAAGGTATATCCAGGTGTCCAAAGACTGGCGCTGACCAAGAAGTAAAAGGGAGCTTTTTTTCACAGCTTGAAACAACCAGTACTTAAAGCAAAACGCCAATCCCTATGTTTGAACTTCTTGACATGCAACATACTGTTCCATAAAAGCAAGCTGTTTCGTTGTTTCATTTACATTCATTTATCATGTTCATATAAATTACTGCACCATTGATATGTATTATTCTGTCAAAAGTTTGCCCTTTCCAATCACATTTCCACTTTTATTGCACTTTAAGGTCATTTTTTTATCTATGCCATACATTTTATATGACTTACATGTACATGTCTGTACAACAAATCAGGAATATGTAACCATGGTAACTGGATGGAATGCAGACAAAATTGCTCAAACTTAAGCATAAAACAATTTCTAAACTTAACAAAGATGTTAAAAAAAAAGATATACTATCTGCGCCAAGTGAATACTGCCGACTACGGATGTCTGTTGCAGGTTTGGACTGGTTTCTCACACTTGTCTTTGTCTTCTTTCCCGTCTTTAGTTTCCCAGATGCTGTATTACTACCCCTGAAATATATTGCCAAGTATACTGGGTATCAAAAGTTTTCAGTATACAGGCACTTCTTACAACAAGAGGGCCATGATGGCCCTGTATCGCTCACCTGTCTACCATTGGCAAAAATAAAAGGTTATTAATAGCAGAAAGGATCAATTTTTACCTTTGGCTCATGCTATCCTCTTAATAAGCCTATGTAAAATCAAAAGACCCCCCCCCCCCACAGGCAGGGTTAATTTTGACCCTGAGGTCATGATTTGAACAATCTTGGTAGAGTCAATTATTGCCACATGCTGAATATCTAAGCTCTAGGCCTCAGTTTTTTGCTGTCTGATCATGATCTGCACTGTAAGCTATTTATTTTTTGCTGTCTCATGATCTGCACTTTCATTATTTAGCTGTCTGATCATGATCTGCACTTTCATTTTGCTGTCAGATCATGATCTGCACTTTCATTATTTTGCTGTCTGATCATGATCTGCATTGTAGCTTTTCATTATTTTGCTGTCTGATCATGATCAGCACTTTCATTATTTAGCTGTCTGATCATGATCTGCACTTTCATTATTTTGCTGTCTGATCATGATCTGCACTTTCATTATTTTGCTGTCTGATCATGATCTGCACTGTAAGCTATTCATTATTTTGCTGTCTGATCATGATCTGCACTGTAAGCTATTCATTATTTTTCTGTCTGATCATGATCTGCACTGTAAGCTATTCATTATTTTTCTGTCTGATCATGATCTGCACTGTGAGCTATTCAACAATTTATGGTACTTTCCAAAGTGATAGATGGAAGAGTACATAGGACAAGAGCTCATTATGAAAGAAAAACATACTTTTAGGCCAGAGTTTTTATACTGCTTGGTTTACGGGAAGTCTTCTAAAATATTGAGTATGAAGGACTTTTCCTACTGTATTGAACAGAGCACATATTGAACATCAGTCTACTGCACCTGTCAATAATCGTCATTTTCGAACAAAATAAACACTTTAAAATAATTACTTTCAATTATATATCCCTACTATTCTGACACTTCATTAAGGTAGTGGGCTCCTAATGCACATGTTTTCAAAATTTCTCAA
Source organism: Saxidomus purpurata (assembly GCA_022818135.1). Classification (NCBI taxonomy): domain Eukaryota; kingdom Metazoa; phylum Mollusca; class Bivalvia; order Venerida; family Veneridae; genus Saxidomus; species Saxidomus purpurata. The sequence goes on along the minus strand of JAFMSR010000007.1, from coordinate 1,795,071 downwards.
ACTTACAATTATTTCATTCTACATACATTTTTAAGATTTTCTTTGCAATATTAGGACTTTTTAACCATACATTATGAAAATATCATGATTTCATGTGAACCCCACCCACTTTGGGAAAACTGATTGAAGTGTACTGAGGGTATACTTACAAAAACGACTACAAAATGATCAAAAATCATACTTTCTGTTCAAGAATAGTTTTATTCTATTACTAATACATATAAGAAAGAGTTATATGCAAATCTATCAACAATAACTTCATATAAGAAAAAATGTTAGAATATATGTCGCTACATCTACAGTAAAATCAGACATTTTTTTGCAATATGTTAAAAATTGCATTTACAAAATGTACACAAAATACACATTTATAAATTGAGGCAAACAAAATTACCTATACTAAAATTAATTACATACTATTTGAAACACAATAGCCAAATTACAACATCTTTTACCATCTGTAACTTGAGAAATATGATTTTGTATGAACCAACCCCCATATTTTGGCTCAGCACAAATAAAAAAGACATTTTTCCAAAAACGCAAGAAAACATCTTTATCTATTTAGTAATGTGATTTTAATTCATTTGAACAATGTTGATACAATGTTTAATCATTATATTAATCAATATCTTATTTGTAACAAACAATTCTCCAGTAATTATATTCAAATTAGAAGTACTTCAAGAAATATTGTCAAATGTGTACATGAATAAATTTTATTTGTTTCTACATTCAATAAATTGTAAAATAAAACCTGAAAGGCATTAATTTTTACAGTAACCCTTAACTATTGCCCTCAGCTAACATGATCACTTTATTCCCAAATGCATTTCACTATAACTCTTGATATTACCCCCCCCACCCACCTCGCTGTTATTAGAGTTGTACAATTGAGTATTGAAACACTTGTTTGAATATAAGTTTAAACAAAGTTGCACTTTAAAATGATATCAAGAAAAGTTAATGTAGTATACTTATTTCATGAAATTTAATATCAATATGTTATAGTGAAATAAATCTCGAGGCAAACAGCACATATTTAAAATAGTGTCATTTTAACCTACATGTATGATTCAGACAACAGTATCTGTTCATGTTGACAAATATTTTTGTTACCCTAAAGGACAAAAAATCTTTTCAAAACTTCTCAAAATATTTTTTTCATAATTCAAATCTTTTCACTGAAACATAAACAGTGTTTAAACAGACAATAAAACTAAATAGAGTCTGTCCAAATATAAAGTTACTGCTCAGATGTAGGGTGTCCAAAATATTGTGCCATTTTTGGTATGACTTCATCAAGTACTTTTTTGACATTAGTTACCCTAGACAAACCATCACTGTTTTTAGCTGTGAAAATATTCCTAAGTCCATCCTCCCCTGCACGTCTATAAATCACTTTCAGATGTCCAAGAGCTAAGCCAGATCCAGCAATATTTTCCACAGTAGGACGCTTGCAAACACCATTGCTTACCAATGGGTCTAAGGACCTTAAATTTTTTTCCTTTTCACTACGGAAAATTATTGAGTTCTTCACAGCGACTGGTGAAAAACTGAAAGACATTAAATCAGATGAATTACAAAGAAGCAGTAATTTCCCTAGAGCCTCCACATCTGCAACTGCATTGTGGGCATCATATGTTATACCAAGCAAATTTTTAACAAGGTCTACTTGTTTTTGAGATAAACCTGGATATCTTTTTCTGAACACTTGTAAAGAATCAACAAAGCCAGATACATGTTTCAGGAATAGATCTGTACTATTGGTGTTCATGATGACCGACATTAGTATTGGAAAATCAAATCTTCTTCCATTATGTGCCACAAAAATAACATCAGAAAACCGTTGAAGCCAATGAAATAGTTCAACAATAGCAGTCTTTACAGACACACATTCCACACGTTTACCAGTCACAAACATTTCACCATTGTCTTCCATACAAATACTGGTCACCCTTTGTGCTTCAGATGATATAGGCAATTCTGGTTTGACATAAACAGAGAATCTGGCACCAGACTTCACATCCATTGCAGCAATCTGTGTGATGTGAGGCATTAATCCACCACGAACTGAAATGGTAACATTTCATTTAAAGTTTAAGGTGAGACAAGACCTATTATGAAAATGAATCATCCACCAATATGTCTTTCTATGTGTTTATTCATTGACTGTTGCATTCTTTTCATACTTAAAAGCAACTAATCATCAAGTGAGCTTTCAACTATTCATTCATAATTTTTAATACACTGTCTTTTCCGAAATTAATATACTGTTCATACTTTCATAATATCTAAATAAATCTGACATGTTCATACTTAGATCTGTTGTTTCAAGATCAACTGATATAAATGTAGGTTCATTTTGGACCTTCACCGGCTGGAAGTTTCCACGAGGCACTGCATCAGGCAACTTTTCTACATCAATGTCTGATACTTCATGTCCAACTCCTGCAAATTACCATGAAATGTTCTACTAAAATTGAACAAAATGCAGAAATATATTACACAAGAAGACTTTCACAGAAATTATGATGTACTAACTGATACGTGTATAATGTACCTCCAGTAATACACAGGCAGAATAAGAGTATATCCATTCTCATTATAGACAATAGACACCTATAACATTATTCTGTTTGACAGCTGTTACACAAAAGTGAATAAGTAAGTAAATGAACATCACATTAGTCTTGATTAGCTTGATTAGTCTTCATGGTTAATACATTTATCATTTTAGTCTACAATGCTGGCAAGTCAGTGACAATTGCTTAAGTTAAACAAAATATTTTAGTGATAATTATAAAGTGTTAACCTGATTGGTAGTAAACTCCCTCCAAAGCTTCCTGTGCACCCTGGTTTGTAGCCCGCTCTTGTTTCAAAACCAATCGCCGACGCTTCACTGAGGGAAGCTGTTGTTTCTGCTGCTTCTGCACACGGCGCTTCTGACATGTGTCTGCATACTTCACTGTATGAACACCAGGCGAAAGACCCATTTTTTTGTTGGCCTATAAAAGTTAAGGCATTGATAATCACTTTTATCATTTTTTACTTGTATGTACATGGTATCACCAATGTATGAGAATTTTATAAATTCTTCTACAATCATATCTTTTCGCCATGTCATTAGTGTCACAAAATTAAGAGTAAAAGTGTAACTGTAAAACCTCAGAACTGAAGTCTTGTTCATGTGGTGACCTGCAAGGTAGTCTGAGTGTTCTAGGGGTGGAAACTTACACTCATAATCTGGAGGTCCAAGGTTCAAATCCAATTGGGAATGGGCTGGCTTTTTGTTTATACTAATTTGTTTTAGCTTGATTGTTCATAAAGTTTGCAGCTTATCGAGCCACTCTCGAGTCCCCTTCATGGAAAAACCAGTTCTGGTGTCATATGAGGAGGTACGGTCATTACCCCAGTGGGGCTCGAACCAGCAACCTCCGAGATGAGCGACTGACACCGTAACCTCTACACCACCCCTCCTCTTTTGTTGCAAGTACTGGTCCGAATCCAAAAAGCAATCACAAAGTGTTGATAAAAAATGATTTGAGATAAATTCTTTCTTAATATTTGTAAATAAAGTGAACAGCTCTGCTGTGGGAATAAAAACAGCATGGCTTTTTGACATGTATCAATCTGAATTTTCTCTCAATTCCTAATTTCCACTTACCTATGTCAGGTACATCTTTATCCAATGTCTTCTTTCAACTGTCAACAGCTGAACAGAAAATAAAAGAACAAATAAACTGAAACTGCAGAAAAATCAATACCATTCATGGAAAATAAGATAATTCAGCTATACAAGAATAAAACAATGTACTTAGAACAACAAAATACATGAAAATTTGATGCATCTTATTACCCATGAATATATATCAATCTCTGAAAAGAACATATACAAAAAGAAAATGGAGCAGTAACTTGAACAGAATAACTGCTTTTTTATCAAAGAATTACCTCAGATATATAGTGCCTTCCTTCATTGACAAACGCTGCAGTTGCATGGACACGGTAATCTAATGACTTGGAATTTCCATAGTGGTGCGACTTAGGTGCTCGAAGACTGACCTCTTTGTTGGCATGTTCACATTGTTGACTCGAACCTAAATCAGCATACTGTCCTGCATTCGAAATTAATGGATTGAATATGGCCTGCAACTTTTCACGCAGTGATTCATCCTTAAGGGATGTTTTGTATGGTAGACTTCTGTGAACATAAACTTCTCCAGGCTTGCGTCTATAACCACAAAACCGTCCATGACACAAAGAGTGGTCACCATATTGGTGTGGTACTAGTGCTCTTAAATTTTCACGAAGAGCCTCTTTGTCACCCTGGTTTTTAGCAAATGCATATTTCAAACATTTTTCTAAATGTATAATTACAATTTTACTCAGTTTAACATCTTTCTGATTGTGCAAAGCATACAAACTTTTTCCAACGTTTTTCACAATATGGTTTCGGTCAAACCTTTTCTTCATATTGATATTCAGGTTTTTCTTCAGTCTAGCAATAAGAGTACTGTCCCTGTCACCTTCCAGATATTCAACAGGTGTCCCTTCTTTTGCCAGTTGTATGATCCCACTCTCACCACTGACACTCTCCATCAACCGAGCACTTCCACAGTGGTTCTTCACACATTTATGAGTTCTTACTTTCTTACCAGGTCTGTTTCGCCTCCACCAGTTGCATGTTCCACATGTCCTGTGACTGACAACAGTCTTAACTACTTTCTTGCCATACTTTGCTTTGCTCATGAGAAATGTGTGAGCTGAAAAATAAATATACAAAAAATACTGTCAATGCAACAACGGATGTTCTGTCATGTTTTGATGAATTTTCATTTAGGAAAATGAACTGATGTGAGGGAGCAGTAAATCAAATGTGTTCTGGAATAGTCAATGCTTAATTACTTAATAACTTACATGTTAAACTATCGAATCCCTTTTTCTGCCAAGCCGTATCTATAGCACATGACATTCCACTTCTTGTCCTACATGGAAACTTAGAAGCTAGGCTTATTCTTCGAGCAGACCTCACAGAGCTCTTGGTCACAACACTGCGATGAACAGGTTTACATTTAATCTGCTGATGATATCTGTTAACTGGAGTTCTGAAAGTGATATATACAATTTACAAATAATTGAGCTAAAAATGGTATTCCTTATATTATGTATGTAAACTTCACATTGTCTAGTGTAAACTTGAGTTGATCACAAGAGAAATGTAAATTACACGTACACACAAAAAGGGGAATGACCATTTCTGAAGTGCACAAAAATGACTGGCATTACATTACCTTGGGGAGGAAGTAGATGGTAAGATATGATTAACTATGTCAACAATGTCCTCATCAGCACCATTTGTTTCATCGTCTGACCAGTCAGTATCTTCAATGACACTAGGCTTGGCTTGTAATCTTAGTCTATAAACAATCAGTAACCTATTTACATGATCCAGGTAAATACAGGGTAAATCAAGTTGGTCAAAAGCTATACATAGCTTATGTTTATATTTGTTAAATGTAACATACCATCAGTATATAAACTTTGTTTTTGTATTTATTTGTATTTGGGTTCCACTAGCTGCTTAAAGTTAAGGGGTCATTTAGGCTTAAACAATCTTTAGTCTGCTAATTTGTACTGTGAATATGTCTTTTTTGAAGAACATTGACTAATTAAAAATTCTAAGGGTCAAATTTGTATAGCTCATTGTAATTTCAGGATTCAAATCCCCTTTCCAAAGGGTCAAATGGAACTACTCCATGTAATTGGAGGCACTTGAAATTTATTTATGAATAAAGTATACAGTTTGACATTCTGTTACCGTAAAGATGGCGATGCATCTGGTAGAAGGGAGACCCCAAGATCATCAATATCTGCTTCCATACACTTTTGTGCATCCTGCATTTCGAGGCAAGCAACATCTCTGTAAATGAGAACACATTGTATAAGTAGATATATATATATTTAAAAAATATGAATAACTTTAGGGGTAAAAGAAGTTAAAGTAATGCAGTCCTAACATTTGGCATTTTATTAAGGGAATTTTACTTACTATATTAATGTTCTGTAACCTCATTGACAAGAATACATAATGCAATAGTGAAGTATAATTTTATAACATACTTCATTTCTTTCTCAAAAGCATCAACAGCTGCTTGATGAGTTGATTCCACTGCTAGCTCCTCTATTTTCTCTCCAGCTCGTTCTTCCATTTTCTTCAAATTTCTGTTTGATATTGGTTTCAGATTCAAGGCTGCCAGGAAGTTGTTAACTTTGACTGGGCCACCTAAACTGTCAATCATGGCTGAAAAATTAATGTTTTACTTTCAAAATATTTGCTAAATAACATTAAGAGCCAATTCATATTAATTTAAAAACCTGATTTTTTTACGTATTCATGTAAGCACGGCAGATTTTAAAAGCTTCAACTTTCTCAAACTGAAACAATTTTTTCATAAAATGGGTATACCAAGTCTTCAACTATCATGAGCTATTGTGATGTAGAGGGTTCCTGGTTCAAATCCCTGATTTTAAGTAACAGTAGGTGATACTGGTACTGGTAGGAAATGGTTTAGCCTAAGATACATTCATCGATAAAAGTATGTATTGTCTTTGATAAACCGTCATATTAGACAAACTATCTGATTCGGTGAAGTGTTGTAGTCAAGAAAATGTCTTTTGATGAAATTTTGACAAGCTGTCATGATTAAGCTTATAGCTTTTTCTACATTCAGTGACTCATATACAATATATCAGTATAGGTAAATATAGCATGTACAATTGAATAATAAGTAAAGACAATCATAAAATCAAATAATTCTTTCTGTTTACAAACATACCTGTACCAAGCTTTGTATTGACATCAAAGCATGGCATTCCTCTAGTCTTTATATGATGTGTTTTCCCATAGGCAACTCGGTTAACAGAATTACAGTCCGGATTCTGACAAACTACATATAAATATCCACTGAGTCCTTTCTGTAATTCACCGACAATATTGTTAAATGTCAGCGGAATCGGACCATACTTGCAAGAACGACAATACTCTAAGTTTTTCAGCAAAACTGAAAGTTCAACTAAACGTCTTCCTTCTCTCCACCCACTTCTGCTCACACCACTCCCGAGATCAAAATGGTCAAAACTTGGACATTTTTTTAAGTTGCATTCAATACCATCACATAGATCGGTAAAGGAATAGTTGTGCTCTATACATACATTTGACCGTATCGGTTTCTTGGTCTTTTTAGACTTGTATCTTCCCTGGGAGTCGCGTTTTCGCATGTTTACATTTTTAACTGAAGTAAGGGAATCCCAATAATGACGTCACCGACTGGGAATTCCCCGTTTGGATTCATTCTTTTTTTTCAAAAATCATTATTTATTTCACGCGCTGTATAATTATAGAATTCAAATGTATAAACAGTCCGTATTATTCTACCAAAATACAACTGTAACAATTAGTATTAAAAACTTTATTCGATTTCGACAACGACCGTAATGTACCGAAAATGTCACGGAAAGTACCGACATCGCACGACATTTGCCGATCCCATTAGGATCTCTCTACCTTAACTAGTCAGCGGAAATAATAAAAATAAAATGTCAGTTCATAATGTCATTGTTATTCTACCTTTTCAAAAAATAGGACAGGCAGTCACATAAACCAAGAGATATAAAAACTCTGGCCTTACCATAGAGAGATGTGTACTGATTACAAGACAAATGTCATTTATCAATCTTATGGTGTTAAAATACTGCAATAAAATTAGCAAATGAGGTGTTTAATAAACAACACATTATTAAAACTAGAAATCATCTAAACAACCTTTCTGACAAATTTCAAGGATATCTGGGCTGAAATTGTAACATCTAGAGTGTTAACAAGGTTTTTCCATATTTGGGCTCTGTGACCTAGTTTTTGACCCCAGATGACCCATATTCGAACTTGGGCCAGAAATCATCGAAACAACCTTTCTGACATATTTCCAGGATATTTGGGCTGAAAATGTTACCTCTAGAGTGTTAACAAGGTTTTTCCATATTTGGGCTCTATGACCTAGTTTTTGACCCCAGATGACCCATATTCGAACTTGAGCTAGAAATCATCGAAACAACCTTTCTGACAAATTTCCAGGATGTTTGGGCTGAAAATGTTACTTCTAGAGTGACAACAAGATTTTTCTATTTTTGGGTCATGTGACCTAGTTTTTCATCCGAGATGACCCATATTCGAACTCGTCCGAGTAATTACTGGGACAAACATCCTGACCAAGTTTCGTGACAATTGAGGAAACAATGTGACCACTAGAGTGTTAACGAACTATATGTGGACGGACGACGGACATTCATCGATCCTAATAGCTCGCCCTGAGCCAGCTCAGGTGAGCTAAAAATATATAAACATTTACACAGCAATAATTGATTTCTCTCACCAACATAAATAATTATACAGTTTTAGCTGTTTCACACAAGAAATTTTCAAAATAAATTATGTTAGCTCAGTGTTTGCAAAATTAATCACTTCTGAAGATAAGTTCTGTCCACATTTTTAGTCATTACAGTATACAAAATCTAGATAAGGTCACATTCAATTGTTTTTATTTTGTGGAAGGCAACCCTATTACTGTAGTGTACCGTATATGTATTTCATTGTTTTTTATCTTATAGATGGCAGACCATAAATTTCTTAAACCTCACAAGGTTTTGTCACAAGTATACATGTTGAATACAAATTTTGCACAGATTTACCGCTCTTGCATACTCTTCAGCATTAGAGAGCACAGTTTTGGTAAATTAAATTAAAGAGAAAGCAAAGAAAAGATATGGTGTGGGTGTTCTCTTTTTCGAATCAAAGCGCTGTGAGCGCTGAAGGCCTGGGGGTTATAGGTTAACTCCCCGAAAAACAACTTTTCACCTACGGTTCTGCGTTGAATCTTACCTGAAGCGCGGGTCGAAATGTGCAGAGGACGAAATTCAATATATGACACAGAATGAATGATTCACAAATATATGGGTGACAGGGAAGTTTGTTTTATCATGAAATGTACGTTAACTCTATGCCTCATAGATACTCCTTTCTACTCCTTTACTGATTGCCCCATACATACTCCTTTTAACGCCTCTACTGACTACCGCTAGATACTCCTTTCTACTCCTTTCAACTTGGTCTGTTTAAATGCCAAAAATCAATTAAGTATAAAAAAAAATTTCTTACAAAAGCATTTTTGGTGAAGTTTAATCCTAGTGCAATAAAATTCTTTCACAAAAATATGTAGTTACTATAAAGAAAGTTATTGGTAATTTACAGCTAAAGACAGGTAATTTTTCTAATTGTCAAGGACTAGTTCTAATAGGATAATAACAGATTTTACAGAAAAAAAGTTGCAGATAAATTTTCTACATGACTTGATTTTAACAATTTTCCCTTAGGGAATATGTGACAACCAATTAAAGCTGAATTCCATAAAGCAGTGTCAGAACAATATGGGATTAATGATTACATAATCAGGGTGATATTGACCACAGCTGTCAAAACAAAGCAATTAGAGACCCTTGGTATCACTTTCAATGATCTCCAATCATAGGTTTTATAAGCTGATTAAATTTCTTTTGATCATGTTTCTTATCAAAACATTAAATATAATCAAATTTTAGACCCATGAATATCTGTTGATTTCATAACCCCCAAAAAAAAAACACAATGGTTGGTCACATGATAATCCAATGAAAATTAAAAATGATTAAAACACGCCCATTGTTTATATCCCTTTTCCTGTAATTTATAACCCTTCAGTTTTGTTTGAGGTTAGATTCTAAATTATTCTGTCTTCTTTCATTTACTTTTAAAAAACACTCTGAAAGGAAATACATTTAGATTGAAAAAATGTTTAAAAAGTGAAATGACTGTTTTAAGACTCACAATTCAAAAATATCCATCACACAATTTTGAAATTTATACCATTAGAAAAGAAAAATTTAATCATGAAAAACTTTTATATTGGTCAGTAAAGATCAAAGAAGTGTTAATGGAAAACAAATAGCTTGAATAACACAGGTACCTTTTTGTATTTTTACCAATAACCTGTATGGGGATAGTGTACAGATAAGCTATTATCTGTTAAGGAAAGAACACTGATAAGGCTTAAGTGATGAGGCATAGAGTTAAATGAAAAATAATCACATAGTCAACATTATAAAATGTTTAGCCAGTACAAAAACGATCTGCGCTTTGTACAACTTCAAGCGATATGATCGATGATGTGGATCGAAAATTATGTGTACCAAGACAAGACCTTGAAACAGAAATAAACAAAGCAAACCAGCAATGAAATATAAATACAGTACTGTACAAGTGATAACAGAGAAAACCAAAAAGATTCTGGGTTACCTTGTAGTTGTAATCAGTGAAACCGCTCACTGGGCCTCGACATGCAGCGTCCTCGATAAATGGCGGGTGAATTTGATCACGTTAGTTCATTCTCGCAATGTACGTAAATTATACCTTTTTTAGAGACATTTATTATTAGGTAAATATATATGTTATCGTTTAAAATAACAAAGTTGTCAATGAAATAACATCGGAAATTTTAAAAAAAACTACAAACTCTTATATCGAAGCCAGAGCGTTGAAATTTCCGTAAATATCCGTACTTTTCCGTGATATGCATATGATTATCTTCCGTAATCAGCTAACAGGCATTAATTTCTAAAACAGAAAAAAAGTGTAAGCAGCCCGTAAGCTATGTACCTCCCTGCAGTCGTTGAAGTTTTATGTACTATTTTTATTTGTAACATGTTCTTATCATATGCGGCATTCAAACAGAAGATTGATCTGGTCTGTCTTGCACTACTTTCGCATAGCGCATGTTTACAGTTGTTATTCGCACATAGCACGGCTAAAATTCTTGCAGGGTTTGAAATGTGGTATACTAACTTAGGCCTTGGGGACTTTCAGTCCCCAGGCCAATAAAAACACTTCCAGTTTTGTATTAAATTAACCATTAATATACAGTTAACTATACCAGATAAATTATTTTATTATCTAAACAAAAGAATAAAGAATTCATAAAGTCAATTTCAATAATATGTTGTGAGACAATGTTGTGAAATATGTTACGGAAATATATGCGACTACATCAATAATATAAACCTGGGAAAAATTAAATTTGATATCAAAATGTATTGATCAGATGTAATTACTAGTGTTGTAAAATCAGACTCCAAACATAATCGATAATCGAATTGAATCGGACAGGGTATTTCGATTCACAATCGGAAAATAATCGAAAGTATATTCCTTTACTTAATAACATACAGTTATACACTTACACAGGTATCAGTCACTTGTCAGTTGTACTATGTAGTGATTTTAATCAGACAACAAATTGATTTATACTGTCAGTCTTTCATATGCAACTGTGATAATAAATTGAGTGTGAAATTAACATTTTGGACTATATATTATATCATCATTACAAAACCATGTGCTTCTTTCAAAAGTACCAAATTTTAAAGAACAATTTATTTGACTATAGTTAAATCAATTTTGATTAAATGTAAAGGTCCAAAAGCCCTTGCAAAACCTGAAGGGATATGAAATCTTGATGTAATTGGTGGATTTAAAGGAAATTCTAATGACTAAAATTTGAGACCTTTGTCCCCATTTTGGCAGCTGGAATCTTAAGTTGAACAGAGCGTTCCCTCTCACAGGGAAACTCCAGCTTGGAATCCTGACACTAAACAGGTGTGCTACTTTGAAGTAGTCAAAAAAAAAGCAAGCATGTGTTGTATATATTTTAAGCTCCAAAAGCATTGTAAAGTGAATTGAAAGCATTAAATTGCAGTACTTATACTTCTAAAACCATTCAAATTATAGTAATAAAATAATAATCAGTAAGTGTACTTCATTTCTTGTGTTTCCCTTTGACAGTTCTTGTACAAATGACATTAATTTATTTTATCATTGACGTGGAAAATTCACCAAATATATTGTAAACAAATTAGAGCAAATTTGCCTTTTATTTTTCAAAGTAAAAAGAAGAAACGATCATCGATTATTCAAACTAAAATCGATTTAATCGATTTTGGAAACTTTTCGATCAATTATTTGATTATAATCGATCATCGTTACATCCCTAGTAATTACACATAAATTAATTATGCCACTTCATGCATAAATAGAAATTATTCATGAAGTTAGTGATAATATTCACTGCAGACTGTCATTTTTGCTACAACAAACACGACATGGAGACCGGACATCGATAGGATCTGTAAATGTCCTTAAAATATAATTGAAACACATGGCAAGGATTAAATATTGACATTTTCATCCATTATGTTCATTCTAGAGCCAATTTTGTTTCCAGTCTTGATCATTTTGCATGGACATGATGGAATAAGGCATTTGGTCTTGACGTAGAACAGGGCTTTTTCTCCCTATCACCAGGGGCCGAATATCGGCCCCGTTCACAATCGAAAATAACCTTCATTTTTCCCAATTCCAATAAAAAAAATAGAAAAAAAAAAATAATAATAATAATTTAATCTGTCCCTTCACTACCTAGCATTCTTGGGACAGTTGACCTAAACACAGATTGTTTTTTTCCAACCTTTAGAAATAATTTCAATTAAAAAGAAAACTTTGCCCCTACCCTACTTAGAATTTTTGGGACCTTTGTCCTAAACACAGATATTTTTGGCCTCAAGGTAATAGATATTAAACTCGTTCATAAATTCCTAATTTGATCAGAAAAACGCTGCGTTTTTCCCAATTAGGGCCAGGGGCCTTTTCCCAAAAGAGCCAGAAAAAGCCCTGTAGAAATATGATGTTTCATTCCTGGTGTTTTTGTTTACATTTAGCACTGAGTGACTGATGCCAAAACCTCATAAAATATTGATAATATTTCAGATTCTTGTGACTGAATCTGGAGCAATATATATTATTCCCAGCACGGACCTATATACACATATGTGTATATAGGTCCGTGGTCCCAGGACTGAAGGAATTCACATTTTTTCTACGATTTATTGTTAGTCACATTTTTTCCACTAAGTCCACTAGTCAAAATATTTAAGTGAGGTCTTGAGCAAATTCCGAGATCTTTTCGTTTTGGGTCAGAATCTTGCAATGTAGGAGAGATATTGTCTATACAAAAATAACACAATATCTCAATGCAAATTAGCAGTGAATAATCTAGGTTTTGATTTATATGAGTCCCTGGGACGCACATTTTTCAAAACAATGAGTCCCAGCTATGAAACAATGGGTCCCTTTCCGAAAAAGTCAGAAAATAGAATCGGACATCCCCGCCGAATTATTTTCGTTGCGAATCGCCGCTGTGATATGTTGGTTTTTTTTTTCAAATATAATTGTTTCTAAAAGTATTGAGTTACTGAAAATATTAATTACCTTTTACGTAGATTTTAAATATTTATTTCCGTTAAAAAATCTGCTGTAGTTAGTCGAGGTTTACTCTCCAATTAGCATTTGTCACTCGCAAATGCCGCGGTAGGTGTGAAAAATACGAGCATTCATAAAGGATGACAAACTAACTACGTCAACTTTGAAATTTCAAGCTATGTGACACCACTGATTGAGTAACGTTTGATAATTAGTGAATGCGAAAAGTATTTTCAATTGACTTAATTAACATTAATAAGTTCCAACTATTCTTTACTTAAAATAAACGTTATGTTTATAACAAAATCGCGGCGCTTCAAGCCGATTTTTTCTAAGTAACAATTTTCTTCTACAATGTATTTATTTTAAAGAATTAACTTTGTCGAATAAAATAATTTCTACAGCGACTTCTTTTACTCATAAAGCCGCAGGTGTTACGAGATCAAAGCACGTACGCCGACGCCGAGTTTCGTTTGATCCGAGCGAAGCACGTGGCATTAAAAAGACCGAATATTTTGACGGGTCTGATTATTTTGGATTATAAAAACTAGTTTGGAATAGACAATGTATAATATGAGTAAGTTTTATTTTGGTTATGCACTATATCAAGCTATACAAATGTACGTTGGTCGGCAAATATTTTCGAATTTGATAAATGTACAAAAGTAAACAAAATACCTGTATACATATTTTCAAGGAAAATAATTCTAATATGAAGTCCTGTTAGCTGTCTGAAATACCACTCTTAAGTACCGCGATTTAACACCCTCGAAGTGCCGCGATTTTTTAACGATTTCATGCGAAAATTCTTCTAAATACTCGCAGGAAATGCAAGTTCGTGGACGATATTCTTTTAAACAAACTGCCGCGAGCATATACCCAAGTCTCGCTTTTCACGTGCTTGCGTCCTAAAGGACGCACATATTTCAAATCTTTGCGTCCTTTTCATTTTTTGTGCGTCTATGACGCAGGACGCACGGCTAGATTATTCACTGAATTAGTTAGACTACTCACTCCACATGAGGTTTTTGCATAATCCTGAGCTGTACTGTTACACATTAAATGTATTTCGTGTACATTCGGGATGTATGCCACGCCGGCGCAAACGATAATGTGTCAGTCAAGCAACTTTTGTTACTTTTACCTTTGGCAAAAAATAAACATCGCGAAAAGTGGATACATTTGCTTAATAACCACTTTAAGCGAGGTCAATTGAAAAAGAAGAAACTCGGAAATAAAACAGTACTTACATATTTTTTGTGCCACCTTTTTGCTTCGACTTCAGTTCCATTTGTATTTGCATTTTACTTTTTGCCATTTTTGACAATGATTACCTAAATTTATACCTGTCAAATTTAGGCGCGCTATTTTGCTAGTAAGGTATATACGCCAGTAATTAACGTTATACCGGACATACTGACATCCGCGGTAAAGTGGTTACAGTCGCAGATTTGAAACCACTGTATTAAACCTCGCATTAATTGAAGGTCATAGCGTCGACCCTACTACCAACCACGGCACTTACCAAGAAAAGGATTCTAGCACGGATATATTTTCAGTACCTTCTAGCTTAGGTTAGATAAATCTGAAAAAAGATGAGAATTACGATTACCAGGTTGCTAAATAATTTGCATTCAGACGTAAAACGCATCAGTGATTTCTCATTCGTTTGATTTCTTAAATCTATAACTCGCTAACTATCGCGTGTCGCTCCGCGACCCCGCCGTTTAACTTCTTAAAGTGAAATGTTGGCAAGTCTAAAAAACGACATGTCATATGATTCCTCTCCAGGTAGAAATAGTTTTATAGCAGATTTTTTCAAAATCTTTTGGAACGATATAGGTACCTTTCCTGTTAGGTCAATTAATCATGCATTTGATATGTAGAAACACATACTTTCAAACAGTTACTTTAAAACGAAGGACCATAACTTGTATTCTAAGAGAAGACAAAGATAAAAATTTAATCAACATGCCGTACAAAATTGCATCTGCCACTATCATGTACTCAGCGTCTAAAAAGATTTTACACAAACTTGTTAGTGAAGATCAGACAAGTTTATTATTAATGAAAGATACATTGAATAACAGTACATTATTTATGATACACTTTTACAGAAGTAAATAAGTGGTGTGCGGTGGTCGAAAAGGCGATCCCCTCACATTTTATATTATGTGCGGAGATTCTTGCAATACAACTGAAAAATGATAAGAATATTAAAGGTATCAAAATTAACAGTATAACATTTCGTTTATTACAGTACGCAAATTACACAACTATTTAATGCTAGATGAAACTAAGAATGCTCTAAAATGCACGTTACAAACTTTAGAATTGTATGCCAAAATATCAAGCTTAAAAGATAAAACAACGTGTGGATTGGGTCAATATTAAATGTTACCGTAGTAATGTTAGATTGTGTCCGTGATTTGATCTTCAGTGGGAGTACTAAATCACTTGGTATAATTTTACGATTGAGTAAAATAATGAAGGTCAATTACTGTACAAAATTCAAAGAAATAAAGAGAGTATCTGGCCAATGGTCAAAAAGAATCATTACCGCTTTTGGATTTTAGTTACTAAAACCTTAATTTTATCAAAAATGAAAATCTCCTTTTGAGTTAAGCCAACTCTAGTTCAGAAATCATATAACCATATAATAATTATATACCAAATTCCTTTTCCATTTTGATAATCGGTATCAGAGAAATTGAATTTTAATGTTTTTATATATTTAATATACATTTAGAAGAAAATAACAAATAAAGGGCAATAACTATGGAGATACTAAGCCAGTCTTGACAAAAGTCGCGCGTGCGCCGTGGTATTATTCTATTGTATACTCATTTTAAGTTTCATCAAATTCAGTCCATTGGTTCCTTAGGACAACACCAAAACAATATCCATCCGCCTCACCATATTGAAAAATCAGTTTTGTAAAGATACTTTTATGGGACTGATACTAGTACATAAGCAACATTCAAACAATTAGTGAGATATTTGTGCATTGCTTGTATTATATAACTCGATTATTCAAATAGGCGGAGATAGTTTCCGTAATCAAAATTTGTAAACAGGGGTGTAATTTTAGTAAATGACCCCATGGACAATACTAGATATTTTCTCACTTTTAATGAATTTGCAAACAAACTCTTTGCAGTATCAAAGGTTGCAGGTTCATTTATAACTATCTTTCAGGACCGATTTCTTCCAAGTTTCTAAAATAAAATGGGGCGATGAGCTTAACTTGTGTAACAACTACAACTGGAAATATAATTAGACTTCCAGACAGACATACATAATCTTAAGTAATGAGAAGTACAATAAAGTCACAATGAACTATATTCTTGTTGCAAAATATACTTTATACCGATGTAAAAATCAGACCTTAGTTCCAAGCTTTCAGAGTTTAAAAGTCTGGCAGTCTTACAATGACATATATTAATTAAAGCGACGTACAGTTTGTATTTCGCAAGAGTCGTTCTATTGTTGATGCTAGTTTCGTACTAAGTGAAAAAAAGGCCGTTTATATTGTTAAATGGTTGACACTAAAATAGAATCTAATTCAGTGTATTTATGCGGACAATGGCTGAAGCTGGAGCAATAATATTAGTCTATAGTATATATTCGTCCCAGGCTGAAGTTAGATCAGTATGGCATAAATGGTAAATTCCTTAGAATTATATCAAGGATATGTAGGATATGTTTAAGGATATGTGTAAATAGTTGCAATACATATTCTCACGTGTATCAGGAATACTCATATAGACGGTTCCTGCGTGTATATAGGTCCGTGATATTCTGAAAATTTCAAATGTGCTATCGGTTTGAAACACGGGGAGATAATGTCGCCCATATTATTTTCATTGTTTCCCGATGATCATGTTTGCATTGTCCTGACAGTGGTCTGTGCCTAGACGATATCGCTATTTGATAAATTCATCATTTTTCTCTGTACGCTGTCGTTTGGGTATGTTAAATAGTGTGTCTGTACAGTATATCGAATACGAAAATAAACAAATTGGTACCAACGGGTAAAGCAAATCTAAAACGTTTGACTTATATAAGCTGTTCGAAAGACACTTAGATTAACTACCGGTTAAATACAGGTATTCATTTATTATCATATATTCTAGCTATTGAAGTAATCAAATTACTTTTAAAAAATGAGTAAGAGATCATTTTGACTGCGAGCTTTTTCTATATAAATGTCCAAAAAGCAAAACTCGTTATTGATAAAATGATAGACGAAGATCGATATAATAAGGTAGAATTCTTTTTACAAATGGTAGGCTAAGTTATAGAGATGAAAGAAATAGTTCTGTACCTTTTGAAGTTGAAAATGAAAATGGTAATTTAACTAGTAATGCTGAAATAGTATTATGTAACAAGAACAGTAACCTTTTAAATGCTGATTCTGAACTACAGTCAGATAGTCAGGTTTCACCAGATAATTTTATTTATTTTGGTAGAGAAAATAACTCTAGCGAGTAGCGTTATGTTCGGTTCTTGATGTCAAATGAAAGAAAGCAGTTTTAATGTTGTGAGTTACCAGTTGACGTTATGTAATAATAATAGACTGTTTGCATGAGTTGTTCAAATATTGTTAGAATAAAGGAAAATATTCAAAGAGTTGGGCGGAATTTTATTAAGTCAAATTCCTCAGAGTTCTACAAGTAATATGTATGACCTGTTGTCATACAGAGGTATAGCTATTACACCCATTGTATAGAAAATTGTTGTTACTTGTTTAAAGAGAAGCTAACAGCATGTATTGAATCAGAAAATGTTCTGTTTGATGGTCAAACATGGTTCAGGAAGAATAGTTGCACACTATACAAGAAATCGAGTTGCTTTAGTAAAATATAGATTTATGAAGTGGAATTGTACTTATTGAATTTGGTAAATATACAAATATACTACTTTAATCAAGAAACTGTTTACATTGCAATAGCTTAGGAATAGATGTTTTAGAAGATGAGAAACGTGTACTTTTTCACTGTCCCTTGTATTTTGATATTAGAAGTAAACTTTTACAAGAAGCCAGTAATTAGTTTGAACATGTTGATAATCTTGACACTGATTTGAAATTGAGACATCCAATGTCAGACAGTAATGTAGTAATAGCACAAAGTGCAATGGTTTTAAACTTTGTGTGTACACATTTTCTTTTTACGTCACCCTGGCACCATTTGGAAATACGTAGGCCTATGTCACAGGCCTTGGCCATATACACAAACTGTTTAAAACATCGCACTTTTTTATTTTCTTTTATTAATCAATGACAAGACAACTTGGCAATATAAATTCAACAAACACTGAACTTTTTGTGACAAAAACGGAAAGACTAAACATTAATAACTATTCAATCAAAATAATAACTAACAAAGAAAATAATTCAGCTTTATACGGAAACAGAATAAAACATGTACTATTTTAAATAAAGAACGAGTTATGTGACGTGCAGAACATGTTTTACTCCTGGAAATTGAGGAATATACCTCGACATATCAACATTTGGTCGAACTCACTACTTAATCTCATTTTCACGCATGTAGTTGCATAATAGTTAGCCCGTTGACAGAGTTTACACTTTATACAATGCCATGTTTAAGAATATAGGGGACTTGAATAACCCCCTAAAACGGCTTGTTCGACACTACGTCTTAAAATCTAGATTTCTGTTTTTCTTTGATTTCTAACTAGTTTTAGGCGTACACGGATATGGTTTTGTTGTTGTCATTGTTGTTAGAAATTTGCTTGTATTTGTATCAATTTGGAAATAGAAGTTAATGAGATATTTACAAATGAGTAGTCTCCATCTATTTTTACGACCATCTGGCAGCAGTGATTAATACAGCTTTAAAGTAGTTTTAGGTATGACTACACTAAATCTTTTTCCATAGACTTACTGTATAACATTTAAGCACGGTCCGCATACCAAAACATTCGTTGAGTAGTTACACCCCAATAAATCTGTGAATCACCTTAGTCACACCCAAAAAGCCCTTTTTTATACATATAGTGATACTTATAGCCGAAAATGCACCAGTAGGACATCATCCCTCGTCTGTAGGATTTTTGTTTACATTCTTTAAAAAAATTCAATATTTTCAGATAGCCATAGAACACCGTAAAATTAATCAGAAAATTAATAAACTATTTTTTGTTATGCTCAACCATTGTACTTTCATTTTAATTCTAGAAAACTTTAGTGCTACTAATCATTTTAAACCAATCAGAGACCACAGATATCTAATAGGTCCGCAAGTTCCCTACACAAATTGGCTGGTTCCAAGTCCCACCGATTTAGTGAAGTCATACCTAAAATGAAAACCAATGCTTTTATATGTACTTGAAACTGTTTTGGATTATAAAAGGATCATTTCCGGACCAGAAAACAGCTTTGGTTTAGACAGCATATCAACGAGATGGAAATTATGCATCCATATCTATCACCAGGTCGAGACCATTTCGTGTACGGCTGCTGTCTTTCAAAATAATTTGTCATATTGCTACATGATCTGTTGTCATCTGCTTATGCTTTTATTTGCAAAGTCCAAAATTTGACAGGACAAAGAACAGCATGTTTACTCAACGTATGCGTGCGTATTTGATTGATGAACCCTATACTCTTCCAGCAATGCCTTATTGATTTACCCCACCCCCTTCCCAAATTCTGAATTTTGAAGAAAATTTGTCTTATTTATCACAAAAAAAGTTATTTGAAAAGCAGAATGTAATTAAAAGTAACATCAAAATGTCCACTGAAATAAAGGCTCTACAGAAACATACCGTTTTAACAAGCTTAATCGGTAATAACCATAAATTTTATATCTATATGGACATTCACGGTGCCCAAATTTCAGAAAAGTCAACAAAGTATTTGAATTTCTAACGCTTACACCATGAGCCGTAACAAACCGAATACTTCTATTGTGCATCTTTTCTATTCAAAATAAGAAATAATAACGCAGACATGCCATTTTAATACAAATAGACGATAAATGGCGTGAGGGATCGATCTAAGGCAAAAAAAACGTAATTTTTGACAAATGTTTAGCATGATATCAGTATTTCTGAGACCAAACTGCCCAAAACGTCAAGAAATGGTGCATAACTAACGAAATGCCTATACAATTTTATGAAAAACAACAAAATAGCTACAAAAAATTAACAGATTCCCTCAAAAATTGGGTTTTACGGGTTTTTGTAATTAAAGGGAGGTAATTCAAAAGCAGGTTTGATCTTCCCTGTGTGTGCACGGATATTTTGCCGCCCTTCGTGATTAGAATTACGTCCAATTTTGTTAAATTACACTTTAAACAATATTTGTAGACAATTTCATGACGACTAGACCTATTAAACACACCTTGTTTACATAAATATGCTTGTCTGCTACGTTAGCAGCACTAGGATCATACGGCAATGACTTATTTACTGAAAAGGAAGAATTACCGCAGCAACTTTTACCGGTCAGGGTATTCTGAGATTAAGTTACAGGCCTAAACAACACGATTTCATCATTACATTCACTTCATTTACTGAAATCCGTGCATAAGCAGGTTCATGATATACTGTGTAAATGACTATTTAAGAATTATTTACCACGTTTCACTCCTCTATTAACAACACATTAACTGCCCTTGCCTATTCTTTCTCTGCATTTTCTCCGCTACTGGTCCCATATATAGAAGCCATGTTACCATACCTGCATTTTAGTCTGAGAATTCACAAAGTTAGAGATGCAAAATGTACTCTGACATATCTTCAGTTTGTATTCACATGACCACAGCAAATTTAAACAACCAGAGTCTTCCTAAACTGACTAGGGGCTCATTTAGAACCTTAATTTTCATAAAATATATCAGAAAAGTTATCATCGTCTGTTCAACACATCTCTAAAATATAACGGTTACCAAATTAGCCAATTTAGATACAGAACCACGTCTACAATGAACTCAACGAACACATGAACCGTCGATTTCTTAGTTATATTTAGGTATGACTACACTAAATCTTTTTCCATAGACTTACTGTATAACATTTAAGCACGGTCCGCATACCAAAACATTCGTTGAGTAGTTACACCCCAATAAATCTGTAGAACCACCTTAGTCACACCCAAAAATGCCCTTTTTTATATACATATAGTGATACTTTATAGCCGAAAATTGCACCAGTAGGACATCACCCCCTCGTCTGTAGGATTTTTGTTTACATTCTTTAAAAAAATTCAATATTTTCAGATAGCCACAGAACACCGTAAAATTAATCAGAAAATTAATAAACTATTTTTTTGTTATGTTCAACCATTGTACTTTCGATTTTAATTCTAGAAAACTTTAGTGCTACTAATCATTTTAAACCAATCAGAGACCACAGATATCTAATAGGTCCGCAAGTTCCCTACACAAATTGGCTGGTTCCAAGTCCCACCGATTTAGTGAAGTCATACCTTTTAACGGGGACTGAAATAGAAGCCAAATTCATTCAAGCTCCAAAGTATCTAGTTAAAGTATATGTTAATTATACATGACGTTTGTTTGGAGGACACGTATTTTGTAACGTAGCTTGTTTTCTGTTCAATTGTGTCAAAATAGTGCATAATTTGATACAAAAAAGGACAAAAAAATACACCAAGACACACCAAACATTTGAAGCAGTTTATTAACAGAATTCGCAAGCTATCTTCGACTCAGTGAATTTTAAAAATAACAATACGGTTTAAAAAGTATTGTAATTACATATTCCTATATAAAATCTACAAACAAACATATGCCCTCGGTGATCTATCTCCAAGAAACACTCTCTAAAATGAAGTAGGTCGTCTCCATTGGATTACACTGTATTTATCATTAAAATCAAATATTTGCAACTATGTCAGATAATGAGATTGAATTATTAGAGTTCGACCAAATGTTCTTTTGACACCTTAAGTGTCTAAACTGTGACATACCTGACACTAAATGTTATGTTTATAGATACCTTAGTGACTGAATTGTTGCAGTCGACATTTCATTTAATCGTAAACAGAAGCATGAGAAATTCCATAACTAATTACTGGAATTATTTTACGAAAAAACAGCGATTCGAACTGATGAGACAAAGTTATACATTTGGACTACCTTTGACTTTATCTGACAATAAAGACTAAACTACTTATGTCACAAATAACGTTCAAATTATAAAAAACAACAATGAAGAGATAGATATATATACAAGTACTTAATATCTAAGCAAGAGATCAAAATTGAATGGCTGAGATATGTCTCTTTACTATTTTAACACAAAGACATACACATAAGGTCTTCAAACTTAAATCACACACATTCAAACAACTTCACCGCTTATTAACTAAATGTACATGTTGTGTGACCCGTAATATAGAAAAACCGCCACCATCTTAGAAAACTGTTATGATATAATGTTTCAGGACATTTTCTAAAAACATTGTAACGGAATGTCTTGAGGCACAGAAGATAATTCAACCTTTGCTTCAGAAACGAATTATTCATGTAAATGACCTTCCTATACTATGCAGGTACAACTTACCCCCGTGAATAACATTATGGTACCGCAAAGAATGCTCTTATGAAATGAAAAAAAAATGTGAATTTTACAGTTTTGTGTGATAAGTTGATGCTCATTTGTTGCGATCAGTTGTACCGGCCACAGAGTGCTTGTGCTTATAATGACAATTCTGAGTATGATAATTCTGGATGTAACATGACCAAAACCTACGAAAGCAAACACTTTTAGCTTCTCCAGAATTGTTAAAATTGCTCTCAGTTCCAAATGGTCATGCAAAAAACCAGTCCTCGAGAAAAAAGGCCCAGTTTTTATTCCCTCAATCCTTTGAACATTGGCACAACAAAGCACAACAAAACGGGAAGCCTTCGATACTATATATACATTCCATGGATAGCAAACACGAGTGAAAGTCCAGAATAAACAAAATATCAATTGTTCTACATACAACTGCTAGAGTTTTTTCACCCATTGTCATTTGACTAGATTTACACGTTCTCCTTTCACAAACAATTTACGTAAAGGACATACACTGGAATTATAAACAGTATATTTCCCAGTAACTTTCTGACTGTACAAAGGAATAAAGTTTGTGGAGTGTCACGCGCTTAACCTAACTAAAGGTACTCACAATCAGAAAAGCCATGATTTTATATTGGTACCGTTCTCAAATTAACCCAGTCTTTTCTCTGAGCAAGAAACATCTTTAATGAGAACAATGCGGTTAGTTCCGTAATTCCAGTGGAGTTTGCCGTTTTCTATTAAGTACAAAGTCTTATAACAAGAATCGTGCCGTATAATAGACTTAATAACATAACAAACTAGTGTGTATAAATGAAAATAAATAAAGTTCGAGCCGTATAAGGATGTAAGACATTATCTCTTAAAAGAGTATCCACTTAGCTCAATTTCGTACTAAAGGACATTGGCCCTTTCAGTATTTTACAAAGGCAAAATTATCCTCTTCTCTTTTCAAAGTTTGAAAACTGGCGGATTTAATATCATCGCAAAGTTGAAATTGAAGGTTTTTTTATTAATTTAGTCGAAGAATACAGAGATAATTATTTTACAGGTGCATTTAGAAAAATAATTTCATGAAAGGGATCATGTCCGCTTTTGCAAACCATACTACTGTGCAACATTGAGCTATGAGCTATGGGGACACTGTCTTAGGTGATAATGTCCGTGTACCGACGTATAACTGAAGATGTGACCAATCCATTTAGTTTTATTTTCTCTCCTGAGATTACGCAAGAATAAATTTATGTTATTTTTGTCTCATTCCTCAGCAGGAACACCATTGCTTTCTCGGCTTCTGTTCTGATAGAAGCACTCTGTTGGGCTGCTGCATATCGGGACTTGTGTCTTTTGTCAGCTTTTCTATAATGATATCTGCCAATCTTTCGAAAACTTCAGTCACGTTTTTGCCTTCTTCGGCGCTAACTTCCATGTAAGGTAGTCCAGCACTTTCCGCGAATTTGAGCGCGCGCTCGTGTGTTACTTGGCGCTCTTCTGATGTCACGTGACATTTTGTACCGACGATAATCGTTGAGATTTCAGGATGTGTGGAGTATTCTTTCAGATCATGAAGCCTGTGAAAAGATCATAAAAATGTTTGGTGTTTTCTTAAAAAGAATTTATCAACAAATGTTAGCCTTCCATAAAACTTCGTTCAAGAGCATTTATTATTTATGCGTTTATATTATGCATATTTTTTGTTTTGTTCTGAAATATATCCATAATAATCTCGCGTTCCACAGTAAGGGATTTTTCATTTCTCAATTATAATTTTGTAACAATTTGTTATGTTTGTAACGATCGGTGAACGTAGTGAAAACGTTCGGTCGCATATGATGATAATATGCAAATTTAAAACCCATGTACATGTGATGGGGATTAGGGTAGTATATATAAGGCACAGAGACCCATTCAGGGTTGAGTATACTTTTCACTGAATGGATCTGCTGCGGCTTAGGCCCTCGGCTCGTTACATGTTCAAAAACTTGAATAGTTGTAATTTACCAGTAGGTGAGATTGGTGAAAGTGCTCTCTTTGGTGACGTCAAACAGCACGAGACAGCCATGGGCTCCTCTGTAATAGGACGCTGTAAGACTACGAAACTTCTCTTGACCTGAAAAATATATGCTTACTGATGAAACCGTATACAGGCCGTATATGCCATACTGTTTCTTTTTCAGAGGTTACGTTCGACTTAGAATGTCCCCAAATACAGACAAATATCTAAATTTCTCTCTCATTTAGGCAATTTTGAATATGTGAACTCTCTTTCAAACCAAATTAAGTTTTGATTTATACTGTCTAGTTAACACAAAAACGGCTTGAAGCGTAACAAATTCCCAAAACGTTATTCATCGGTGAAGTGATCTATCTGATTTTAAGTGATCTAAACATGCCAGACTTTTCCAATATCTTAACCATCGCCACTTTTACTCCCTCCTTTGGGTTTCTATATTGCATAAATTCTCTATTTAGCCTGTAAATATTGCCTAGTCTTTTGAATATGTATTAGGACAATAAAAAACATAAAATTTCTTTTTCGAATGGATGATATAGCGACGTTTGATTACATGTTCATTGGCATTGTCTAGCCCTTTCTTGATTATTTTCCTGTTGAATTGACGACTGAAAGATGCTCCCTCCTTGCATACATTTCAGTGTCTAACTGACTAAGCGTTTGCCTATTTACAGCTTATGGCTATAACATGCCTCTGTTACTGGTATTAATAGCATGCTTCAAACTGGTAGTATACACTTTATGGTGTAAAGTTTTAATGTTTTGTTGTGTCAAACTTTAAAAAGACTCCCATATTATTAATCTGCATTTTAGCAATCAATTTTTACACTTGATGCAAGATTCGCATTGAATGCGGATTAACCTTTACGCAACAGCCATCTCTGTAACCGTCTGTTAAAAAAAAATCATTGAAAAAGAGAGAAATAGATATCTTATAATATTTGCAATCTTGTATCAACAGATTTGATTCATTTTTTTTAACGCAGTTTAAATTTGTTGATAAGGGGGCTTTAACATATCTATTAAGTCTGACGCTGTACATAGAATACAAAAACTGTCAGATGTTTATGGCAAATAGACAGACAGAATGTTCAAATTTTAGCAATTTCATTGCACGAAAATGTATGGCAAAAAACACTTGTTATGTTGAAATGCGGGGAAGGGTTCAAGGACTTGCTACTAAATATTTATATTTACATAATGCATATAATTGACAATAAATAATCTATATTGCTGATGGTTTTATACCAGTAATGTTCTTACACTGAGATGAACTGTTACGTAACATTAACATTTAAATAAATTTGTTGACAAATATTAAATAGACCGTGTGAGTCTTTAATCACGGACTATTTAGTACATGACATGCACTAACATAGACGTACAATGAACTCAAAACAGCACCCGTTTCCGACAAGGTTATTCACTTTAAAACTGTCGATACGATTGAAATTGTACATTAGTCTATCTGCAACAGCTAGTTTGTGTCGTAATTAATGCATCGATATTCTTTGTTTAGGGCTCGTGTACGTGTACAATGTATGTATATACATATCACATTAAGAATGCTCCAAGACACTATACAAGTACACCCGGACATTTCATTCTATTTCAAGCCCCCAGATATAGTTTCATAATGTGTAAGATAACCCTTCTTTCAATGTCAGAGGAAATGTGTTTGTTTTGAATGGATATGGAATATATCTCAACGAGTATTGATACGATTGTAATATTTTCACGAGCGCAAAGCGCGAGTTTAAAATGTGAAAGTTGTATCACTTTGAGTTGAGATATATTCCATATTCCCTCAAAACAAACAAATTTTCTTTTTATTTTATCATTTTCAAGTATGCTAACTATTAAAACAAAAGCAAATTCATGTTTATGCACTACGTAAAAAAGTAGTTCCGGCAGACCTATATCACCCACACTGTGACTGATATGAAATCTATATCATCACTCTATATTTCACTTACATATATATAACACAGTATTTCATTAGTAAGCATAAAATAATTGTCGATATAAATCACGAATTTTCAAAAAATAAAATTACAAACGTTAGAATCTAACATGGAAAATGCAGGTAGTACGACCTACCGGCGGTGTCGTAAAGCCTTAAAAAGACATGATGCTGGGAAATCTCACAAAAAAGGTCAACATATTCCATCATTCTAACATTTTCATGGGATGGTTTCCTTAGATACGTCGATCTACAAGCTTTGCAGCTGAACGCATTCGTCAGGGTGGTTTTACCGGTGCAACAGTCACCAAGAAGCACCAGTTTCAGATAAAAGTCTGGTGGCTGGTGTTCAACTGATTCACGTTTTTTAATTTTTCGTCTGAAAAATGGCAGATTCGTTGGTCGTCTGACGCTACTTTTGCTCATATCCGAATCTTAGCTTCAGAGTTGTCTTTCTTTGATAATAGATTTAAAACCAACTTTATCCGCAGTCACCCACAAATACATCGATCTAACATCATTAATTAGTTTCAATTTTTTCCAAAGTACATTTTTTTCAAATTAAATTTCTTACTACTAAATTCTAACCGAAGCTTTGGTCAATGTAAACACAATACTTCCACATTATATAACAAAGAGAATAAACTCCGATCATAGTTTGAAGTACATATACTGTCAAGTACGCTTTGTGAGCACCTTACATATATTCAAGACTTTACTCCATTAAAACCAAGGTTTTTCACAGTCACCCACAAATACATCGATTACACGTCATTATTTGGTTTCTAATTCAAGTATCGGGTCTGCTTAATTTTAGCGTTCGTAAATATTTTCACGTTATGGTCAATGTGACTAATCCATAAACTAGTCTTTGCCTATATTTGTATTGCACATGTTTGACCATTTAGGATCATTTCCGTAACACAATAACCACCGGTACTATCTTAACCACTGCATAATGCAAGATATCATTTCTTCTAATTGTTTCGTCACATATATTGTTTTGTTATCCTATTAAAGGTTATCGTCTATCCATTTGCAATGTAACTTTCCTTCCTCCATGTGTCTAAATCAAACACAACAGACATGAGTCTTGTTTTAATATAGTGATTTTGAAGCAAATAAACGCACGAAACTCTGAGCATAACACAGAATCACTACGTATAGGTTAGTGTTCATTCTGATGTATTTACGAAAATAAATTGGTCTGGCGCGGCGCATGCCGCGCACCAATTTATGCGCCGCGGACCAATTTATTGTAGTAAATGCATGAGAATGAACATTAACCTACTTAGTGTTTGAAATTATATTTTGTAAATCTGCAGTATTTCCCAATTTACTGACTCGGTATATAAATACTGATTAACCCAAGTTAAAGTGTAGCGAATACTGCGTTGCGATTGGGCAAAAAATAATTTCAAACACTAAGACTACATATTGATGTCACGTACCAATCAAAGTATTCGAAATTTCATTAATTTATGGCGACTTCGATTAAATTTATGGTTCTTCTCAAACATAAGTGATAGGTGAACGGTTCACGTGGTCTGTAGTATTGTTAATTTCAGTTGATTGAGATAACATCACTTTTATGTTTAACTTTCATCTTACCGGCATGTAAATATGTGTCACGGTATTATTCGGTGATCAACTGATGGATTTGTATTTAGTTGACATTTCACCCGCAATACCAAACCATTAGAAATCAATTACAATTATCAAAACAAATACAATTCTCTTGAATGAACGATTTGCACGAATAAACGTGCAAATGTCAACCAACGTCTATAACACCAAGGTTTATAAGTTTTGAGCCCCAATTGCTAGTATCCTTCAAGATAGTGAGGCGAGTGTGTCCATTGCACAGTACCCACTGCGCACTATCTTGTTGTCGTTAACATTTGCGTAAAATCGTTTTAACATATCTTACGGTATAACATGCTTATTATAAATTTAAAAACACTTGAGTATACTTTGTGTTATAATCAAAACTTGCGTTAAATAATTTGAAATTCGGTGAGAGTGTGCAGAAGTTGTATATAGCTATAAACCTTGTGCTATAAGTTTTGAGCTCGAAGTGTGACCTAGACCTTAGCGGCCGTTTCTCTGCCATTGTGTATTATAGGCAACAAATGTATGATGTTACAGAGGCCTCGGCTGCCTCGTACTGATAAAGTTTACTTTGTGGTGTCCAACACCAAATTTATAAAAACCTAATTTGTTACACGCAAGCATCAAGTTCAGATATGAGGACATGACTCGTATTGAAAGTCTACTTTGTTGAGTTCATATTCTAGTCTAGAAACATCCACTTAAAACCACCAAATGGTTACTACTGAGATACATTTATAATGTCGTTGTGTGCATTT
Organism: Saxidomus purpurata; assembly: GCA_022818135.1. Taxonomy (NCBI): domain Eukaryota; kingdom Metazoa; phylum Mollusca; class Bivalvia; order Venerida; family Veneridae; genus Saxidomus; species Saxidomus purpurata. Next base: position 1,765,771 of record JAFMSR010000007.1, on the reverse strand, counting down.
TCGTTAAATCTTGTACGGCTTAAAAATCGTTATGAAGTTAAAACAATTGCTTCGCTTTTATCAGTTTGTGGCGTATACTTTTCAAATGGTTATGTGCATTTTTCATTGTACCCTGTGTATCTACAACTTGAAGTTTGCACATTTGAACTCAACAAACTACAAATTATCAAAGCAATGCAGCCGAGTCGTCCCATGATCACTTTTGTTTATGTTCCAATTTCAATTTCCTCATTTCTCAATTTAAAGTTTGCAAATTAAAAATTAGTTTTTGTATAGATCTGGTTTTGGACACAGCATAGTAAAATCTATCAGTACGACAGCCGATGTGTCTCTAACTTCATACAGTTGTTGCCTATTTTGCAATTCCCTGACCGTCCATCATGTTATGTAGTTCGCAATACGTATGTCGGTTCTGTGAATGCATGGATATGTAACCATCGGTTCAGCGACGAAGATTTTATATCTCTCGTATGCTTGCAGTGCGTATGAACATTTCGCTTGAAAAGTTCATTAAACACACATTATTATCATCTAATCTGGTAGCGAGGCTGTGATGAACTTAAAGCTTATGTAAAATTCTTACGGATATTCTGAACATAAAAAATTATTATATTTATGCGGCGTTGCCTGATCAGGAACTGAACCAACTATAAGAGATAAATTATCGACGGTTCTTTTGGTCTGAACTGCTAAACTAGATGAAACTTCTGTACGGCGAATGTTAACAACAGGAATTGTTGCAATTGTCACCGATCTTTACCACGCTCATGTTTAGTAATACATACGTCACCTGAAAACTACGTGCAGTTAAAGTTAGATTATTGTTATTTAAAATCTTTCAATTTGTGACAATAGTTTTCTAGATAACCTGTTGACATCATCTGTCATGTTATCTGCAAATCAAACACTTAACTGATCAACGCCTTACTGATAGTTTGGCTGTAATCTATTTCTGGTTATCCACATGTTAAGGAAAAGGGTCAAAATGTCAAGAGGCACGTGTAACACAGTGGTCACGTGTAACACAGAAGTAACGTCACTTTTATATCGATATGAAATTTTCTTTTAGAAATGCGTGTTTTTTTGTAATACATTTTGAAATGCACAAAATTAATGCATATTCGCAAAATCTATTACAATCTATTACAAAATTTTGAATACAGTTAAAAACTTCTCTTTCAACGAAGAAATTAAACACGGGCGTAGTTAGGAAATGATGGGCTTAAAAGCGCAATATTTGATAACGTAAGTAATCAATCTCCCACACCAGATACAGGTTTAAAAGCCACTCGTCCTGATCGTGATGAAATAAAAGTCATTTAGATATTTGTAATTTGTCGCATGAATCACTGCAAAAGCATTAAAACAATGTTAGGTACAATCTGTAAAAGGGCAATAAAACCTTAAGTGGTCTGCACGATTATGTATATGATAGATAGGATTGATAAGTTTTACCCAAAACTATATTAAGGATAACGATTTAGTGCTCGTGACATAAAAAAAATTGCATAAAAAGGGTAATGTGAACCATGCACCTCAGCTTTGGTAGTATTTAAAATGTACACATTTAAATGATTTCGGGAAGGTAATTATAAAAGTTTAAATAATGCATGAACTTTTTAAAGGGCAGTAAAGCATACAAAACGGACACTGCGCATTGTTATAATATGGGTATCCGACGCTGACAAACAAAGAGTTGGGTTTTAAGCAATAAAACAATACTAAGAAACAATTAGGTTCGTCTAAATTGTGGGAAGGAAAATGTGACGTAAAAGAGAGATCTGTATACAGCCGATCTTGGCCATTTCACTTACTTGCTGAAAACAGATAGGTATAGTAAATTCAGGTATAGAAAGGGCATGAGGGCGGTGATATCTAAAACCCTCATAGGAGGTGGAACGATTCAAAAATATTAGAGAAACTACATGTAATGTCTATCGTCAGGGGCATAAAGCATACCACAAAATACTAGGCAGCCAAGCCTAATACTTAACGATTTAGCGCGTTTTTTGAATGAAAAGTCAAAATATAGCAAGTATAATATAGATCTAGGATTATAAACGTTTTATCGCCCTACCTCCGGTATCCATTATTTTCATCTGTATGTGTTTTCCTTTCCGATTAAGTTGTATACTCAAGGACAAAGGACAATACCGTTCACTTAACTTCGGACACTTTTTCTTTCCGGCCAGTAAGTGTAGTATGGAAGTTTTACCAACATTAAAGTCTCCAAGAAGTAAAGTTGTCAACACAAAATCCGTCGGCATGCTTTCATGACTGCTTCTATATCCACTTATTCGTTTACAGCATCTGATTTTCCCCATCGTGATAATTTACATTTGGTATCCGCAGTCCATTAATTTCTTTTAAGTATCCAAAAACGCTTTTTAGAATGACGACCCGCCCTATTACACAATTGTACGACTTCATATGTTTTGTTCACTCAATTAGCTAAGTTCGCTTTGTCATTCAAATTAAAAAAAAATCAAACTGTTTATACAACTATGAAATGTTTATATTATCTGTTTACACGTTTGGAAATATCCATTTTATAAAGGGAAGATCGACCAGTCGGTTTACCATACTCTATATCAAAGATAAAGATTTCAATATATAAACTTGGCCTTGATTTAGAAGCTGATGTTATCCGCTTAATTTTACGACTAATTTACGTTTTACTTATATTTTATTTTTAGCCATATTTTAACTATATCATCTAGGCCTTGCCCATACCCCTCACTCTTCGATACCCTTCGTCATTCGATGTCACTCGTCCTTCTGTACCCCTTGTCCTTCGGTACCCCTCACTCTTCGATACCCCTCGTCCTTCTGTACCCCTTGTCCTTCGGTACCCTTCACTCTTCGATAACCCTCGTCCTTCTGTACCCCTTGTCCTTCGGTACCCCTCACTCTTCGGTACCCCTCGTCCTTCTGTACCCCTTGTCCTTCGGTATCCCTCACTCTTCGATACCCTTCGTCCTTCTGTATATCTTGTCCTTCGGTACCCCTCACTCTTCGATACCCTTTGTCCTTCGGTACCCCTTGTCCTCCGATATACCTCGTCCTTCGATACCCCTAGTCTTTCAGGTCGTGGGGTACAGTATGCATGTATAAGCATCTAATGACTTCAAGGTTAGAAGTAACTGAGAAGGCTACCTTACTAAGAAACTGCAGTTCTTGTTTCATTTGAGACTTTGTTTACATGTGGTTTACCTGGGCTTAATCTGCTTTCAAAAAAGATACACATTTAGTAATTTAAGAATTTGAAATTTGCAAAATATGGTGTACTTTGTATATTTTAGTGCATATAAAACTCAACATATGTACGGTCGGTTTGTTTAGCATGTTTCAATACTGGCCGTGAATATATGTTTTGAGACTGTTAACTCGTATCACGCGGCCCAATTAAACAAAGAAAATAAATAACATGATATATATATAATGTATTGTGATTTTGAATTTAAAACCAGTTTATCATATTCCATGCAACATGCGAATCCTGCATACATTCCCCCTGGTGCCGTTTTAGAGACTATATATGAGACTTAATGTACTCGTCTTGCATCGAAGGTAAAATACTTGCAAGAGTTGTGCCATATGTAAGAAGTTTATGAGAATTTCAGACTGTCTCAATTTTCTGGAGTTTGTTTAATAAAGTTCATTGCATTTAACTATTTAAAATTGAGCGTCAATCTCATATATTCTTTAGTGTCTTTTCTCGCGGCTATACATGCACTGGTACAATTTCAAATAACTAAAAGCTATTAGTAAGAATTACATTAATTGAAATAATTGTCACTAAAACTCAAATTTTCAGCAAAAAAATACAATATTGCGAAGTGAACATGCATTGGATGTCACATTTCATGTATGATAACGCGAACAAAACGGGAGTAACGCGAACCAAAGGCATAATAACGCGAAAAGAAAGGCGTTATAACACGAAATAAAGGCGTAATAACGCTAAAACAGCTTTACGCTTATGAAAGGCGTTATTACTCGAAAGAAAGGCGTAATAACGCGGAAGTAAAGGCGTATTAACACGCCTTTTTTCACGTCATTACGAATATTTCTTCTTTCAGATGGTCCTAATAGGCTTTCGTACTTTTTAGGGATTAAGCTACAAAAGTATGAACGATAGGTAAACGTCAAAAAGAATTTCGAACAAATAAACCAAAGTTCTATCTTTGTTCTATCCCTAAATTCATGATAAATAAAGTGCTCCTGGGACTTAAAACCTTCTTTAAGGCAGAGCACCATTTCCCTTAGTGGGTAGGGTACATTTTTTCAGTTTTTCCTTTAAGATAGCGGACCATTTTCATTAGTGGGTGGGGTGCATGTTTTTTTCATTTTCATTTTCGCTTTTAATATCAAACTTTTTTTTCATCTTATTGGGATGTCATAATATTGTAGTACACTTATACTAATAGTTAATGTAAAGAAAAATAGAAATTGGTTAATTACAATGAAGAATAGATACATTTTGAATTATTATCTTGCTCGTTCACGAACAAAGAATGTGTGACAAAATCAGTGGAAAAAAAGAGCTAGAAATAGTTTACACCGTTTCAACATACTTTTGTTTACCACAAGAGTATACCGGTACTATTTTTTAATTCCTTTATTTCCAGAACCTGTTTCTAATTGTATCCGTTCTTCATCATAATTCAGCATTTTCCATTTTTCTTTAGTTTACACAATATCAATTCACTCTTGTGATAAAAAAAACATTGAAAAGAAACAAAAATTTCGGAGATTTACTGCAAGAAACGCCTAATGTTTACAGATATCTTTCAACGTATGTATTAGATACAGTAAAACATATTTTACACCAAAAAATTGTTGATAGCGATGTAAAGTATGTTTTAGATCCTTTATTTTCACTGACTCTGTCGCACAGTCTTTGTTCGTGAACGAGCAAGATAATATTTCAAAATGCATCCGTTTTTCATTATAACTCAATAATTTCTATATTTTTTACATGAACTATTAGTGTATGTATACTACAATAGTGTGGCATACAAGCAAGTGAAAATCATTGTATATCAAATGAAAAAATGAAAACGAAAACTGGAAAAAAACATGCACCCCACCCACTGAGGGAAATGGTGCGCTTCTTTAAAAGTGCTATATTTTGAGGTAAATGGAGGTCGATGGTATCAGTTTGCGCACAAACGAGTTGCACACAAACGAGATATTTCCACATACAATGTATCTTGTTCTTGAAGAGTACAAGTTGAATTATTATTTTATATACATCTGCCCCATTCTATTCATTTTGGGGTAAATACCCTGCTAGTTGTAAGGTATATAACAATGAGAGTGATAGTGACCATGAGACACACCCGAAATATAAATAGAAAAAGGCCATTGTTTCAGTATAAACAAGGTTACCATGCAGTGAGATAAAAGTTATGCAATTTATTTTGCATTTCCTTGTGACAGACAGATAGCCTGATTTATGTTTAAAACAATTAGTGACATGTCACTCATAACTTCAGAAATAGTTTAATGAAACGGTAAAACCAAATACGTACATGTAATTGTTTACAAAAATGAAACAGAACAAGAAAACAAAGATGCCATCACTAACACAGATATAGAAATGTAAATAGTAATTTGTTGAAAGAACATTTAAATTTTGCAAGATCTTTCCTTTAGTATGCTCAGTTATACAAAGATTCAGTGGCGCATGCAGTATTCCCTGGGTGATATAACCATCTTGAAGTAAATGTCTTGAAATCTTACGGAAAATCAAGTTATGGCACAATTATATTTTGTTTCGGTAGTAATCATTCAAACACTCAAATATCAACGAAGAGCGTCGCGGGCGCTTCAAATCTCTTCCTTTCACCGCCAAGAGGAAGCCAGAAATAAACATTATTTTAAAGCTGATTGGTTGGTGGAAAGTGACTAATGAAAACAAGGCTTTTAATGCTGGCCTAGATAAAATTCCACGAATACGGTCATCTTTAACAAGAAATGTTTTCTGACAAGAAAAATGAACATGACAATGAATGGACCTTTAAGTCCCAGGATCACATTGATTTTACTGATATAGAAAAATAAATATACTGAGAGGATAATGATAGAACATTGTTCTATTCACTCTTAAAAAATCTTGACATATGTCTTTATTTCTGCTATTAAGTTTTTCACAAGCTAACTTTGAAATTGCGCATCATTAAGATTTATTTTGAAATCCACCTGTTCAATTTACTCAAATGAGAAAACCATCAATATCAGTGATATCATGCCTATCTTTATCGGGCAATAAACTTATAGATAACCTCTCAATTTAGTATCTGCTATCAGTTGTTGAAGGCCGTATGAGTGAATATGTCAATATACGTTATCAAAGACGTTATCAATGTTAATAGTGCTTCAAACTTCGTGTTGTAGTCTTCATGGTTTCTTAAGAATTAATATGTATCACTGGGTGACAAAAATAATCACTCAAAACATCAGCAACAAACGTGTGTATCATTACAAGTAAGAATTAGTTTTAAGGGACTTTGAAGCCTGCATTCACAATGCATCTTTGGTGGAATTGTGTTCGTACACACAGAAAGCGATAAAACTGGTTAAGTTAACAAAACACCTTCACTAAAATTGTTTATGACGTTTCTGTATAATTATACGAGGGTTGTCCCAAAATGGCGTGACAAATTTTAGTTCACCATGTTATTGACGTCCTTCACACATGTGACTGTTATTTATACATGTATTTAGATCAAATAGTATGTTCCTGTTATTAACATGCGGCAGTTTTTAAGAAAGCATGAACGTTTATAACACGTAGTACGTGCAACCGGTCAGCCCTTATTGTCTTTAATGTTTACTCTAGTTTCCCAAAATCCTTGCACGTCAACGTCAAACTCTGTAACGTCATATAATTATGTAGTTGTAGTAGTCAAAATTGAAATATCAAAACGTGATAAACGGCTACACAGTGAGTGTTATTCGACATTATACCCACAAAAGAATTTGAGAAAAAGGCGACGTCAGACGAAAGTGCGGCGCACCGATCCGTAATTCAAATCCGTGTTGGTCTCTGATTTATAGTCGTGAAGGAGAAATTCGGCGATTTAATTGGATGACAAATTAGGGTGCAAATTAAAAACTATTCCCAGTTCTACGAAAACGCGTCCTTGCTTTTCGAAAGAAGGCTGACAAGTTTTGTATAAATAAACATAAATAAGAGCGTAACATTTATAAAAAGCTACTGACATGATTATCTCACACTGAAGAAAATGCACAAATGTAATAAAAACAGTTTTACCGTATAGGGGTATCCCAACTGATAAGAAGTTTCAATATATTTAGTGGCTTATTTACTTTTGTAGTCATAAACACAAATATCTGTTTTAAACGAACTTACAGATTCAAAATAACTTTTCGAGACTGCATGGATTTTCATACTTTCGATCAGTTTTCAAAAAAGTTATTTTGTAGTAGCCAGCATTATGATATATGACAGTAATAAACAATAAACAAGAGGACCTTGATGTCTCTAAATCGCTCATGTGAGTATCGTTGCACTTTAAAACAAGACATCAGGTCAAATTCATAATCAAGTCCAGTCACATAAATTTTAGATATTATTTCGCAAAACTGCACAAATAATCCACATTTCAGCTCTCTAGCCTGAAAAACAAAAACTAGGCAAAAGGATAAGGTGTATGTTAGCCAATGTCAAAGCTGAAATCTTCTTTTTAACTGTAAATTTGATTCAAATTTCATTGCCATAGTTTCAAAAATAGTAAGCATGGCAAGGCTACAAGCCACATGTTGAAAAAGGTGAACCCGGGGCGGGGTGAACTTCGGCCAAGGGTTATGATTTGAACAATCTTAGTACAGGACCACTAGGCATTGCTACAAGCCAAATATCTAAGCTCTGGGCCAAGTGGTCTGAGACAAGAATTTTTAAAAAGATTTCCTTATATGTATCTCAATGTAGGATCACGTGACACCCCGGGGCGGGGTCGATTTTGACCGGGTATTTGAACAGTCATGGTAGAGGACAATTAGGCTATCTGCCAAAGCTTTCCCTATATAAGCCTATGTAAAATCAATTATGGCCCGTGGGTCATGCCTAGAACGATCGTGGTTGAGGTCAACTAGGCAATGCTACATGCAAAATTAAGCTCTAGGTTTTGTGGTTTCAGAGAAGAAGATTTATAATGATTTCCTATAGAAATCTGTGTTAATTCAAGTGACATCCGGGAGAGGTCGATTTTGACCCGGGGGTCATGATTTGAACAATCTTGGTAGTGGCCCATAAGACAATGCTTCATTCCAAATATTTTAGCTCTTGACCTTGAGGATTTGGAGAAAAAGTTCTTTTTAATTCCATTTTGTTGCTATAGCAACCAGAGTTCTGTATGGCATTGATTTTTAACAACTTTGGTAGAACTTAACGCAAGCAATACTCCTACAAAGTTTTATAAACTTCTGTCAAAGGATTTAGGAGATGTTGTTTGAATCAAATTGTTGGTGACAGACGACGAAGTACGACGAACACAGGGTGATCACAACAGCTCACCCCTGTCGCATACAAGGGCGTGAAAGGGATAAACTTTGGAGAAATGCAAAACTAAATTTTTCAGTTGTGACCGTGATCTTAATTCGGCGTAATGAGATCTGTATATCTGAACATGCTGTATCGGCATGTTAAAACAAATTTTAGCAGGGAGTATTATTATACGGAAGAGATAGGCTTGAAAGACACGAAAGATTATGTCAGTTATGCGACCTTCACGACATAGAAGACGAGTACCATTTTATTCTGAAATGCACTGTATTACAAGAGCTACGCTCAAAGTACATTAAGCGATACTTTTATGAAAGAGCAAATATGCATAAATTTTTAGAATTGTTACAGTCAAACAATAAATGTATTTTACTGGGGTTATGTAAATATATCCGACTTGCTAATAACAAAAGAAAAGACCTTATAAGATATTCACCTATATTTTGAGTTTTAAGTATTTTTCCGATAACAGCTTTTTCAGCTCATATCTCTGTCAATTTCATTTACTGATACAATGAAAGATTACACGTGGAAGTATTTTTTTGTGTAATACCAATGTATGTGCACTTGATCTTACTTGATGGACATAATTTTATGTTCTTTATTTGTTATTATGTAACGAGATACTGTATATTGTATAAGTTACTTAATAAAATTTCTGTTCTGTTCTATATCCACTGGATGATAAGGATACTGAAAACCTGTTTTAAAGTTTCACGAAAACCATTAAACCCTTAAAGGGATTTAGAAGACACGGCACATAACCTTCACCTCTTAATGGGATCCTTGCCTTGAGGCGGCACAGGGGACGAATAGTCGACCAAAGTTTTATATTAACAAAAAGTCTTCAGGGGGCTAAACACATACAGTCTAATCACCGTGGACCCCCTGTGTATGGCATTCATGTTAATCCGACACTATTGAAACTCGCGTTTTGTCGTCGTCTCGATCAGATGAACGTTTGACCAAAGTTTCATGAAAATCCTTCTATTGGTTTTTGGAGATATATAGAAGCGTATGTGTGACATTTACATTGCACATCGTCCCAATGAGATGGGCGTTCTTTCAGTGGTTTGTTGTTGTTATTGTTGTATGGGTTTAGCGCCAGTTCATACCGTATAAAACGGTTATGTTTTACAGGTAGGTATTAGTGCTTGAACCCATTACAATCAATATATGAGAGGTGATAGAGATTTCAAATCAGCGAGTCCTTCCGGGCGTTTAGGAGATATGACGCGGGCGCGAAAAATCAAGACTCATAATTGTGACATTGACTTTGAGCGATTGAATCGTTAGTTCTGCACGACTGGAGACAAACGTTTGATCTACCAAAATGCTTCAAGGCGTGTATGAGATACGAAGCTAAATCCGAAGGTAGAACAAATATGACTTTAGGTTGTGACCTTGCGGTGGCGCCAATCGGTTCTGCAAGTTACATTGAAAAGGTGAATATAGAGCGAACACAAAACGTTACAGATACCATTTCTGACAGAGAAAGATAGGAAAATACAAAGGAAAAATGACCACACTGACTCACGAAAACGTACACTTTTTTATCAGGTGACGATTTGTCATTCCTATTGTCACCTCCCAACTACGTGCATATATCCATGGAATGCACAAAGGTTCTCTGTAATTTCCGATCAGCGTCCATTATTTAGTACACGAACCTTGAATAGGATACATGATCCGTGGACGCTTGAGTCACAGTCATGCGCTCATATCACTTTATGGTTGTACCCATCGTATGATTTTATAAAAGTTAATTTTCACCGTGCATACGTGCATTATCAGTTGATTTTTTTCTAATATTATCCCAATCGAATTTATTTTCTAATACCAAATTTTCATTAAATTGCAACAGCAGATACCCACACTCTGTCACGCATTATCATTTTTATCTTCTTTTGTATTCATTGTTTTTATTTTGCAATGAGTTGGTTAGCGAATCAGTTAAACAAACAAAGAACTAGAGTCACCCAGTCAACACTAGAAGTAGAAAAACCTTTGACAATGGAGATTTTTAATTTTTACCGATGGATCACTTTTATTAAAATTTTGTACTATACACATCTATTCAGGATTCGAATCGAATACAGCAGGCACAAAGCTCGTATGCAGGAATAATTAACGTTAGCCTCATCAAATGCGTATGGTCTGTCAGACCAAACAATAGAAGAGGACCCCCTATAATTGTATCTCCTGTATAAATAGCCAAGGAAAAGTTTTTCACAGGTAGAGAACAATGTGCAGCCGGCTTACCACACAAGGCCCACCACTTACTCCCCTCCCCCAACTGTATAGAGGCAGATGCATGGGCTTTTAGAACTAAAGATACCGGTATATGCTTTGCTCAAAATAACTCTTTTTTTTCAGAATCACCATTCAATGAGCAAAACAATGTACAAGATTATAATATTGAAATATCGAAGCGGCATTTATGATTAAAGTCTTTGGGTGACATTCCTTTACCCAAGTCAAAAAAATTAAATAAACACAGTGCGTGGGTAGACGATCATTCCGATCACTTTTATATGTACTTACTTTGCATAATAAGTAAATTTGAAATCGAAACAGATGACCAAGTGCTTTCTAATGAACCTTTGAGAGAGTTCAAAACCTTTTTGAAATGCTAATGAAAACTTTGATTTATGCATTCAAACTTTACACCTATCCTGCTCGCAAAATTGATTAGATAATGATAATTCAAAAGTCATGCTAAAAAACGAAAATTCAAATGGGTATAGTATAGCCATAATCACGAGCTATATGTGTACTCGAGCTGCCATTATTACTTTTACTGTGTTGAAAATATTGCCTACCTCCGGTGTCCACGGCTTTGATCATCACATGTTTATTACCCCTAGTCATCTCAATGTCTACTGTAATGAACGGTCTCAACGGTACAGAGTGACGACGACCTCTGAAATTCCCCAAGTTTTGCCGACGGAATGTTTGTAAAATACCAGTCTTACCCACGTTGTGGTCACCAAGCACGAGCATCCGAAGCACATGGTCGTAACGTGACATTATCTTTTATACTGTGACACAAACTATCAAAATTATTTTATGAATTATTTTAAAATCCAAATGTCGGTAAGAAATAGTATTAACCTAACGTTTAAAGTTATATTCTTTCTTGTCAGGTTTAGATCCAACATTTTAATACTAACTAATGATGCATATTTTTGAAATTAATACCGTTTTTTAAGTTACAACTGTGGAAGCTTCTCTGACAGTGAACTAGGTATTGCGTTTTAACTCACACGTCAGCTGTCGGTGACCGCCCAATGACCGGCCGAGGGTGTGCATTAATTAAACTCTACTGTATATGTTTGTTCTATGCATGTATATGTAGCATATGTATATTTATGTACCTACCTTACCCGTTGTCATATTCAACGTCACGACAGAACGTGACATTCTGCGATAATCAAAGTCATCGTTATGTATTAGCTAATGTCGACTCTACAACAAAACAGTCGAGTACAAGTGCATCACAGGGACAATATTTTCTACAACATTTCGGAAGCGTAAAACCCGTAGTGAAAAAAGGCAAACCAAAAAACCCTAGTTTAAATTACGAATTATTGTAACTATGGCCACTAAGAACTTAGGTTTTGAAGAAACTTACGATCTTGTATGAGATGCTTAACATTCAACTGAAAACCTCGGTTCTCGTGATACAAAAGTGTACTGATGCAAATGGTGTGTCACACCTGAAACAGTGCTGAATACAAACGTTCCTTCACTGTGCTCAGTAACGTATTAGTACTTCTAGATAGATTGCGTAGTGTTATCCCCCCCCTCCCCTTGTATAAGCCCTTCAGATACATTGTAGTAGCTCCGCAGTCCGTTTAGCCCCGCAACGCCCCGTGAAGTTAGCCCTGTAGCACATTGTTTCCCCGCAGTCCTATGAAGTTAGCCCCGTTGCAACTTGATTCCACGCGCCCCGTAGCATCTTATTTCTCCACAGCCCCGTGAAGACAGTCCCATGGCACATCCCATAAGTTTCCCTACGCCCAATTAAGTTAGCCCCGTAGCAACTTTTGCTCCACAGAATCGTGAAATTTGACCCGCATCTCCTAGTTTTCCCACACCCTTGAGAAGATGGCCCTGTATTTCCTAGTTTCCCGGCAGGCACGTGCAGCACGGAGTTTCGTATCCTATAGTCTCCCAGCATGCCAACCATTAGGTCCTATGTCTCCTGCAAACTAAGTCCCGTGTCGCAAAAGATGTTACCAGCACCCATTTCTTGTTTCCTGATATGTTAGTTGCTTTATGTTTTATCCAACAGATGTTCACAAAATGACAGGTATCATGTTTCAAACACGATTTCGGATTTCGGTAAAGCATACAATACTGAGAATCCGGCACGGGTAATTAATGTCGGGTTTTTTATACAGTAAACTATAGACACTTGCAAACACCTGCAACACCTTTAATTTCAAAACCTTTTTTATTAAATGATATTATTTTAAAGTATGTCACGTTATTAAATGTCAACTATTTTATTTATTTTTTTGTACCAGTTGTACATAAAACATCCGAAGTTTTGCCATACCTCAGACATTTCCTGCAGATCTTCGTATCTGATAACAAGTCTGCACATACTATCGTATGGAACGCCTTTACTGTCTTATTATGTTGTATTGTATTATACGCAGTACATTTTCATGTATACGAGGTACATATTTCATTTGACATGGTACATGAACATTTAGATAGGGTAACTTTTTCGTGATATGCAGTGCCTATCCTTTTATATATGGTGGTTATTTAATGATATGCAGTGCAAAAGTATGGATATACAGTAGAATAACCATTATATGTTGTACAAACAACGTTATATGCAGTACAAACAACATTATGTGCAGTCAGTTTTACTATACATGCATATGTCAATATACATGGTGTCAACAACTTTGTATGTAGTAAATAGTTTTTAATTATGTTTGTTGCAAACAACTACATAAGCTGTACATACAGCATTATATGCGGTGCTTTTCCCATTATGATGATGATACTTGAAGACAGTCTCGAAAAATACTCTCGGCGAAAATTACCGAGCGATCTAAGAAAAAATTACTATGACACCGTACAGTCAACATCGAGTAGCGCTTGCACGTACCTCAAAAACACGTCTAAGTCGAAAAATAAAGAGCCATAATTTCCATTATATGCAATAAATAGTTATCAAACTTGATTATTTATGTAGGTGTGATGATTGGGAAACCTTGTATAAAGTTTAAATGCAATGCATCAAGTAGTAATTGAGATATGGACTTTAAAGCTGCTCGCTCTCAGATTTTGGTGCAAAAATAAAGTTCTTCAAACTGTCTGAAAATAACATATTTTAGAAGAATAGTCATATAAAAAGGTTCCAATATAAATTCCTGTAATGTACGATTTGAAATAATACGATTTTTGAAATTCCGCTATAAACATATAGTGTGAAGTTGCCGTAAAACCAACATATTCAATCGATTTTTGCAAATTCCTACCTAGAACTTTACTTGTGTTGTTCATTCTAGCCTTTAGTTTCATGTTCTATATATTAGTATATCATTGTTGAAAATTTAATTTTCTCAACGACAACTGTGAACGAGCAGCATGCAAAACTTTAACCAGAATTTCTTAGTAAAAAAAAAAGGGCCATACTTTACATTATATACAAGATATAGTTATCTTACTTGATTATTTAAGTTTCAATGCAATACATCAAGTATTAATTGAGATATGGACTCGGTAGCGCTATACATTACGCACGTCTATGGTTGATTTGATTTGATTTGATTTGATGAGAATTTTATCAAGGTCCGTCCCAAAGAGCATGTATGTTAGCTTAGTATTGGGATGAGACCCCGGCATGTCTCCCGTCATGCCTAAAAGACAAAATTTTGAAGCCAAAAAATAGGAGAAATTTACCTGACTGCAATTTCCAGCCAGTATAGCCAAAGGTTGAATTTGATTGGTTGCCAAAGAGTAGGCCCGCCACGGCGACCAATGAGATCTGAGTGTGATTGACCTAGTTTGTATGTCTGGATCGTGGTAGCCTAACAGTTTTTAGAGAATTTTGGTACTAGATGGTATATTTGTTTGTTTTGTAATGTAAAAATCCCCTTTAATAAATTGTTGTCCTATTTTAACTTTGCTTAGCTTTTTGTGATGATAAAAAATTTAATCGTCCTGAATGAGAGAATAAAATGCTGTCCGAAAGATGTTTTTACTTATTTTAACAAGTTAAAAGTATGCATGAAAGTTTGACCTATTTTCCTATTCTGAAATTTTGAAAATATAAAAACCCCTTAAAAGCCAAATAAGCCAGCAGCCGCAGCAAGCCTGACATTACATTGCCAGAGGTGTGACCGGAAAAGTGGTCGTCGACGATGTTGTAGATCTAGTAGTTGCAGCGTTGATTGCCTATCGCACAGCAGTCGTCACTGTCACGACTATGGTTGATGACGTGACCGCTATTTATAGTAATATCTATCTGTTTTACTCGGTATTTTCCGGATAAATAATCCCGGAGAATGCCGGAAAGTATGATCATCGTAATGAAAAATGCACCGCATATAATGCTGTATACACCATGTAATGGACCGAACATAATAAAAAAGAAAATGCCGTTTCCGCCATGTATATTACCAAATGCATTGCGTACATCGTTTTTTATGAACAAATAACTAATAATTCACCACCTATAGAAATAATCGCAAGCACTTCATATATTTAAACATCGATCACACCTATTGACCAACATACACCGTATAAAGGTAAAACTACTGCATATAATCAAAATACCACCGCATGTATCGAAACCATGACTGCATATAATGTCATTTGTACTGCATATAATGTTGTTTGTATTGCATATGACGTTGTTTGTACACCATATAATGGTTATTCTACTGTATCTTCAAGTTTTTGCACTGCATATTATTAAATAACCACCATCTATAACGGAAAAGGCACTGTATACCTTGAAGAATGTACCATGTCAAATGAAATATGTACCTCGTATACATGAAAATGGACTGCGTATAATACAATACAACATAATAAGACAGTAAAGGCGTTCCATACTATCGTAAACTATTATATTACCAAATACTTCACTTCTCATGATTAAATTTCGTTTTGAATATGTATGAAAAGAAAACAGGATACGTGTAGTTTATATCCCAAAAAGTGAGCATGTCTGAAACCTAGGGATTTATATACTGGGGCTGCGGGTATACTTGATTATAGGAGCTCGAGATTATGCTTTTCCGGCGTTGTTTTGTCTTTTACATTTATTTAAGAACCAAGCTTTCAAAAGTAATCAGTGAGTGGGATGGAATCCCGAGGGTTGAGATACGTCCAAAAACGAGGCTGTGCCGAGTTTTTGGACGTATCTCAACCCGAGGTATTTCCTTATCCACAACTCAAGGACATGGTAGATTTATTTTCTCACCGTTTAAATCGCATTTTCATACAAGTAAGAAAGAAATTCGTGCAAATACAGGATGGGGAGGAAAAATGAAAACAACTTTTTCTCGAATTTTACTTCAAAGCTGCTATAGATTGATAAAAATGATCTAACTAAGAAAATGAATACCAACAACCCTATGTTTATTTCAAAAAAACAATTTTACAGCCATTTTTCGATTTTTGTCTGCTACAATTAACGTAAAAATAGTCCGGCAGCGATGTGAGATAAGCGATGTGAGATAAGTTTATCTCACATGGGTAAATGCGCGGAAATATGTATCCCATAGGTGAGAAAGTATGATCTTATTTTCCCCGAATCTTAACTTTTATATGTTACCATTGAAGTACCCGGTAGACAGAAAAAAGGAAAAGGAGTGACATACGCCATGGTATCCAACACAACGGCTCCGAGTGTCAATTGCGTAATGAATAGCCTGGGTTACCGAGGATGATTGTTATAATACTATTTGAAAAATAGCATTGAAGTCTCACATGTTTCTGCCCCTGTCATAAATCACCGTTTTTGCAATGAATTAATGGTGTGAATTAAGCCGAAATGTAAAGAATTTATACATAATGTGAGCTGTTGTACACGGGCCTGTACAAGTTTTGAGGGGATGGGATTGTTCAAAATGTTTGTATGTAGTTGGGGAGGCATTTAACATGCTAACATGTATTATTATTATCTTGTCGTACCATTTGTACAAATCACGAGCATTATCTATGCCTCCTTCAGAAAAAAATGAAATCTTCCGCCCGCTTTTCACAATTGCAGCCGCACTATGTTTATGTCTTTTCGGTTTCGGTTCAATGTTGCGCCGCGTTAGGAAACAGAGAACCAGTTGTTACCGCGCACAAGGGACGCCACTCTAAGATGTTGTGTTGACGGATCCCGCAGAAATTAATAGCGCGCGGAAAGTCTATTTCAGTAATCTGTATTCACCGAGTTGTCACTCCTCATTTGACGAAAATTACAAAGATATCGTAGAAAGCGAATAACACCATGTACTTGAAGATCTGTCAAACAGTGTCAGTTTGTCATTACAGAAGAAATGACCTTAAACGCACTTCAGACTTGCAAAATGCGAAAAGTCTGCGGCTATGATAAAGTATTTTATGAGAACATGAAGTATGGTGGTAAACTGTTAATCCAGATTATAACAAAGCTTTATAATAGTATGTTAAATTTCTCATGTACTCCAAAGGAGATGAAAAGGGGAATAATCACAATCTTATATAAAGGAGATAACAAGAAAAGAACAGATCCTAATAGTTATCGCGCCATCTCTCTTTGCTCCACTATGCTGAAATTATATGAAAAGATTATACTTAAGTTAATAGAAGAAGATGAAAACTTACAGTCAACGCTTAATCAAGCACAGGGAGGATTCCAGAAAAATATAAGATGCTGTATGTCTGCCTTTACGTTGCGAAAAGTATTCATTTTGCTAGAGAAAACAGTTCTAAACGTTATGCTTGCTTCCTGGATGCTAAACAAGCCTTTGGCCACACCTGGAATTCGTTACTTCTGTTGAAACTGATAAGATCTGGGATCGACGTGTCTCTCTTCAGAGCAACAAAAACATTTTTCGAAGACACCTACAGCTGTGTAAGAACCAGTGGTTTCACATCGGCCTGGTTCCCTATAAAACAAGGCACGCGACAAGGTCAATGCTGTAGCCCGTATCTCTATCTGATATTCATTAACGATTTGATGAACCAAACTGACTCTTGTAAATACTCCTTTACAATAAATAACGTTCTATGCGGGTGCCCAACAGCAGCAGACGACATGGTTTTACTTTCAAACACCAAACGAGGACTAGATAACTTACCAGACATTTGTTACAAAAACTCACTAAAAGAACGCTACTAGATCTATTACAATTCTTTGAAGTGCAAAGTAGTTGTCTTTAATGAAAATAAAACACAACGTAGGACATGGCTCTTGGAACAAGAAGAACTGACTGAAACCAGTAAATATTTACACTTAGGAGTGACTAAATCTCACTCACTTGAAGAAAACGTAAAAGAAAGTTGTGAAAAATTAAGAAAAACTTATTTTAGCATTACAGACTGTGGGATAATCCACTAACATCGAAAAAAGTGTATGAGTCCATCGTTCTGCCAAAGGTCACTGTATATACGGAAGCGATGTTTCAAGTCGAAAACATTATTGATCAAAGAAAATTAATCTTTTTATGCCAGCTCTGCCACACAAATACAAGATATTCGTGTATATAAATGAATGAATTGTCCTAACATGGAAACATGGTCAGGCTAGCTCATTTAGTATCATTAAATATCCGGCCATAATCATTCAAGTCTTGATTTCTTAGTTTCCTTTTTCAAGGTTGCGTACAAGCCTGTTTCATATTTTGTGCATGAAACTTCTGTAACTCTGTACCTTGTTGTTACATTAATTTATTTATAACTATGTCGATCAGAAAATGTGATTTTAGGTTGAAATTTGAAAACTGACAATGAAATTTTTATTTCAAACTTGACATAATTGAAGGACTTCTTTTTGTTACTTATTGATATAATCAGAAATATGTATATCAGTTTGTGCGTTAACCTTCCGTGTGTTTTATTTGATTTAAGTGACATAACCTATTGTAATAATTCAAATGCAACTTACTGTGATATAATTGTAATATATTTGATAATAATTCACCTCACTACGATAATGCGATATTGTATGACAAACAAGCGCAGAAGGCCTATCTGAAGGTCACAGCTACGCACGCGACTTTACCTTGAAACACAAACAATGATCGGGGATGACAAACAATAGTAATGGTTTTTTTTGTGTTTTTTTTTGCTAATTGTAGTATTTTAGATTCATCTAAACAACCAGGGATATCTGCAGCAAAAAGGGACTGAACTTCAACGACATTTTTCTGCCTCGCCTTGATGGATAGGCGTGCAATATGTATAATAATTCATTATTAAGAAAATGATCACCAAACCAAAGTTTCATCAAAATCCTAAAAGGTGTGGGAGGTACAGTCACATCACTTTTCTACCCAAAAGTGACCTTGTCATTTTGTATCCTGATTAGATTAACATTTGACCTTAGTTTGATGACGATCCCTAAAATAGTGGTGACCTTTGACCTCTAAGTGTGTGACATTGACCTTGAGCCAAGCTTGGTTCAGAAACAAATTCTTCACAATATCTCCCTGATATTAACATTTACCCAAAGGTTTAAAGGATATTGGTCAAAAGGTTGACCCTTGACAGTAAATATGACCTTGATCTTCTACAAGCTTGGTTGAAACATAGATGTTGCATATAGCCTCAATGAGGTAAACATTTGGATCAAGTTTCCAAGTATGAGCAACACATGTTAGAAGTAATATAAAAATCAGTTCATGCATGTAAAAGTTACAGCTCAGTCACAAAATACCAGATTATAACCCATAGTTACAAGTTTGAGTCCTAAGTGTGACTTTATAGATATCCTCCCTGGATGCTGTGCAGGACACAACCTTGTGGCATGGAAAACAGATGTGGGAAATTATTTCAAATCAGTCTATGTATTTTGAAACAAAATGCTGATATATAGCCATCATCACGTTTAACATCCTAGGCATGACATTGGCCTTCAGGGTAGCTCCCAATGTGTAGTGAATGAAACAACCTTGGTCACGAAGTATTGCTACATAACCCTTTATTACAAGACATAAATATATAAAAAGGAAGATGTAGTAAAAGACAAAGGAACATGCAGCGTTTATGAATAAGCATACTATTAAAGCATGTCATATAGATGCATAGAGTTTTGGCGGATATTCCCTTCCATAGAGATGGACGTAAAATAGAACACTTCATCGTCATATTTCATTAAGCCCTGTCCTAGATTTTACCTCTAACACCCAGCAAATAAAGTGATTCATTTCCCACACGTTTACGAGATCATTTTTTGTTCCCATCGTTATTCATAACGTCACGGGCTAATGCAGCTACAGAAAAACTCTGTGTATTACGAACTCAGTGGGACCTCTAACATTTTATTCTTTATATCCGCAGTACATGTATGCTATGTCTATAAAAAGCATTATCATATTAAATAAATCGAGCTCAGTATGTTCCTTATATCCGGAATGCGCTATACATTTGTATGCAACTTGATTTCTTTTCAGTTTATCAATGTTTACATTTCAGGAGCAAATTTGTAGGTAACATATCCATTTTATAAAGGAATATGTAGTTCCCTTTTTTATTTGCCACATGCCAACATAAGTCTGTATTGTGCTTGTTCATTACTTCATTTGTTTAAGTCCCTATGCATAGTTGTTACAATGTACCTACAGTAGGTATGGTTTAGAAAAAGAAATACTTTGGAAATTAAAGTGACATTACCGTGGAACAGTGCTCTGTTAGTTGATTTAAACTTCAAAACGAATCATAACACAGTAAAAACACCACGATTGGCTATCAAATGCTAGCATAAATACTACAAGTATACAAAATAACTCCATAAATGGCATTGTTTACATTCCTGTTTGGCCACATGGGTCAAAATGAAAACTTGAATTTAAAGGGTGATTCTCATAAAAAAAAAATGAATTAGGTTTTGAGTAAGATTTTATGATGTGGAATAATGTCTGCAACTTTCATTACTTTGATAGACATGTTTTTGCTAATCGACGACATTTTAATTTGGTTCAGCGGTGCCACAAAGAAAAAAAAACAGAAATCCGAGATTTTGGTTTTACAACTGAAAGGAGGCAGATGTTTTACTATGACATAAATAAACCCAAATCTGCAAAAATACAAATAAAGTTTTCTTTTTCACCTTAAAAGTGAATCAATAATAACGAATAAGGGGAAACCTTACACATAAGATTATGCTTTATTTCATTATTTGTCATTGCAATTATATTAAATAAATATTGTTTACTAAACGGTATTGAATACTGATTTACACTATTAGAATAATGAGTATTATCAATGTAACATATGAATTTTACGAAGTCTGTCTATCAAAATAGTTAAATTCATTTGGCTTTCTTTTATTAATATATAATGAAACGCACTTTTAAAAATTGATAACATAATTTGGCACAATTTGTTATCATTTATGTCTGCAAATAAGAGCAAATATCTTAGTGCAAATGATTTCGTGTATAATTTAAAAGTTTCCTACTGTGTTTCACGATCATACGTGATCACGATACAGTTTGGCCATTTTAAAGGGTAATATAAATATTAGTTTTTGGTGAGCTATTTCAAAATTCTTGCAACAAAGAATTGATTACTAAAAGAAATTATTTGCAGTATCACACTTACCACATGTGTCCCATATCGCCATGACAACCGGGTCATCCCTCAACGACGATTTGACGCGCAGTTCATTCTCGGTCTGGGAATACTGTCCGCTTAGAGGGTGGCCCCTTTTCATTCCGTTTTTCTGTGTAAGCACTGCACTTAACATTGAAGTTTTACTAACTCCATAGTCTCCAACAAGTATAACTTTGATTCGAAATAGACTGTGCATGGTCCTTTGGTACAGAAAAACCTGTAAATCAAGGTCTTCTAGTGTTTCCTATAGAGACCATTTTACCCCCGACAATGTGAATGCTTAATCCGAATCGTGCTTTGTTACACCACAGGATGGAACAATACACAAGAATCCTAGGGCATTATCCTCGTATTTTTGTATATAGTATAACGCAATATCTTCCCAAAAGTTCTTATTAATCAAAACTCCTTACGTTATTTACAAACGTAACAAATCCTGTAAAGTTCCTTCATTTGTAATTTAATACTACATAAATAATTGGTTCTTTGATGTTTCAGATCTAACTATTACTTCATTTCATTACATAATAGTCTATAAACAGAAATTGAAAGTCATATATCTCGACACGAATTAGATAGTTAAAACAAGATAAGATGAGCATTTCTCAAATATTTGAAATCATTACCCAATCGTTTAAAGATAACAAACTACAACGTTTGCACACAGTCCAATTTTTACCAATGTTAAATTTAATAGTTTTCCTTTATCACAAAATAAATCTAAAACATACCTGTTCTAGTGCAAATGGCACTTCAACAATCCGACGTTAACGCGACATTATTTCGTACGCCATTTGCAAGAGAACGTCAAAAATGACGTCGCTCTGTCATAGCAACGCAGCGGCGGCGTCTTCTAGAAATGTAGTGGATATCACGCAGGCAGCTTTTCGACCGTTTAACAATGTAAAGACCGTATGGTAATGTAAATATGAGACAGGGAGTTAAGAAAGAAGAGACCGGTAATAAACCGAATGTAAATACACCTAACGGGAACATTTCCCAAAGAAAAATCAAACTGACGGCCACAAAGATCACACAAGCTTTCCCAAAGAAATCGGCGTATTTCGCGAACAAGGTCAAGAGTCCAGCGACGACCAAGGTCAATGCGAATAATTCGTTTAAAGAACCGCTAGTTAAAAAAATAAACCAAGCGACGAAAACTATCAGGAATACAGAAGCGGCAAAAGGTCAAGGTCGTAAAAGGATTGGTGACAAAACTGAAAGCAGTCCCGGGCAGTCATCAAGGAAAGGGTCAATATTCGTAACCCCACCACGCACTTATAACGAGATTGCCAATGATGTTATCCGTGCGGACTGTATGAATCACGGATACCGCGTAGAGAAGATTATCGGAGAAGGTGCATATGCCAAAGTGAATCTAGCTGAGGTGTTACAGTGCAAGTTGGCGAGAAATCCTAACATGGCCGAACATGCGGATCACGACGGGAATTTAAAGGTAATGAAGATTATATTTCATCACACTCATCATTGATCATTATCTGTTTTTATTGCATTACTAAATTTAATTCATAGTAGTTTGTCTTCTGTTGATGACCAGGCTGAAAAAAAGTGCTTCGCATAGTTGAAGCTTGACGCTGATGTCTTCTCTTTTACATGTTGGTATATATCCAATGGCATTGTTTTCACTTTGCAGGTTGCTATTAAGGTAATAGAAGCTAAGAATGTTCCGAGGGAGTTCGTGCAGAAGTTTCTACCACGTGAGCTAGACAACCACTGCCCCATGCCACCTCACAGAAATGTGGTAGGTTCAATGTACACGGGTAGAAGAGTTTGACCCAAGAGCAATTTCTTAGCATTGTAATTACGTTGAGACAAAACGCCTGTCAATTGTAACAAACCAACTTTTAGAAAGTACATTTTTGTATGTAACATCGGTGTAGGTGATTTATATTTAATAACTTTTACCATGTGGCGGTGCGAAAAGTCGAAAACAAAAAAAAACACAAGTATAGCTATTTTGTCAAGTTTATTTTTCGGCTTTGCGGGGCGAAAAGTCGGAGACAAGACAGATTGAAGTCGAAAACACGACAAAGGCATTAAAACGTCGCCTCGAAAAGTCGAAAACACAACAAATGATGGACGAAAACACCACTTATTAAAACCCGCCGACTCAAAAACTCGAGAAAAAAAATACGTCGAGTTTTCGCCCTTTGTTGTGCTGTGCTTTCGACTTTTTTCCACGCCAAGTCGGAAAATCGTAAACATGACAAAATTAGTTTAATCTACTTGAGGACTTTCAAGTTCTCGCCTCGTCAAGTCGAAAACACGACATGACAGAAATCAGCCATCATAAATTACAGATAACTTTAAAGGTTCCAATACTAACGAAAGCGAAAATTCAAATAAACTTAAAAACACAAAATAAGTTATTTTAATAAAAAATGAAAGTTGGTAGTAGAAATTCTAAAAACTCCAGTACATGTACAATATTTTCTATGCATTATGAACAAAGTTAAAAAGACCTGGGTAGTCATTTTGTCGAATCACTGAGATTCAACATAAACACATACTTTTCTTTGTGTTCCAAACACTTTCTGAAAGTTAACCTGCAAATCTTCATTTTTTAGTGTCTTGCATAAGGTAATGTAATTGCCATTGAAATAACTGTCACTTAATTTTCGATTAGTAGTGGACCTTTAAGTATTGAATCATTGCAATAACCAATGTTCAACATTTCTATGTTTCAAGTATTTGTAGGGAGTTTAAAATGTTAAAAGTTTTTAAGTTCGCTTTTAATGTAACATCTTAAAAAAAGATTTTTTCCATTTTACAATTGAAAATAAACATAGATGAGATGTTTTGTTAAAATACGTGGATTTCAGCAGCTGAACATAGTTACAGTCATCTAGCGTGATAAACCGTCTGTGGTAAAGAACGCTCAAATGCCCAGTCTTTATTAATAAAGAATACGGCACATCGCCTCCGGGGAATGTTTCAATTTCGATAAAGCACTCCAAGCCATAGATTATTTCTTAACTTAAGTGTCAAATAAAAATGAAATGCTGGTGAAATCAAATCTGTTGTTTATCCTTTATGACTTTAACTTGGTAGGTTCGTGTGTTCGAGCAGTTCCGCACGTCTGATCGTCACTATGTCGTTATGGAGTACTGTAGTCATGGAGATCTACTGGACCTCATTAACAACCGGATCAGTGAGTGTCGCAAGGGACTAGGGGAGGACAGGGTCAGGTCCCTATTCCGTATGTTAGCCGAAGGGATGCACCATATACATACAAATGGCATAGTGCACAGGTATAATAGGACAATAGCTACGGATCATCCGGTTTTACTTTTTAAAGGAAACATTATTTCAATATCACATAACAACAAATGTTTTATAAACAAGTCCGTTTGATTTCTAAAACTTCTATATTAGTTCTACGTTCATAAGGTTTTCTATAGTAATGGAATTCCCATACTAATCATATATTTTGTTGTTTTTATTGTTGGTGAAAAAGGCTTCAACCTATCCTTCTTGGATACTACACGATGCAAAAGAACATTATTTCAATTTGGATAACATGCATTTACTTGCAAACTCGGTGTTTACGGGCAAGCAATATGTACGATAGCTTGTTTTCTTTACAGAGATTTAAAGTGCGAAAACGTGCTACTGAATCAAGAGAATGACATTAAGATAACAGGTAATTAAGATAACAGGTAATTAAGATAACAGGTTAAGTAATTTGTGATTTCATACATACATGTGTAAAGTTTGTATTAGTTTTCCTGTTTTTCTTTCTTGTATTTAAAAAACATGTACGTTTTCAGTCTGTACATGAGGTTTTGCTGCTATTCAATTTAATCATATTTCATTCTTTATATACATAAACACCATGATTCGTACAAGCAAACAAACAAATACATACAAAAGGATACGGCCAACAATTAAAACAGTATATAGTTATCCATAGGACCCTCCCCAATATTAGTGAAGAGGGAAAATGATGAACTGCACGAAACACACATTATGTACATTGTAACACTTTCGTAAAAATGTGACGTTTTTTCTTTGAGTGTTTCTAAACATAACTGTCCATATATATAACCAATGTATCTCCCGATCAAGCAGACAACAAAATACCGAAAGCACTATAAATTTAAAACGCGGCCTGTCTTTTCCAGATTTCGGATTCTCGACTCGATTTATTCCTGGTGAAAGCAGTCTGCTGAGAACCTCCTGTGGATCGTACGCCTATACTGCACCGGAAGTCATTAAATCAAAACCTTATGATGGAACGAAATCGGATGCTTGGAGCCTGTAAGTTTCTTAAGGTATTAGGATACTAATAATCGGAAGCCCTTCGTAACCGTACGTAAGTTTTACGGAACACCTTCGGCTACGCCCGTGATAAAAGCCTATGTTATGCATGTAGATCTACTGTAAGGGTGTTCTGTTGTTGCATACGTTTAATCCCCGCTTCAGCCAACTCTGGTCATTTTTACAGGCAACAATCGTTCCTGGGAGGAACCAGTAATAGACTCTAGTCATCCGCAAGAGACTTCAAACTTCTCACATAAAGAAATATGGCCGGTAGCAGGGCTCGAACCAATGACCTTAAATCAGTGAGAGGTTACAGTTATTTCAAGTCTGCAGCTTTACGGACGCAATTGCGTTTTGATATTAATGGGAGATAATTCTTGTTTTACTGAGAGCAAAGTTACACTTGAGTATTTCCTAAAACGTGATCACAGATAATGCAGTGATCTCTGAACTGTATTGTGGCAAGCAGCAGTTTTCCGGGTGCCACGGTACTGAGGCTCATTTGTGAGTTACATTTATTTTTCCATACATTTTAGTATATACTGAGTCCAACGAAAGGGTGAAACTGATTTTGTTTCACTTGAATGATATTAAGTTCAATCCCTGCTTATCTAGTGTACTGTATTTTCTTTCTTTTAGTGGTGTAATCTTGTTCGCCATGTTGAACGGTCGTCTGCCGTTCAATGATGCCCAGATTGCTGATCTTGAGGAAGATATGAAGATGCAGAGACTTCGATTTGAGCGTTCAGTGTCGTTTGGTAATAACAATAACATTTCCATAAAGAACTTATTGATACAAAGATGAGATCCGTTTCGTTTGGTGCAGGCTACAACATTTCCTTAAAGAGATAAACAAATACATGTACATGATAAACACAATCACCGGCGTTGAGATAAGGCATTTGGTTAATTGGCCACTACATGTAGTTTACATCTGGAACAAATATGTTTAACTTTAAAGCGAAAATTTAATTGTTGATATCCGTCAGCTGACTGGTTACATAGATGCCAGTTTATTTAAACCGATAACCACACCGCTACACTTCCGGTCTTTCATTCACTTTACATACAATGAATTCCTTGATGTCCTTCGTACATTATGTATTATAACAAACACCTTTTCTGACCTAAAATTAAATTAAAATCTGTTTTTTTAATAACTGCATCATCATGAAACTCAAAGAGAAAGTCATTCTTAACTCAGCGATAGCTGGTCATGTAATGTCACGATCTCATACTGTTGAAGCAATAAAACCATTTATCTAGTTGTATATGTCTCCATGCAGAATCCATGGTTCTCGTGAGACGCATGCTGCAGTACAAACCTTCCAACCGTCCGTCAACGGCAGATATACTGAACGATTCATGGTTGACTGGGAAGAAACTGATTCCAAGGCATTCAACTAAACCAAAATGGTTGGTAAGTACAAAAACATTATTTATTGTATACCATAAAACGGGTTGAATCGTGGATCATAGTAAACTGAAGGCAATAAAGGGAAATAATGACAATCGACAGAAGATAGCGTTATAATAAGGGCCATGAAGAGTTTTCTTTCTTTGACAGATAAATGTTCATAATTGTACTCTGATTATTACAGAATTCTTACCAGCCTCATCCTCCAAGCCAACCTGAAACTGATAATCCAGTGTACTTTAAAAGTACAGTGCCGGAAAGAGGCCCGGAAGCGACAGTCACGGTGAACCATGAGAAAAAAGAAACTGTGACGCTGAGGAGCAGGACCAGAAATAACAGTAAGCTCAGCGACATGGACTTATAATTAATCTTGATATAATTTGTCTCATTACCATACTGTTTACTTCAGTAATGTGCTACTGCTTGCATTTAGCTATCACTGTGTATAACCAGAAGTATATCACAAGACAGCCGAACCCTCAACACGTCAAACCTCGTCCCGTCTTTCTGGCGTATTTTTTTTAAAATAAAATACGGCTGCATCTTGCTAAAACGAAGACTCCGTCCAACTTCCGTCTCTTGCTATTGTCATATTAATGTCACGGTTAAGGGGAAAATGCGAAAATGTAAGCGAAGGTTCCGGGTTCGAAACCCGATTAGGCTTCACATTTTGTTCAGCCTGTGACACCGGTATCATGTTAGACTAAAACAACCTTGAAATTTTAAACTAGCTACAGAAGACTGATTTGGAAATGAGCGTCAATTTGGTAGGTAGTAGGTAGTTGGTAGTTGGATATTCGAATAACCAACTACCTACTAGTTGGTAGTTGGTTATTCGTAATTCCAAACTATATAATAACTGGTAGTTGGTAACTCAATACACTATCACCAGAATGAAATGTACAAACACACCATACTCCTTCCTTAACACAGAATAAAGCAGGGGACCTAGTTGGTTATTAGTGTGAATCTCCAACTACCAACCAGAAGGTAGTTGGTAATTCGAACTTTGCATGTATTCCTCTCAAAATAGAAAGTATTTTCCCGGAAGAAATGTAACGGATATATAACAAGATAGATGTGTTCTACGACATGGTAACATGCCCTTCTCCCTACGTCCACCAGGGGACTCAGTTGGTTATTCGCGTGAATCCCCAACTACCAACCAGAAGGTAGTCGGTAATTCGAACTTTGCAAGTATTCTTCTCAAAATAGAAAGTATTTTTCTGGAAGAAATGTAACTGATATATAACAAGATAGATGTGTTCTACAACATGGCATCACCCCCTTCTCCCTATGTGCACTAGGGGACTCAGTCGGTTATTCGCGTGAATCCCCAACTACCAACCAGAAGGTAGTTGGTAATTCAATATTTGCATGTATTCTTCTCAAAATAGAAAGTATTTTTCCGGAAGAAATGTAACGGATATATAACAAAATAGATGTGTTCTACAACATGGCATCATCCTCTTCTCCCTATGTGCACAAGGGGACTCAGTTGGTTATTCGCGTGAATCCCCAACTACCAACCAGAAGGTAGTTGGTAATTCGAACTTTGCAAGTATTCTTCTCAAAACAGAAAGTATTTTTCAGGAATAAATGTAACTGATATATAACAAGATAGATGTGTTCTACAACATGGCATCACCCCCTTCTCCCTATGTGCACTAGGGGACTCAGTTGGTTATTCGCGTGAATCCCCAACTACCAACCAGAAGGTAGTTGGTAATTCGAACTTTGCATGTATTCTTCTCAAAATAGAAAGTATTTTTCCGGAAGAAATGTAACTGATATATAACAAGATAGATGTGTTCTACAACATGGCAACATCCTCTTCTCCCTATGTGCACTAGGGGACTCAGTTGGTTATTCGCGTGAATCCCCAACTACCAACCAGAAGGTAGTTGGTAATTCGAACTTTGCAGGTATTCTTCTCAAAAAAGAAAGTATTTTTCCGGAAGAAATGTAACTGATATATAACAAGATAGATGTGTTCTACAACATGGCAACACCCCCTTCTCCCTACGTCCACCAGGGGACTCAGTTGGTTATTCGCGTGAATCCCCAACTACCAACCAGAAGGTAGTTGGTAATTCGAACTTCGCAAGTATTCTTCTCAAAATAGAACGTATTTTTCTGGAAGAAATGTAACGGATATATAACAAGATAGATGTGTTCTACAACATGGCAACATCCTCTTCTCCCTATGTGCACTAGGGGACTCAGTTGGTTATTCGCGTGAATCCCCAACTACCAACCAGAAGGTAGTTGGTAATTCGAACTTTGCATGTTTTCCCGTCAAAATAGAAAGTATTTTCCCGGAAGAAATGTAACTGATATATAACAAGATAGATGTGTTCTACAACATGGTAACACCCCCTTCTCCCTACATCCACCAGGGGACTCAGTTGGTTATTCGCGTGAATCCCCAACTACCAACCAGAAGGTAGTTGGTTATTCGGATTTTGAATGTTTTTTTTACTGAAAACAGAAAGTTTTTTTCAATAATTACTATAGCGGATATATTACCAGATAAATGTTTTACTGTCATTTGCATCATCTTTAAAGAGCATGCACCACGAGCAATAATCATAATTCAAATACGCAGTACGTTATCAAGTACAAATTTCACCTATATAGCGCCGTGCTTTTTAGAATTTGAGCGAAAAGTGCTGCGAATTTTAAAGAAGTCTGTCTGACTAAGATCTAGGATTGTCCAGTGCTAATCCGTGTACATTTAGTACTTCCCATGTACTAACCTTTTCCTTTGGATGAATATAAAGGTACCAACACGAAAAGGAAATGAAAGGGCTTCAATGTTCACTACCATTATTTCATATCTTGTTAAAATCAAATGTTCTATATATTTCAACTACGTTACTATCACTAACAACTGGATGTACATTTAATTCCAAGTAATATTTGTAATTATGTACTTTTACGTCAGAGACAAGAACCATCTATCACGGTGTTGACAGTATGTGTTGGTTATGAGAAATTTAGTAGTAACACAGGCCATTTTTAAGTTGATGTAGCATGAATTTAACCGACGACACCGTGGAAAAGAACAAAAGTTAAAAATATTATATTCCGCTAGTTCCAATTCAATACAACAATAACAACAACAACAACAACCATTTTACAATAAACCCAGTCTTGGCTTGCCAACCCTGTTTCTCTCATGTAGTTGTACTGCATATTATCAAACGCACTCGTAAATACTTTACACACGTAAAGCATGTCTGCTTTAATCCCTGTACGAAAAAATACGAATATCAGTGTGTTGTAATTATTTGATACATATATAATCACTATTTCGAAAATGAATGATATATCTCAGCAGTAATCTGTTGTTTTTAAATGATTAACAAGTATCTTATTACATGCAAAGTTCGAATAACCTACTACCTTCTGGTAGGTAGTTGGGGATTCACCCGAATAACCAACTGAGTACCCTGGTGGAAGTAGGGAAAAGGAGGTGTTACCATGATGTTGAATACATTTATCTGGTTATAGAACAGTTACAGTTATTATTGAAAAAAGCTATCTGTTTTCCTTGAAATACATTCAAAGTCCGAATTACCAACTACCTTCTGGTAGGTAGTTGGGAATTCACGCGAATAACCAACTGAGTCATCTGGTGGATGTAGGGAGAAGGGAGTGTTACCATGTTGTAGAATACATCTATCTTGTTATAAATTAGTAACACTTATTTTAGATAAATACTTTCTGTTTTGACGGGAAAACATGTAAAGTTCGAATTACCAACTACCTTCTGGTTGGTAGTTGGGGATTCACGCGAATAACCAACTGAGTCCCCTGGTTGATGTAGGGAGAAGGGGGTGTTACCATGTGGTAGAACACATCTATCTTGTTATATATTCGAGATTTTTTTTTCCGGATAAATACTTTCTGTTTTGACGGGAAAACGTGCAAAGTTCGAATTACCAACTACCTTCTGGTTGGTAGTTGGAGATTCACGCGAATAACCAACTGAGTCCCCTGGTGGATATAGAGAGAAGGGGGTGTTACCATGTTGTAGAACACATCTATCTTGTTATATATCCGTAAAATTTATTCCGGAAAAATACTTTCTATTTTAACGGGAAAACATACAAAGTTCGAATTACCAACTACCTTCTGGTTGGTAGTTGGGGATTCACGCGAATAACCAACTGAGTCCCCTGGTGGATGTAGGGAGAAGGGGGTGTTACCATGTTGTAGAACAGATCTATCTTGTTATATTTCCGTTACATTTATTCCTGAAAATACTTTCTTTTTTTAGAGGAAAACATGCAAAGTTCGAATTACCAACTACCTTCTGGTTGGTAGTTGGGGATTCACGCGAATAACCAACTGAGTCCCCTAGTGCACACAGGGAGAAGGGGGTGTTGCCATGTTGTAGAACACATGTATATTGTTATATATCAGTTACATTTTTCCGGAAAAATACTTTCTATTTTGAGAGGAATACATGCAAAGTTCGAATTACCAACTACCTTCTGGTTGGTAGTTGGGGATTCACGCGAATAACCAACTGAGTCCCCTGGTGGATGTAGGGAGAAGGGGGTGTTACCATGTTGTAGAACACATCTATCTTGTTATATATCCGTTACATTTATTCCGGAAAAATTCTTTTTATTTTGACGGGAAACATGCGAAGTTCGAATTACCAACTACCTTCTGGTTGGTAGTTGGGGATTCACGCGAATAACCAACTGAGCCCCCTGGTGGACGTAGGGAGAAAGGGCTGTTACCATGTTGTAGAACACATCTATCTTGTTATATATCAGTTACATTTCTTCCGGAAAAATACTTTCTTTTTTGACGGGAATACATGCAAAGCTCGAATTACCAACTACCTTCTGGTTGGTAGTTGGGGATTCACGCGAATAACCAACTGAGTCCCCAAGTGCACACAGGGAAAAGGGGGTGTTGCCATGTTGTAGAACACATGTATATTGTTATATATCCGTTACATTTATTCCGGAAAAATACTTTCTATTTAGACGGGAAAACATGCAAAGTTCGAATTACCAACTACCTTTTGGTTGGTAGTTGGGGATTCACGCGAATAACCAACTGAGTCCCCTCGTGGACGTAGGGAGAAGGGGGTGTTACCATGTTGTAAAACACATGTATCTTGTTATATATCAGTTACATTTCTTCCGGAAAAATACTCTTTTTTGAGAGGAATACATGCAAAGTTCGAATTACCAACTACCTTCTGGTTGGTAGTTGGAGATTCACGCGAATAACCAACTGAGTCCCCTGGTGGATATAGAGAGAAGGGGGTGTTACCATGTTGTAGAACACATCTATCTTGTTATATATCCGTAAAATTTATTCCGGAAAAATACTTTCTATTTTAACGGGAAAACATACAAAGTTCGAATTACCAACTACCTTCTGGTTGGTAGTTGGGGATTCACGCGAATAACCAACTGAGTCCCCTGGTGAATGTAGGGAGAAGGGGGTGTTACCATGTTGTAGAACAGATCTATCTTGTTATATTTCCGTTACATTTATTCCTGAAAATACTTTCTTTTTTTAGAGGAAAACATGCAAAGTTCGAATTACCAACTACCTTCTGGTTGGTAGTTGGGGATTCACGCGAATAACCAACTGAGTCCCCTAGTGCACACAGGGAGAAGGGGGTGTTGCCATGTTGTAGAACACATGTATATTGTTATATATCAGTTACATTTTTCCGGAAAAATACTTTCTATTTTGAGAGGAATACATGCAAAGTTCGAATTACCAACTACCTTCTGGTTGGTAGTTGGGGATTCACGCGAATAACCAACTGAGTCCCCTGGTGGATGTAGGGAGAAGGGGGTGTTACCATGTTGTAGAACACATCTATCTTGTTATATATCCGTTACATTTATTCCGGAAAAATTCTTTTTATTTTGACGGGAAACATGCGAAATTCGAATTACCAACTACCTTCTGGTTGGTAGTTGGGGATTCACGCGAATAACCAACTGAGCCCCCTGGTGGACGTAGGGAGAAAGGGCTGTTACCATGTTGTAGAACACATCTATCTTGTTATATATCAGTTACATTTCTTCCGGAAAAATACTTTCTATTTTGAGAAGAATACATGCAAAGCTCGAATTACCAACTACCTTCTGGTTGGTAGTTGGGGATTCACGCGAATAACCAACTGAGTCCCCAAGTGCACACAGGGAAAAGGGGGTGTTGCCATGTTGTAGAACACATGTATATTGTTATATATCCGTTACATTTATTCCGGAAAAATACTTTCTATTTAGACGGGAAAACATGCAAAGTTCGAATTACCAACTACCTTTTGGTTGGTAGTTGGGGATTCACGCGAATAACCAACTGAGTCCCCTGGTGGACGTAGGGAGAAGGGGGTGTTACCATGTTGTAAAACACATGTATCTTGTTATATATCAGTTACATTTCTTCCGGAAAAATACTCTTTTTTGAGAGGAATACATGCAAAGTTCGAATTACCAACTACCTTCTGGTTGGTAGTTGGAGATTCACACGAATAACCAACTAGGTCCCCTGCTTTATTCTGTGTTAAGGAAGGGGTAGTGTGTGTTTGAACATTTCATTCTGGTGATAGTGTATTGAGTTACCAACTACCAGGTGTTATATAGTTTGGAATTACTAATAACCAACTACCAACTAGTAGGTAGTTGGTTATTCGAATATCCAACTACCAACTACCTACTACCTACCAAATTGACGCTCATGATTTGGAATACAATACCAGAGACTCTTGGCAAACTTTCATCAGCTGACAGAAAATATCGCATTACAGTAAACTGGAAAGTACAGTGCCTATTTTACCGAATTGTTAAGAGAAAGTCACTGCCTTTTCTTAATAGAATTAAGGAAAATTGACTTGATAAAACCATAGACCTGTCCTATACTCGGCTCAAATATAAATTTCCTTTCTTATATAATGTATTACCCCACTTCTTTCTTACTATGATGCAATATATTCATACAGAGTTATCATCTCGATTGTGTTTATTTCAGAGAATATTTGGATCACAGGGCCATCACAACGCCCGAACACGTGGCCTCGCTCAAATAAACCAATACACCAACAGACACGTGACAAACCACGTGGTGTTTCCGCTGGTCCCCATGGGAGTCCTACAACAGCAGTGGTAAAGCCCCCAGAGGACAGGAAAAAATCTGAGAAACCAGACTCCAAGGCGCGTGTGTCAACGAAAACAATCCAGCTCTCGAAATGGTTCATGGAAAAGGTAATGTTCTCCCTTTTCTTTTCTTTTTTTCTTCTGTTTCTCTTGCGTGTATACTCACATTTCAGGAGTATTTCAGTTAATCTAATTAACCATCGTAAAAAGGACTCTTTTCCGCATGTATAAACAGTTGTATAAACAGTTGTTTCATAAAAGTCCTTATTGAAACACCATTGACTTTAAAAGCTGACATAAAGCTGGGAATAAGATGACTTAATGACGTCAGAACGAACTACATATATGAATGTGTAAATCCATACATTACTACAAGAAAATAGCGCGTAAAAATAAGTCATTAGTTTTATTTTATTCATGCTACAATAAGTAGAATATGGTATGCAAGAAAAAGAATCTATCACTGATTGCACATGCTGATGAGAATATCCACCAGATATTCCCGTCTGCACGTGCAACCAGTGAAATATTCTTATTATCTTACATGATGATTTGTTACTTAGTCAGTTATAACTCCATATCAGTAAACGTAAGTGTAACTCATGGATAAATATGGCACCGGGGACTTGTGATATGATGAAATGGCTTAAAAATGAATCATTGCTATTTACAGGACTTCAGGAGTAAGTGAAATGCCTAATCCAGAATTATTGTTTCACTAATTATCGGTAATAATGTTTTCTTCAGTATATGGCCGGTAAAGAAGAAAACAAGGCAAAGAAAGATCATGCCAACTGTAGATGTTGCAAGGCCGAATCGTTAGATTTCAGTCCGAAGCTAGATAATGACGAGGAGCTACGTCTCCTTGACAACGGTGACACTATTCATACTGTGTCCCCAGACGATGACTTCCGGTTCCCGAGTCCCATCAAAAACATTCAAGATACGTCAGACAAAGAAATCTCAAACGCTAGCATGCACGGCAGTCTCGGCAGATCTAAGGCAGCCTCAGCCACAGGTCGTAGCCCTAAAACCACAGATAACGTGAAGAAGCCTCCCTTGAAATCTGCCAATAGTGCAAAGGTATACAATGCGTTCTGAATTACAACATTAATTTGTAAGTTTCTATTACACTAAAACTATGGGTTGAATCTAATCTAAATAATGATAAAGGCTTTTAGTCTACACTTTATTCGTTACTGCTAGGTTATACGGTAAGCACATAAGACTGTAAAATAGATTACCTCGGAATTGGTTCCATGGCCTCAGTTCTTTCAATCAACTTTCAAAGGAACAATATGATAAGATTTTTAAGCATGATTTTTTCACTGGAATTTTTTTTTCATAGAATATTTTTCACATGTTGTCTGCTTGAGTCTGCAGTACAAAGTTAGAGCCATTGATCTGGTGTTTATTGGTCATGATCACACTGGTCCGGGCACACTTTGTTGCAAAAAAAAAACAGTTGCCGTTTCCTTAATTCTATATCAGACATAGCTTAATTTATTTTCTCTTTTAGGGCACCAAATCCACAACATCAACGGAAATCACCCGAAAGACAAACATGGTAAACCTTGTGGCGAGCAGATCAAAAAGTCCGACACAAAGAGTGAAGTATTTTCGTGACAGGCTGATGAAAATGTATGGAACAAAGAACTTCAAAGTGGAAATACAGCAAGATGGGTAAGTTGTTTGATCTTGCAGTGATTAACAGGAAAAAAACTAATTTCGGTCATACTTTCATAAATATTTCATCTAACGGAGTTCGTTCAAAATTACCAGAATATTGCACTATCTTTGTCACTAACACGGTGTGTGTGGTTTATATCCAGGTAAAATGGCTGTAAAAATAGAAGCTTGTGAGAATGGCATGTAGCAGGACTATAAAGCACACAGGCTTGTGAATCGTTTTATTTTAAATTTAGAGTTATTGCTCTTCTTTGGCTGTGACGTCATATCGGTCAGTTAACCGGGATTACATTCATTTTGCAATATGTGAAATGGTGAAATTTCGGTCCTTCCGAATGTTGCAAATAGATACATCAATGGACTTTTGAAGTAGAAACATTCATTGTTTAGCATTTGCTTCAATTAGCATGTCTTAGTTGTGAGGGTATCTGTGTCAAACGGACACGGAATGTATATGTATTGCATCAAAACAACTTTAACTTAATACTTTTTTTCAGAAATAGTGGTCTCCCTCCTCTTCTCGTGCAATCATTGAACTCTTCTGGGTCTACAACACCTACCAGGCAGCGATCTGCCACACCACGTGACACAACCGAATCACCGACACGGGGTATGTCCGCTAAATGTCAAGCTTGGACAGGGACGTGGCGGCATGGACACCAGAGAACCAACAGCAACGTGAAACCGAAGCAAATTATGCTTATTCATTCCCCACCTCTGTGAATCTTGACAATCAAATTTAACTGAAATAAAAGATTTTAAACGATGTGTATTACTTGGTTTATGCTAAACAAAGTAACACCACACATGAGTTTGCAGTCACCAGACTTGTAAATACAGGTCAGGAAGTGTTGTCCCTTCATGTACTCCTACATTTCCAATCAATTTGCAAGAACAAATCTATGAGCTAGTATCAGCAAAGTACTCGAATTGCAGGTTCAATGCCCAACTTCACAACAAAGTTTAAATTAATACTAATTTATTACCTCCGATCCTTATGCGAACTAACTACCACTGCGCCATGACAATTCCACAAAGTTTTGCACTTGGGCACGTGCAATGGCAGCATGCAGTGTACGTATAAGGTCAATACGATCAACCGCTTAAAAATGTTAGATTTGCCTTTAACCTGCCCATACCAAACGTTATAAATCTTACTGAAAGCTTTTCTGAGGCCCCCATAGGGGTAACCCCGTTTATTATCCCCGTCATAGGGGTCGGGGAACATCCCCTACCATCCTTACAATAACAGAAACATAATATCATAATATAAGAGAAATACATGCACACACACATATATAAAACTGTATATACTGGGTTGTTTTAGTTTCTTTAGTACAAATTCCTTAAAATCTTCAAAGCTTTCATTTATCCGGTAATAGTCTGTAAAAGGAAAATATTTTTATCAAAAAGTCACCGCACTTAAAACGAACATAAAGGATAACTTGTCGATTATCTAATTAAAGTTATTGAGCATGAACTTAATGTTTTGGTTAAGTATTTTGCTTCCAAATGGAAAACTTTGATATCGTGTAAATAAT
Source organism: Saxidomus purpurata (assembly GCA_022818135.1). Taxonomy (NCBI): domain Eukaryota; kingdom Metazoa; phylum Mollusca; class Bivalvia; order Venerida; family Veneridae; genus Saxidomus; species Saxidomus purpurata. The sequence continues at coordinate 1,728,379 of JAFMSR010000007.1, read as the reverse complement.
TATAAACATTGCAATAAATCTTTAGCCGGACACATCTCGCTTTATAAATGTTAATCCCTTTCTTTCAATCCCTTTAATCTATTGTATATTACTAATAATCCTCCGACAAGTACATATTTGATTTAAACCTTCAGATTTTAAAGATTTTTACTTCAATGTGTAATTAGGTTGTTGTTTTAAATAACAATTTTTTAAATTTCAAAGGTAATTTACGCGCCGTTACGTATGTGACACATTCTGCGTTGCTTAATTGTTAAAATCTTTTGTTTAAAGATAAGTTCTATTCTTTTTTACGATGAAAAATGAACAATAGTTACAAGAAATGATATACAAAAAGAAAAGGGAAACTTTTCTATGGATTTTTGTCTTCCTGATTCATATCTCATGTAAGTACCTCATCCTGCACATTCATAATCAATGTCAGGCTTGCTCAGCTACACTAAATCCACTTAATATGAAAGTTCTAGGGCACATATTTCTTTAAGTTGTTTTCTCACATTAATTTTAAAAGAGCTAATTTCACGTTGACATGAACTATTTGCTTTATCAGCTAAGTTTTGGTAAAATGCCACTTATTTACAGCTGGTAATGAGTATTTTGGTCGTTATTCAGTCATTCAGTCATTCAGTCTGGTAATGAGTATTTTGGTCGTTATTCAGTCATTCAGTTAACAAATTCGTTGATATATTTTTACAGTTTTACATTTGTATTTCAGTAGAATATCCTGAACATCCGTTATTCAAATTATAATCTTTTAACTTTTCTTTCTGTGTATGTATCACAGACTAAAATCAGTTGAGTTCAAACCATGTTCAGTGTCTTATTTGACAAGTAAGCAGTTTATTTTGTGTTTTCCGGTAGTTTATCGAAATATAACGGTGGATTATATCCGAATAAACTCACTGGCCACTCAGGGAAATTATCAAGATCTGATACCCGGATCAACGTCAAAAATGATACCGAGCGTACTGTATGCCGGAAACCATATGACGATGACGTCGTTAAAATGACGTCATGTTTGCGATGCTTTCTGGTGACGTTACCCGCAATCTACGACATTTTATTTAAATAAACTTAGTTTGACACATAAAATAAACAAAAAAAATGTTGGTATCAATGTTATATCACGATAATTTCACTCGTGAACACCAAAAGTAGTTATTTTCACTCGTGGGTGCCCACTCGGTGAAATTATGACGTGATATTACACTGAAACCAACAATTATCCTCTATAATGACACGTTGAAAGTGTTAAAATTATTTGTTGTAGTGTCATTGTTGTAACTCAAATATACAGCGGGCACTTGGTTTAGTCGGATTCATGTTGATCTCAAAGTCATTTTCTGGTGCTACCATCGCATTTTTCAAATAAAATTAGATAGTTTAAGTCGAGTTCGTTTTAAGTCGAACCTATTGACTGATCCATTGTTTAACGAGTGCCAACTTTATGTATAACAACTTGACCCCATTTAAGACAGTACGTCATGAGGCATTAAGTGAATACGTAGGACCACTAGATTTGTGTCTTTTTTATTTGATATTTACAACAAAACGTTACAACTTAACAACTTTTCATTATCAGATATAAGCTGTACCTCTTCCACTGCATCTACAAGTACCGGATCTGCCACATCGACCACTGACTCCTCTACCACCACTGACTCCTCTACCACCACTGACTCCTCTACCACCACTGACTCCTCTACCACCACTGACTCCCCTACCACCACTGATCCCGGCACAACAACATATACTGACGACGAGGTCACGGAGACATCAAATAACGGTGGGAAAGGTTGAAATATTAATCTAATACAAAACAAAGTTAGATTTTTTTAATCTATATATGCAGCTGATTTTCTTTTTGTCTTCTATGCACGTCACTTTTTCGTGCAATGATAGTGGGAAGAACGAATGACAATCACCAGTTAAAAACAGCTCATACAGTACATGTACGAGTACATGTATTTTAGTTTAGGACGGTTAGTGACTCTCTAGTTGCGTAGAGCCGACTAAGGCCATATGTCTAAAGATCTTACCAATACCCCGCTGACATACGTGGACTTCCAGGTGGGTCTTGTCAAGCTGTCGTTTGTTGAACGTCTACCACATTCTGCGTCTGTGAACCTACATCAGATCGGTAGTACAACAACTCCGGTGGTGATCTTTTTTCATTGAGAAAGTGCCTTTTTAGGGCAACGTGCGCGCCACGAGGGACCTAGAGCAGAGAGTCCAAAATTTTGACGATACACTTTTCTTAACCGCCAATAAATTAGAAAATACTACCATGAAAATGGCGATGAAAAGTAGTTCAACGTCGGTAACGGCATCCTCATGCATCAGTGGTTTGCCAACCTTTCAGACAAACGAAATAATGTAATGAAATGCTCTGGACGTACGAGAATGCGGTAACGGCCGCTTTAAACTAAGCATAATAAGTTTAAGTCAAAATGACTTCAGTTTTGATCTTCAATTAGAATTCAAAGCTCCGCCGAAGAGACTGGATATTCTTGCAACTCTTGCCCTTCCGCACCTAAGGCGCTTTAATTACACCAGTTAGATATAAACAGCTTTTTTTAATTAGATAATACATAAGTAACTAAATGATTAATTTGAATTAATTATTTAGTTGAGTTAGCAGTTTAACACAATTTTTCAAAATCATCTTACCCACTAGTGTTGTGTTTTTTTCCACAGCGATATGGCTGATTGTGGGAGTTGTCTGCGCAGTGATACTCATCTTCGGTATTGTCTTAGCTGCTGCAATAGTGTACGCCGTTCACAAGAGTAAGCGGGTACATCCACATTCGGATACCGAATCCTTCTACACGGAGAGTGAGAGTCAAACTCACTCAAGACCAACTACAGCCTCCCACATTTTGCTTGAACCGGTAAAGGAACAAAGCTAATCACACTGTACAAAAATGTTCGGTCTAAAGGGTGTGTTCATTTCAAAACTGAACAATAAGACGTTCAGGCACATGCAAACGTCACGCACGTAAAAGTGCATGCATTCACATTCAAACTTTACAAAAACTTTACAATACAGAAAACACATATACAAGTATCACTTTAACTTTGTCATTTGTGTGCCATAAATTGCAGATTTAACGTTCTTTGATATCTACTACCACGGCCCAGCTCTTGTATAACCAGACAGATGCCCTGCCAGCGACATTGACTGCAATTAAATGTTTGCACGAAAAACATTCCTAACGTTGCTTTTTTAAATCAGAAGTATATTCTAAAGTGCATTATTTTTTTCAATGATTGCAAGAAGAGAAAAGGCGACGATAACATTAAACAATTCTACTTCGGCATTTTTTTAGAGTAAATCGAACACAGTTTTGCCATTATTTTATTGCTGTGTGTTAGTATCTAATGTAATAATCGCACTTTAAACACGATACGGAGCAACCAGTAACTTTCTGTCGATTAAGCTCCAGAACTTTAGGTAAAGCCTCTGTTTGCTCCACTTGCAGGAAGAAGACGAAGCAATGTCAAAGCCGGTTACCATGACACCGTTTGAACTGAGAAAACTCTATATAGAGACATTCCCATATAGTAAGTACAGTGCTGTCATATTGTTCAGCTACAAAAGCGTATGAAAACACAATAATAGCATTTATAAAAGGCATCTGATATGAAGTGTTTCCAAACAGCTTATTGTTCAAACAAATGTTTAGATAAATAATAAATCCGATATACTTTATAGCACTGTTACTTCTATCTAACACATATCCAGGAATGTGGATTTTTGTTTGATCATCTCTTTAAAACGAACTAATGTTGCCCTATACGTCGATTTTAAACTATTTGCGGGAATTATGATTATTTGCATACCAATCTGCTATGTCAAAAGTGGTATTTGTACAAGACTTTGATTCAATAATGCCGTTTTTGCAGGAAATTGGAGGCGAGGTTTTGATGGGTCGCTAAGACCAAAAATGGGTTTAAAATTTGTGGACCCAAGTATTTACAACCAAACGAGAGGAGATGAACGTCAGTTCCGAGACAAAATTTACAATTACGAAATGTCTGACTCTCTGACGCTCCGTTCGTCGGCATTGTCGAGGATGATGCATCATGCCAGGTTGCCGACCATGTCGGAAATGGATCCGTTGCCAGAAGGACGGGTACCGCCTGTTAGTCACGAGGTACAAGGTCAAGGTTATCAGCAGCAACAAGGGCAATATAGTGGTCCTAACAATGTAGATTTCGAGACAGTCTGTATGAAAAGTGATGATGTCGAGTTAATGTAGGTCCATCACACCTCGATATTCTGCAGAACATTAAACTTGAAAATCTCTGTTTCCAAACGTCATAATGGGTGTGAGGCATGGACAAACAAAGTACTGAGATAATTTATCCCCCCGCCGAAGGCGAAGGGGATATTAGAAATGGTCTCCGTCCGTCCGTCCGTGCGTCCGTCCCAATTTTGTCCGGAGCATAACTCCAAAAGTACTTGAGGGATTTTCTTCAAACTTCATACACTGACAGAGCACATTGGGAGGAAGTGCAGTGTGTAAGAACAATAACTCTACCTTGCCTACTTTAGAGTTATTCCCTTTAACAGATTTACTTGAAAAACTTTGTCCGAAGCATAACTCCAAAAGTACTTGAGGGATTTTCTTCAAACTTCATACACTGACATAGTACATTGGTAGGAAGTGCAGTGTGCAAGAACAATAACTCTACCTTGCCTACTTTTAGAGTTATTCCCCTTTATCAGATTTACTTTAAAAGTTTTGTCCGGAGCATAACTCCAAAAGTACTTGAGAGATTTTCTTCAAACTTCATACACTGACAGAGCACATTGCGAGGAAGTGTAGTGTGTATAAAACAATAACTTTACCTTGCCTACTTTTAGAGTTATTCCCCTTTATCAGATTTACTTGAAAAACTTTGTCCGAAGCATAACTCCAAAAAGTACTTCAGCGATTTTCTTCAAACTTAATACACTGACATAGCACATTGGGAGGAAGTGCAGTGTGCAAGAACAATAGCTCTACTTTGCCTACTTTTAGAGTTATTCCCCTTTATCAGATTTACTTTAAAAGTTTGTCCAGAGCATAACTCCAAAAGTACTTGAGGGATTTACTTCAAACTTAATACACTGACAAAGCACATTGATAGGAAGTGCAGTGTGCAAGAACAATAACTCTACTTTGCCTACTTTTAGAGTTATTCCCCTTTATCAGATTTACTCGAAAAAAAAATTCCGGAGCATAACTCCAAAAGTACTTGAGGGATTTTCTTCAAACTTAATACACTGACATAGCACATTGGTAGGAAGTGCAGTGTGTAAGAACAATAACTCTACCTTGCCTACTTTTAGAGTTATTCCCCTTTATCAGATTTACTTGAAAAAAAATTCCGGAGCATAACTCCAAAAGTACTTGAGGGATTTTCTTCAAACTTAATACACTGACATAGCACATTGGTAGGAAGTGCAGTGTGCAAGAACAATAACTCTACCTTGCCTACTTTTAGTCAAATAGAAAAATATCATACCTATACTGATAATGAACATTAATATAATTTGACTCTTTCATTGCCTTATTCTTTTTCCACTTTCTTGAAAACTGTACTCAGCATGACCATAACTATACAGCTTTTTAAGGAGTAAAATGTACGAAAGTACAACCTTCAGGTAACTTCTTCCCGGCGGGGGAATTAACCATGTGTAACCTGGCTCTTGTTTGTGATTATTTGGCAATTTGATATTTTGATATTCATTATATTATTGATAGGCGTTTCATTTTAAAAACAGAAAATTGAACGCCCACATTTACATAAGCCTGCCGTTCCAACTATTCTTTTGACTTCATTTTGAATGATCATTTAGAGGTGTACCCGTAGTCTTCCACGAGTAAAGACGATAGGCTAAAAACGGACATAAAACATGCAAGATTAAGACCGGACGGCTCAGCCTTTTGGGTGGTTGCATATCAATATAACCACATTTTCCCATATTGAAGTTTCACACGTGTTTCTCGTGTGATTACCAGATATTCCTGTCAATAAACCTGTAATTAGCAAATAATGTCCCCAGTATTAGACGTAGTGTAGAAATATTGAATGGTTTGGGAATAGTTATCTGTTGAGCACTGTACGAGACTGTTATTTGATTACATTTTTATTTGTGATATTAAAGCATCACCTGCACTACAGGCTTTATTGTTCGTCTTTTTTTATATATGATTATATTGAAGCAACGAGGTTAATGGCACAAGCTTTAACCTCGTTCTGACATCGCATGACATGCTTCTGTTTTCCATGGAAATCATCTTTTCCTGTCATTTTCCATAACAGTACAATGTACTTATAAATACATGTAATATCATCGAAATAACAAATGCTATATAAATTACGAAAGTTTTAATTTTTTTCCTAACGATCAATGCAATTTTGCATTGTGATATTCATGATTATTTAAGAAAGCATCAAAAATAAAAGTTGATATTAACAGTAAATTTCTGAATTCTACACATTTTTAGGGTGTGTGTTGTTGCTTTTCTTTTGTCTTTTGCACTGCACTTTCGAGGTGGCACCTAAAAGATTTCGTACCGCGCACATGGGTCTTATTAAATACGTCAGGAAATATAAACAAATGCAGAATATTCAGAAGTTTATTAATAAACATTGAGCAATTCATTGTATTAAAACACGTTACAATACGATTGGCAAGAATACAAGATTTGTACCTATCAACGATAACTGAACAAGTCTGCGCGAAAACCCGGCATCACTCGGCTTAGCTTTGTGTATGAGTCCAGCATCGCTATCCTAAGACGACGTTGATTTTCGCAAATCAACTCAATTATATGTATATAGCGATATATTAAAGAACTTCATCTGCTGAATAATTCTTTAGCAAATTAAACACAACAACCACACCATGTGTTGAAAAGAATTGTACATATAAATTTCAGATTTGAATCACATCTCGTATCTGGGCTTGAAATCTTAGAACCATATCTGTTCGGAAAAGATAAAACCCTGAGAGCATTTGCTGCTCTGGGAAATCATGCTTATTATCGTTAGAGCAAAGGACAACCGTATATCAAGTAAGGTGTTCCGTTAGGACCATCGCCTCCTCGTCCAGTCAATATACCAAAGTCTTATGTACTTAAAGGCTGTCGACGAGAAAAAGACTCTTCTACCATTTTATATGAAAGCACTGAAAGTGCTGCTTTTGTTCCACAAAGCTTCCGACTGAACTGGAAACTATACCACACTTTTATCAAGATATTATTATTTTGAAAGGTGTTTGTGTCATTTTGTATCGTTGGGTTTTTACGCCAGTGAATATGTCTACTATCTAGCTCGGAAATCGCGCCTGAACATTTTAATAAACCGCGGCGAGATAGTTATTCGCTGGAGCATGTTAATGTTCAAATAAAACCTTTTTCATCCTTCACTGTGATAATCATCGCGTGGATAGCACTGCATAATCTGTAATCAGTCTCAATTATGCAAGAGTAGGTAGCACCTCTCTTGTAAATTCTGGTGGCTACCATATCAGCGTTTGTCTTGGACATAGTTCTACTTTCGTCAATTACTGAAACAAATATTCATTAGGAAAGAAGTGGGCATTTAGAGACAGTCTTTTGTAAATATAAATGGATAAACTGGCATCTTACTGCAAAAAAGGAAAAGGAACGAAACATACCCAACACTCTATATAGTGAATAATTCCATAGAAGTATTATTAACTTAAACATTTACAAGTTTTCCACCACAAAACTGCACGAACGGGTCTAAAGAACCCACGAATTTCTGGTTCCTTTGCTTACTCATCTATGGCGGGTACTGCGGTTGAGGACACAGATTTCATAGTCATTCGGTCCGACTGGCTTCCTCGCCTGGATATGCTTGATGGCGTAAGACGTGACAGGTCCAGTTCCACTGTGTCGATGTATTGAATTTTGGAATCGTCAGTGTGATTTTCGAGGGAAGGATGTCTGAATGTATTCATTTTCCCCACTCCTATCTTCTTCCTGTTCCTTTTTGGAGCTACTCTCATACTGGAATTATCGAACGCGCTGATGGGAGTAGATGCCGTCACAAAAGCCGGCTTGCTTACCGGCTTCTGCTTTAGTCTTTGGTCTGCATTTGATCGTTCAGAAACGCGGTAAATTTTCGGCATCTTGGTCGTATCTGAGACCCCTCGCATGATGAGATCTATTTTCTGTAGTTGTTTGGCAGCTCGTTCACTGAGTTCACTGACTTTACATATAGCTGCCTGTTTCATTAGAGCTTTTACTTCAGCTCTAAGCGTATCCGCGTCTCGTTTCGGCTGCTCCCAGTCACGCGCGTATTTCAATTCCTCGTGAAGTCTGCGTTGTTTAAATTCCATATGCTTAACTAACTCAGTAGCAGTAAGTTCAAGAAACGTATCACCTTGTTGATAAATTTCACTCCTCATTTGGTGTGCTAGTCTTTCGTCTTCTTTAAGATCTTCCAATCTATCTTCAATTCTCTTCACTTCATCCATTCTCAGTCTTACACCGATATCTAGTGATCGAATTCTAATGTCCATTATGTCCAAGTCCTTCCGCATGGTGATAACGACTGGATCTTTGGCGTCTAACGGAGCTCTGGAAAAAGAGATTTTAGTATATGTAGTTGAAGTTGCAAGAAACGAAAAACCGGCAAAACCGTCTACGACAAATATGTATATATTCGATACGTAAGGCAAATGATAATATTCAAAGTAAGATTGCTTGAATGACTTTGTTACAGAAATCAACTTAAAATTGTCCAACGGTCTTTGCTTACAGCACTAATTCTACGTTTTATTCTAGAGTAGGATAAATATATACATGTACTCTCCCAAACATATGTATTATATGTATAAACTCTACGTGCCTGCTATGTCGAGATGTAACAAAAGGCTTTACATCATAACAAAGACAACACGAACAAAAATGTACAAGTCATTATAGCTTTTTAGGCATTCTGCCAGAGACAAGTTTGGTTATTTTTGTCTAAAAACCAAAAGACCAATGATCAATTATTCATAGAAACTGTTCGTACTGCGAGATTGTTTTGATTCCTGCTACTATTATTTGATTGGATAATCTCCTCGTCTCAATCCCAGGTACCACACAAAGGCAGTTTTCAAAAAATGAACAAATAAATTGATTACGTATATATAAAGATGTATTTGAGCTCTGAATCTTTCACTAGTATATATGGAAATACCTAAATACCATGCAGCTACAAGGATTTGTACGGAAGCCCATACATTGCACGAGTTATTGACTATTTCTTATTAATTCATAATAATAATTCTATAATTTTTTATATTGAATTAAGTATTTTCAAAACGACTTTTAGATTAGATCTCGTAATAACGAAAAAAAAACCTTCTTGTCCCGAATTCTCCCCCGAAATAACAAGATAATAAAGTCGTTATTGCGACATTTTTCCTGGGACTCGGTATAACGAGGTTCAAAAGTAGTTATAAATAGGTTTCTGTCGTTAAACATTGTTCCGGTTATAAGAACAGCGTTATAAAGCGTTATTTTTCTCGATATAATAAGAATCGAGAGTCGTTACTCATTAAAACGAGATTTTTTCTTCTTAAAACGACATCTTTTCGTTATAACGAGCTATTAAAGTCGTTACAAGGCCTTTGTTTTCTCGTCGTAACGACTTTTTAAAATAATCATTGACATGGTTGTATAGGCCCCTGAAGAACATTGAGTTTATATTGGCTTTCGCAGGCCGAAAACTTATAAATGTTCTTTTCACGAGTCAAAGAAAATATTAGAAATTCACCATGCTCGGCTAGTTAAGATCAACGTATTCACTATAACATAATCTTTGTCAAAGACTTAACTAAAATTATAGAACAAATATTATGTAAAATTGATACCTAGAGCTTTCCAGCATATGTTTGTAATTCTTCAAGTCGTCCGTTGCTTGTCTCAGTTGTGTCTGCAGTTTCTCTGTCTGCCTTTTCTCCATCTGCAGTTGAAATTGTAACTCTGACAACTTTTTGCATTTCACTGCCACCTCCTTCATCTGCCTTCTTAACTCCTCCTGTACCGAATTGACTTTCATTTCATTAAACTTTTTCTCTCGATTGAACTCCTGTATTTCTGTCTTAAGAGCACTAATATTTCTCTCATGCTGTTGGACCAGACGATCTCGTTTGTCTATTTCCATTTTCAGTCTAAATATTTCCTTCTTATTTTCTTCTCTCTCGGTTAAAGCAAGTCTGGCTTCTTCTACCGTTTCAACAGCTTTATTAGCGTCATCAAGGTTAACCCGCAGTGTTTCATTTTCATTTGATTTTTCCTCCAGTTCCTTTTCTACGTGTTGCAGTCGTGTTTTGGAGCGAGTTGCTTCCCCTTCTAGCTTTTCAATTTCCGTTAATAACAACTCCTGCTTTTTCTCCCACCTAAGTTCTTTCTGTTTATGAACTGTTGTAATGGTTTTGTCGGAATCTTGATAATGCTGTATAATCTCTTTCTTTTCATTAAGTTCATGATACAAATCAGTTATTGTTTCACTACTTCTTCGCACAGTGACGTCATAATCGTTCTGTAGCGCGTACAACCGGAAGTTTATATCGGCTTGCTCTTGTCTTATTCGATCTTCGATGTAGTCTCGAATAGCCCTGAGTTCATCAGATGTCAGTTTTGAAGCAAGGCGTTTGTGATCCCGAAACAGCACTGGAAATATTAATCAAAATGTTTTAGATCTATATATTATGTGATGAATTATTGTCATTTCGACATCTTTAGTTTTGTTAAACCTGCGAGTATTGGCTCTTATCCTTATCTACGATTGTATAGCGAGTGGGCAGGGTGGGAGGGGCGGGGGAGGGAGAGATATTGACTAATGGCAAATCCAATCAAGATACGTGCATCTCCAACAGCTTCTTGTTACAGGTTGGACAAATAATATAATATATTTAACAGACAGACCCTCGGGTGAAATTGAATAACGACACTTACATAAAAAACAAAGCAAACCAGAGATATTGTAAATTCATATAACTGACTATACGTTTCCAAAGGTCGTTGTCTAAGGGAGACAACAAATCAATCACGGAACAGGTAATCAAGGGAGATAATCTTATCGGATCTTTTGAAAATGCTGGCATTGAATGATTTTTGTCATCGGACATAGATTCATAACTTTTGCTGAACTGATAGGCCTACTGTAAGTAATAGAGCTCCTTTAGATAATGGTCGCTCACAACTGAAGACGAAATCAGTTAGTCCTTATACTGAAGCGAATATGGTTCATCAATGTCGGAGCGTTTCCGCTATAAAAAATTGAGAGAAAAAGTGTGTAAAAGTATAAAACGTTTACTGACATGGATGGGTTTAGGAACGATCACATGTCAGTCTGCCTATAAATAACGGGGAAATAATCTAACACTCCTGTGGAATTTTTTAATTTTGCTATCAAAGAGAAGCACTACAGGATAGAATCTATTCTGGAACTAATGAATGAGACCTTGGTTTACCTTATAGGAGCATTTATTGTCACTAGATATGAGATATTCAGAGAAATAATTCAATCAGATGTCACGCGATCAAGAGTGCAATGGCTCGAAATTCAATCACGTTAGTTGGCGTGTGGTCTTTGATTATTAAGCTGTACGATACACTAATAAACGATGAATTAGCGGTTTCGCTGATCTCACTGGTATATTTCATTAATTTATTGATGCTTTTAACGTAACTTAATTTTCATTGAATGTCTTGTCATGAAAATACTTGTTTATTATGTTCCCTCATGATATTTCAAGGAAAAGAGCACATCTATGCAAATACCTGTAAGATATAAGTGCACGTCAATATGAAAAAAGTAAAAACTAATACTTAATAATCTAATGATAATTTACACATAGTAATCTTATAATAATATTTACTTCCGGAATCGTTTCGTCGGAGGTTGAGTGCTGAGCCCCGGCTTGTATTTGCTTTGTGTATTGAGGCGTGTATTTGCGGCTTTGTGCCTGTGATGATCTTTACTTGTTGTTCTAAGATAATGCCTATTTTACTGTTATTTTAGTACAAAAATAGGCATATCTTAGTACATCTAGTGCCTGTGAATTGAAGCAGTTAGTTAGTGCTTTTGCCAGAAGACTTTTCTCAAAGTATGGGCGGTTCAACTGTTCTATGTGTAGGCCTATGTCTTGGACAGAAACGGCAGCGGGTGGCTCGGACCGGGCCTTACTGAGGTCTAACTATATACATATATCAAACGATCTTTTAGGGGTTACTATGTATACAACGGCCGTCTATGAAAATCTTGAATCAGTGGAACATCATGAGAGCCATTGCCATGGTGATATTGACAAGTAAAAAATGAACTGAGGTAAATATGAGCGAACTAGTCACTTATTTTATAACAGGTTGGTGTCAATTCGCTGTTATCTCCTTATTATATGTTATGGCATGCTTTCTAAGGTTAAAATCGTAAGTAGGCAAATGTCATGAATATAGTTTAATCGAAATAGCGAGAATATCCTGAGACAGTGCTTCAAATCACGCGGTGGTGTAGAGGTTGTGGGTTCAAACCACGCGGTGGTGTAGAGGTTGTGGGTTCAAATCACGCGGTGGTGTAGAGGTTGCGGGTTCTGGTTTTCCCAGGACGCGGACTCGAAAGTGACTCGATAAGCTACAAGCTTTCTTCACAATTTAGCATAAACTTAGCGAAACCACGAGTATACGCTTCATAGAGCTTGGCTATGGCCGGAAATGATCGTGATAATTAAAATTTCCACGCAAAAATTAAACTCAGATATTTTACAATGTCATATTATACGCTCTATATACAAATCTACATGTATTACATAAAAAGTAAAAGCAACTGACATAAACAATTTTTCTTTTCAGGTTATTTGATATAATAAATGTACGAACCTTCAATGCCTTGTAATCCATTAAGCCCACTCATTCTGTAAATGGCTGCATCAATCAGTGTACTGCTGAAGAAATTGCTCTTGTATGGCTTAATATATACACACAAGACCCAATCCTAACAAAATTCATGTTGTCGCCAGCATTATTCTACAAGTTCCTGTTGATGTAATGTGTTGCGTATATCCAAAGACATATGGGTTAGCTTTTATCAAAGTTCGTATAGCTTTCTTTCTGACTTAACTTCCTCTATTGCTTTCTTTGATTGATTAATGCATTCACACGCCCTGGTGGAAAATATAATGTAGTCTTTTTCATATTTATCAACTATGTTCAAACAGAACTCCTTGAAAACTATTTGCTCTCACTTCATAAGAATGTGTATGCGGTTACTAAGTTCATATTTTCAGTATTGATATCTCCGTTCCATACGTAAGGTATAAAGTAAATATCTAACAGTGTGTTAGAATTAATTATCCCTATATTAGCGTGTGAGCGTTTGTAATGATACGGAATAAACAGATTTCCGTCACACAGTAGCAGACTATGTGGAAACTGTTAACAAAAGAAGAAATATGTATCCGCGATACAGTCTACTTTGTATCTTTGTGGTTATTTTCGATAATTCATAGTACCTCTTGGTTTATACGTTTCTCCAACTTAACGAATAAAACCATAAGCCTTTAAAACATGTTCTTTTTCTGCTTCATATATGACACAGAATATCCCTGTAATCCGATCTATGAATCTATTAATGAAGTCCTAATGCCTCGTATAAGCCAGATTTGTGATGAGGTCCTACTGCTTTACAATTTTCATTAAAAGCGCATAAATTACATTCGTTTTTTACAAATTATTCGAATTGCTTGTGTAATAAATAAGCCACGCGTCATTAAAAAGCGGCACTTTCTCATGTTGCGATCTAATACTCCAGTATTCTTTCCGTCCACTGATTTCCTATTGGTTCGCTCTTCCGTAGATAACGTAAGGTAGCAATTTTTCCTTTGTTCTATAATGAAAGGGCGTTCTATACACGTACTAATTAGGTCGATATTTTCTGATTACGAATATGGTAAAGTTGTTAAGAGACATGCGAGCACCGGAAGCTCCATGTTAAGTTTGTTCCGGCTTTTATACGAGAAAATAGTTATAGTCCGTGAATCAAAAAGAAGGACATTAAGTGTCATTCAAATTATGAATTATAATTCTAAAACATATATTTTTCTGTACATTTGTATATCAACTGGGCTATCCATCTCTGAATGCTGCACTGTTTCTGTCCACATATAGCATTAAATGTGACTTAGTTATCCATTAATGTAATGTAAAATACATGTAATACCATACATAACAAAAGTATGACCATACTTGAAACAGATATTCATTGAGTACGTATCAAAATGTTTCACGTATTTAAAGTATATATGTAGATTTAAAACATGTACGTTAAGGAAGAACGTCAAGCCCAAACAGCTCGTTCACAACTATATTTCTTGTGTATAGTGTAGAAATGAGTAGTCAGCATGCATCCTTACTTTTAATTTACAGTTAAACCTCTGTCAGTGATCACCTCACGCAAGCTACCAACTGTCTTAAGCAGTCAATTGGCTTTTTAATGTATCACAAAATGGCGACATTTAATACTGGCTGAATACCGTCGCAACCTACATGTATTTATTTGACCGCTTTTGATAAATATGTCGGGTAACTAATTATAACAAGTTTGACTGTATGTATGGTATCAAAATTGAGATATTTGCTGTAGATTTCTTAATACATATTTCGGCAAAATTACGCGCTGTACACACCAATTTATCTAAACGGTTGTAGCCCTATGTGATATATTTGATTGATACTTACTTTCGTCTTCAGTCGTGTTACTGATCCTTAATATCATTTGTTAGAAGCCGCCATATTAGTTCAGAGTTGCCAGGCAGAAAAAAACGACGGCTACAACCGTGGCTCAATGTATGGCGTACCATTTGGGTCAAAAGAAACAGATACTAGTATAACAATCAGTAATAAAATATGTACATGCAGCAATAATCAAAGTACTAAAAGTACTGGTGGCACGGTTTTGTTGACATGTGTAGAATACAATTATTTAGATACTGTGACGATCAGGGTGTAAAAATACAAATTATATATAGGTATAGAAATATAAGGCAGTGGTTACCTTTCAAGTACCTCTTGACTGGTGGGCAATAAAAAGGGTTTTGTGTGTGTTATTTGGGTGGCTTATCTAAACAATAGCTTAGTTGCTACATCAACGGTAGAAATGTTTGAAAAATTCCAATCATTGACGTTAGTAAAGAATAAAAAATAACCCTGTAACACTATGTATTATACAATTATTGTAACATGAGGTCCGTTCTCAGATTGCTATTGCAACAGTAAGTCATGAAAACATTTAGATTACATTGTCTTAGAACGTCCTAAATGCAAATACAATACTCAATATATAAACAAATCTACATTGTAGTTAGAAGTCATAACCACATAAACAGAAAGACAAAATAGTATAGACAAATCTTGTCAAAATACTTTCAACCAAATTATAACTCAAAAATATCAGGCCCTATGGTACACAAAAATAATTAAAATGTTTACCATAATGAAATTATCTTCGGATCATACATTAAAAATTATAACCAACAAAGTATTGACTTACTAGTATAAAAATGGTATACATATATTGACCTCACTCAACATGTACAAGTAGTTCACATGTTTTCTCCTAAAATATAAACGTTTTGTTTTTATGGCAATCAGCTTAAAAAATTTCTGTCATGTGCTTCAAAGTCATAATTCTACAAATGTAACATTACGACTAGCTTTTTCTTTTTTTATACGAGGGATATTCAATAAGTTTTAAAACTGGCTTAAGCTGATTTACCGCATATGTCTTACACCAATCCTTGGCACTTTTTCATCCGAAGCTACAGAGTAGTCTGCCCTTGTTGTAGCTGCTGCTGGAGTTGTAGCGACTGCGAGTAAACATCTTTTTCAGTAGACGATAGAGACAGAAGTCATATATTTGGCGAGTCTGAAGTGTGCTGCTGCAGTTGCTTGACTTGTTGGTCTCGCAGAAACTGCTGCATAATATCATTCCTAGATGCAGATGCAATATTAAGGATAAGACAGAAACCTCTCAAATTAGTTCGTTGGCGATGTTTGACGTACTGTCTTCTCACTTATTTCAATATTCTATCTCTATAAAAATTCAAGTAACAAACCTGTCAGGTGCACAAGAGGATCTTTGGAATTGAAGAAAGTCGTTACATGTAATAGAGCCCTCACTTCGCTTTACTATAGGTTGCCCTGTCTTTTCTTTAGTCACCGTTCATTATTTACCCGTCTTAGGTATAGGCATACGTTTCATCCTCTGCGAAGAGCTCATTTAGTCTCCTTTCATCTGCATGTTTGTACGCTTTCAAAATATCTTCGAAATATTTCGAAGAGGGGAACCGGCCGTGAACATATTTTAAATTGTAATTGTTTAATCAGAATTCAGTGAATAATTGCTAATGAAGTACCCATTAATGCAGCTCTGTGAGAACTTGTATAGTGCGAGTCGTCTGCTACCATTGGTTCTATAGCAACAATGTTCTTAGATGACAATGATGTTTCGGGCGCCCTAAACGAAATAGGCCATTGACGCTAGATTCTTCATTATTTAAAACGTTTACCCACCTTTAATCGGTGGTTTTGGATAACTTTTGCAAAATCTTTTTACCTGGTATATTCAAAGCACAGCCCGTCTAATTTTCTTCTTTTCTGCAGTCTTCACGCAACTTTGTGCGAAAATACCCGTTGCGATGGAAACTATGGAAGCATGTTAATCTCAAAACTTATTGAATTGTACCGTTTTAGGTTTTTTGAAATCTTATCAGCAATCCTATACTATTCGATAAACTTGTTTGCCTATGCCACGTGCTTTAGCACCCCCGTTTGGCGCCCTTTACTTTTCTTTTAAGCTTTACTTTTGTTTTGGTAACTGGTTAAATCTGTTTTTTCGAGGGATTCGGTGTCGCTTGTGTTGTTATTGCTGTAGTTGTTGTTGTTGTTGCTGTAGTTGTTGTTGCTGCTGCAGTTGTTGTTTTGTCTGCTGATTTTGTCGTTGATGTTGTTTCAAAATTGCTTGGAGGAGGAGATGGTGGTGTTGTGGTTGTTGTTGTAGACGATGGTGTTTCTGTCGCTCGGTTACTGGGGTCCTGATTAGAGAGGCCACGCTTGTACCGTCTGCAGGAGGAAAACAGATATACATGTATGTACATGTCATTCAACTTTCAGTTGTGTTAGTTATTGAGTTATCCTCAATATACGAAAATAAGTTTACATATGTATACATTGTATTAACCTGGTACATTTCTAGATCCATAATAATGTTCTTGTGTTGTTGTAGTATTGTTATAGTTTAAGATTATTTGTTTTAATCGATTGTACACTCAACGTTCTGCAACGTATCTTAACTTTTCTTCATGTAGGTAAATAGGACGGTCGCCTCTCGGGCGAGAAGTCCCGGGTTCGAATCTCATCAGGAGCATGAGGTGTGTCCTTGGAATAAGACAGTTTTGCCTCAGTCGACACAGCTGTTGATAGCACCGATGCAAAACTCGCTTGATCTTTTTCTTAAATTAGTGTTCGGGAGCGATTTAATAAGCTACGAAATCGAACTGAAATAAATTCCTTAAACTAACTTTTCTTCATGCCCGTTTCAGTGGGTTCTTACCAGTGTTCGTGCCGAAAAGAGAAATGATTGAGATGCTTGTCAAAATCCTCTGACAAGACTCGAACCCCCGACCTCTGGATTCGGCGTGCGACACTCTAGACTTATACTACATCACCTTTCTATGAAAGCCGAGCTCGTCAAATATGCAGTTACAGTCAAAATACAAAATGTAAGTTTTATTACGACACATCAATCTACAACAAAAATGCATCTCTTTCCCTTGTAGTTACACCGAATGTACCTGTATGCATGCACTCCGGGCTTACTCAGCAACGACACGTCTATGTCTTGATGGGAACTCGTTCTACAAGATTTATTAGTCAAGGTCTAGAGTTTTGTTTCGGCGAGACAATCTACACAAAATGCATCCGGTGCACGCCATGTTTTGATTTATTGTTACATAAATAAGTGGATGAAAGTAAAATCACAGTTAAGAGAAAAGCTTATTCCTGCATTGCGTCACATATCAAATATTATTAACAAAAGTGTTGTAGCAAATACAAGTACATACATTGTATATCAATAACACGCAAGATTTGGTCCATGTTTTCTCCAGTTAGAGGAGATACTGTGGATGTTTTTACCTTGATTCTTCCCGACGTTCAGTGTAGCTAGCCGGACTAGGAGGTTTATCATTAGCAAGCCTCTTCACTTCGCAACCATCAACTGCAACATATCCCAAAATAGCTTAATTTTTATTAAATTTATTCAAAAGCGATTAAATAAAAAACGGCATATCAAAAGTTTTGTTTGAAAAGAAAATTAACCTCTGTGGTCGATGGTTTAAGTCGCTGACGTGTCGCTATACCCCTAACTATAGGGTCATAGGATCGAGCCCAGGGTTCTCGTGCTGGTCCCTGTCAACAAGGATGGCTAGGGAAACGGCCGCCTAAATGTTATTTAAAGCCAAATTAAATTATTGAATGTCATAATTTATAACATGGCTGATATCATGTAACACTTCCTACCAAATATCGTTCCGTGAATAATAAGTATAATAAAAATTATTACAAATAATCCAGACACATTTTCACGGAATATCATTTTTGTTAACATTAGTTTAAAAAGTTGTAGTCAAATGTGGCTTGATTTACTCAAATGTCTGTTTAGACATATTTACTGGCGTATTTCAGTAGATGAAGTAGACTAAAACCACATAGAAGAACGCGATGACAATTGAGGAGATGGTTTTTACAACATATCAAAACAAAACCTCCAAAAATAGATAAAAACTAACTCATCTTTAAATAAATGCAGGTTTGTATCAAGGAATTGTAATACCCCGTAACTGGTAATGAAACCGAAACTGTCCGTGAAATATTTTAGTCGTTCAAAAATCATGGTACATTCTGTGACATTATTCGTAATCGGTCAGGAGTAATAAGTTTTCTCTTATGAAAAACTATGTTTTCCTTTGATTATTTATAGTCCTTGCCGACCCTGGGATATCTCCCTTGCTGAACTTGCCAAGACTCCTGACCTGCGCAGGATGAAGATAGACAGATGCAGATATAAGGGAATCCAAGTACCAGACCCTAGCTCTTTTAGGAATAAACCCCTTGGTTCTTTTACATGCCCGGGATATAGCACAGATACACATGAGACTACCTCTTGGTTTCTAACCAGTTCATCTCTAGATGGGTGTGAAACACTGAAAAACGTTTCTCGAATTTCCAGTGCCCCGGACGGGATTCGAACCGGGGACCTCCAGATTGGTAGTCCAGAGCGTTAACCACTCGACCGACGCGCCACCCGTACGAAAACCTAAAGTACTAAAATGTAATCAGGATGTTATGATTACTAACGAGATGTACTTTTTATCTAATTAATTACATAATATGAAAATGTTAATACCGAAGTAATTGTAATCTAATCATTTGCATTCTTATGTTATCTGTCACAACTTTCTTCCAGTTAAAAAAGGAATACTTCAATTGAGTTTTGGCGCTAAACACCTGAAATCGGGGTTCGAATCCCTCTACGGTAACATGTAGGAATGAAATGTTCATACATAGCACGCTGTTACAAATCCGTGGTGTTCCGTCTTCGTACCGAGTGTCGTCTTTCCTGGACGATCGGCTTTTAACAAGCCGTTGTCTTTAAAAGAGCACTCCCAACATCTATCAGTTTATTTTCTCAAAGCATACATAATGGGTTCAAGGGACATATAACGATATATAATACAATTTTAAAGAAAATAATATTATATAAAAATATCTTTAACTTTACATAATCGAGTTTACTTTTAAGTGATATACCGGATGATATACCACGATTTGGAGTTTAGATGCTATGTTTTCTTCACCAATGAATTAGTTGTCGCTGTATTTTGCTCATTTCATAGCTCTCTAAATAGGTGAAAATGTGTTTTGACATTTGTTTTGACATAATAAATTATATGAAATCAAGTATTTTCATATTTAACAACGCCACTATGCAGATAAACATGTAAATCAATCATATTTTAACTTGCGTGTCTCTACCTGACACGTATGAGGAGTACAGATGTAGAAGAGTGTCTGTCGTATAGAGTGTCAGTTGCCATGGTATATATTATTTAAAATAATATATGCTTTTAATGCTTCAATTTATATATGCAATGATGCAATCTTAATATGTGGAGGAAATGAAAAAATATTGTAGGTCATTGATGTACATAGTGATCATGATCTGCATTCGTTGCAAGGGCAGACAGGGTTAATTTGTTATTTTAAGTTATGATATATACAACTAGACTTCATAACGCTCAATTTGACTGGTGCGTGAACCAATGAAAAAATCGACCACGCAAAACACACAAATGTCAAATAAAAAGTACGTGGTCAGTTTTACAGTTAGTACCTGAAATGCATGAAATGCTCGAAACATGTACGTGCGACATGTAATTACACCCTTGGTGAGCGAGATTCATAAGACGTTTTGCAAGTACTTTGTTCAGTTTATCTTTTCAACAATGTGTGAAATACCTAATGAATGCATGTGTACAGATTTCAGACGGCAACAACATGTATGATATTGCCCATGGGTAAAATCCCTGTCCTTTATATGACGGTCACAACTTATGATGTAGGCTTTATAATAAAGGATTAAGATTATCTATATAAAGTGAGATGTAATCTCTGGTATCTGTTGCAACTGTTGACTGCGAACAGTAATCCTTAAAAGTTTTGGTGAACACTGAATGTACAAATTTTAATTCTTTATGCAGATATACAGTGTGGATAGAAGATGTCAGAAGAGTTGGAGCTGAAGTTGAAGATCCAAATGCGGACCAGAGGTAAATATGCGCTTCATTTCTATCAGGAAATTTAACGTAAGAAAGAGACATACACTCAGTTCCAAAAGAAAGTGTGCACTTTGTTTTCTGTGATTTTTCATCGACTACTTTTCTGAAAGCCTATATATTTGGTACCAAAATTGAGATCTGTTTACGTACAATATGGCGAACATTTTAGATTTTGTAATCGATCGATGACAAATACACATGAGACATAGTGTGCGAAAATTGAAGCCGATACGTCTGCTTAATATTAAAATATTTAAGATTAAGAAGTGCACACTTTCTTTTGGAACTGAGTGTAATGTCTGTAAATATAAAAGCAGGAATTGCTCTCGCCATTTTGAAATACAACAATCAAAACTGATTATAACTGAATATGAGTCCCGTGATTCTCATCCCTGCATTTTAGCTCACTTGAGCTGTCGAGCATGTAGTGCTCATGGTGAGCTTGTAGGATCATTGGATGTCCGTCATCCGTCTGTGCGTCAACGAATTTTGCTTCAAACAACATCTATTCCTAAACCACATGGTAAATTTCAACCAAACTTACGGGCAGTCCTCTCTTAGATTCATCCGAAGAAAGCGGACCCATGCAAAACACATGGCAACCAAAACGAAACTTCAAATATCTTGTCAGAAACCTCAATGGCACATGTCAGATTTCGAATACATTTACAGAAATATTCCTTGGGTAACTCTCCACGAAATTCCTGCAACTGACTGTACAAAGGCAGTAACCTGCGATTCTGCCATTTACTTCACCAGGCTGATGCAATTGTCCGATCGGGCTTCCGAAAATAAACTTTTTTAAAAGAATAATTTCTACAATTTAAATCAATTACAAAGTTCAGTGTAGAGAAAAATAAAAAGTGAATAAAAGTCATCTTGAATTTTTTAACACAATTAAAATAAGTTTGAAATCACTAAAAACACATTTTTAAATTTTCAGTGCAAATCTTCTGAATGTTTCTGAAACAGCTAGGGAATTATTTGCTTAGTAGGGTATGAAAAACTCCACATCACCAAATTCCATCCAGCCATTTCTTGCGCCAGGTTTTTGGCCCTTCTACTTTCAGTTTCTTTTGTTTTATATATTTTATATGTGAAATTCAAAAAGGACCGGCGCAACAAACTATACCTGTGTGTATCTTAATTTGGGTTTCTTTATAATTATGTGTGTATTTTCTTGAATCTGAGCTGTTTTAGAACTTTCGTCAATAAGTTTAAAAAGAAAATGCAAAAAGGTTTTTTTTTTCCAATTTGGGGACAAATTTTTGCAGGAAATCATGAATAATTCTGTACTTTTATACTTTTTTAGAGTTTTTATCATGCACAACGGTTCACACCTTTTCCAAGGGAGGAAAAAACATTTTTAAAAAAGCTGATTTTCGAAAGCCCGATTGGGCAATTGCATCAGCCTGTTCACTATGTATGTCTTTGTTCTCAATGTTCCGTGCATTAGTCTAAAATTATTGTATTACCGTCCGATAAACAAGTGAAAGGTCGTCGGAATCATGATCACTGCCTGCATTACACAGATCAAATGAGACCACATGAACTTGTCATACTGGTGAATATGAGATAAAACTTGGGAACAACTTTATACCATGACTTTCAACAATGGAATGCCATAATTTGAGCATATCTTCCCTGTTTTCTTGACATAAAATGAATATTTGTAACTACATTATTATATTTTGTTCATATTTGTGTACAAGTACTAGTATTTAAACGAGAATAAAACTTTCCCATTGCTTTTAAATTAGACGTACAATACTCAGAAGTAATTGGTACACGTTTACTTAATTGCTAAAGGAAGCTGAAATAGATTGTGTTTCTGCCTTAATGCACTTCAAATATACTAGTTATACCACTGGAAAAAACATGATTTAATACACATTGTACACATTTCCATTCCAGTTGGGGCATACATGCACATGTCGGACACATAGTTACATTTGTGACATTTATTTAAATTGATATGAAACTGTCCGAGAACAAAATGTAATCTGTTTCGTTATGACAGATGTCACTGACAGTGATAGGGTAATATGCAATGTATATACATACTTAGAGGACAGCTTTATTCATCACCTTCAGTGACAGTTCAAGTTTTCATTAGACGGCATATTAAGGTACCCACTAAATTGTTTTGTATTTCATTTTATTTCAGGGAAACAAAGACAATATTGAAGATACAGGTACTCCTCTGTACCATTCATCAAATATTCCAGTTGTCCGTCACGAGAGACACCTCTTTGTTATTTGCATCTGCCGCAGAGAAAAAAAAAACAAATGAAATACGTACAGTTTTCCTTTCAGAAAGTAAGTTTTTTTTTCAACCTATTTGTCGAGTCCACTAGTGGTGGGTCGAAATAGTTGTCACTATGGCAACGCGGTGTATGTGGATGAGCTTATCCTTATGACCCTTCGAATATTTTTAATTGACTTTGCGTAATTGTTTACCACATTGTGACTGTGTGTGGTGTGCAAGACCCACGTCTGTGGATGGAAGGTGGAGGTCACACATACCGATTTTTCAGCATGGGTAAAATTATCAGCGGAAATTGTTTTTGTTTGTTGTCGTATGATTTAACGCTCGTTTCAACCGTACTTTGGTCATTATTATAGGCGGGCAGTTTACCTAACCATCGTTCCTCGGAACAACCAGTACTAGATGCTTAAGTGTCATCTTTCTCACAAAAAGAGACTTGGTCGGTAGCAGGACTTACACTCATGACCCTCAATCTGAGAGGTTACAGTGATTTCAAGTCGGTCAATCATCCGAAATGCCGATTTGATATGCAAGAAAACGATTTTGGAATGTAGCCGGACAATGCAGATCAGTTAAAAATCTTTTTTGTTTGAAGTTAAATTGCATCACAGAAGAAGAAAGTGGTTAACTATTTCTGTTTTACCACATGAGCATTGTGGTTATACTTTTCTAAATATATTACAAAGAAGTTACGTCCTAAAAAAGAGTTTGGTACGGTGTCTGATGTGGATAACCTGTCCAACCTTTAAACCGTTACGGAGGTTTTCTACAGCTGACATTGAATTTATTTTTGTACCTCCCGAGCACAAAGTGTTAAGAGGTATGCTGGAGTCAGCTTCTCTGTCCGTCCGTCCGTCTGTAGACGCAATTTTGTGGACGTTAAGTCTCCAAAATCCCTGATCAGAATTTAATGATACCTCACATAAGTGATATGTACCATGCCTAGTTATGCTTGGTCCATGTTTCGGGTCACTATGTCAAAGGTCAAGGTCACAGCAGCTCGAGATAGCAAAATTATGCCAGTTTTATTGTTTATCATCTTATAGCAAGTTGTAAATGTCAGCGTCTTTCTTTTGTCTTACAATTTTCACAGTTTAATTAATTATAGAGCTTTTCTATGTAACGCAATTTGGTGGAACTAGTTATAGTTCTGATAACTGACTTCATATTTCGCTTTTCTTCTGAGGTACAATTATTCCAGACTGAGTCACTATATTCCAGTAGACACGTCAAGATGAAAGAATCTATTCTCACCGTTTTTGTGTCGCCCTTTTGGAGAAAAGGCGATAAATAGGGTTCGCTTTGTCCGTCTGTCCGTTGGTCCGTCGGTCTGTCGGTCCGTCAGTCCGTCACAAAAAACTTAACGTTGGCTATAACTTTGCCATTTCTTTTCTTCATCAAACTTTACAATTGTATTGCTTATGACAAAAGGGTCGTTATGCCGCCAAATTATGTAGGTCAAGGTCATATTTGACAGAGTTATGTCTCTTTGTGTACTTAGTTTTGTCACGAAAACTTAACGTTGGCTATAACTCTGCCATTTCTTAAGATTTCTTCATCAAACTTTCAAATTGCATTGCTTATGACAAAAGGGTCGTGATGCCGCCAAATCTTGCAGGTCAAGGTCATATTTGACAGAGTTATGCCCCATGTTGTACTAAGACTTTGTCACGATTTTATTGGTTAATCTGACAAAGTGTAAGAGGGCGACACAAGTTTTCTACTGAACACCAATCTAGTTCATAATTTGGTATTAACTGAGTGTTCAAAACGATTCCTTAAAATTTACCTATTATCATTGCTTTTACCCTCATGATGTGCAGTCTCAAGTTTGCTCAAAAGATAATCAAGACGAAGTGTTTGGCATTGAGTAAAAGTGCAATGAGCGAACACCAGTCACTAAACATCACAGAAGTATCTACTGGCGTAAAATGTTTCCTTTTCACAAAATTTCAAGATACACAACTTTAACTACAAAAGTCAGAACGTCCGTATCGGAACGTTTTGAACGTCCCTCACACAAATAAATTGGATTATATATTTGTTGGATTCTAGGCTAGATTATTCTGTAAGCTATTTTATAAGATTTTCTCTATCACAACATTGCGACGGTAGTTACTTATCAAACTGCTGCATAATTGTGCAATATTTATAAATTAAAGGATATAAAACGAGTTCCACCTACTGCTAACTTGGTATGGGACAACAAACAAAACTTAAAACATGGAAACAAATCAAGGGGATTCTCTAGAGTGTATACAAAGAGGATGATAACGTTTTTGTCTTCTGCCACATGCTATCTTCAACCTGATTTATTGTGATCGTCGTGCATTTATTTATCTGGTCAAGCTACAAAATGTATAATATTGTTTTCTACATGAAAATATTCCAAACCGTGCTTGAAATTCAGACCTAGCTATTGAAAGAAAATTCAACCGTTCCCCCGGCTACTCCGTGCTCAAATCTGTTGAAGAAATTGCCATGAATTCCAGCCATTGTTTGAAGTTCCTCAGGACTATGTTGGAATTTAATACTCTGAAATGTGGTCTCTAGTACCGTGATTCTGCGTGGGTTTTCTTACTAGATATGGACAAAATTGGTTTATACGCCCCACGCAAATTTTATCGTGGAGTTTCATAGATTCGCAGTAACAGTTCCCTTGGATTTAAAAATAATTTTTTTAGTTGAACAACGAAGTATCTCCTGTCCTAAAATAGAGTGTTCATACACATAGCACATAGTTACTCATAGCAGGTGTCAGCATTGGATGTTAAAATACATCTAGATATGTAAGCTCATTGCACACAGCATAATTATATACAATTAATGCATATGGCATTATGAGTGAGTCTGTCCTGCATGAGGCGATGAAATGTGTGGCATATCTCATGTTCCAGAAAGGACTTGGGAATATGATGGGTACAGAGACGA
This sequence comes from Saxidomus purpurata, assembly GCA_022818135.1. Taxonomy (NCBI): domain Eukaryota; kingdom Metazoa; phylum Mollusca; class Bivalvia; order Venerida; family Veneridae; genus Saxidomus; species Saxidomus purpurata. The sequence goes on along the minus strand of JAFMSR010000007.1, from coordinate 1,702,268 downwards.
CAAACAGAAAGACACCCTGTCACTGGACTTGTGTATAATACATGAGCAGATAGGACAACAAGAAAAATTATCTTCAAGTAACTTCAAATATTTTATCAAGTAAATAGTTTCGATATTTTTGTATTCACAATCAAAAAAGTATCAAGCAGCAAAAACAAAAGACAGAAAAATATCAAAGGTATCAAATTCCAACATAGCCCCGAACATTTTTTCAGTATAGGCTTGAACCATCGAACTATCTACATGGAATAAATTTTAGCCTAGTCAAAAATCCTTAAGTTGTAAAATTGAAACTTTCAAAGCTTTTTTGGAACTGGGCTATAACCTCATTTCCTAAAATAGTGCAGAATATTGCCAGGACACATTGGAATTTGTGTAATGTGTAGTAACATGCAGACGAGCAATGATTATCAATCAGACCCTTTCAGGACATTTGAAGATGGCAGTAGAATACACCAATGTTCTCACTCTCTTTGTGCAGTCAGAGACTCTGCTTTACCCGGTAGACTACTGTAAATGATAATAAATGTTTCCGTAATGTTTAGTGACTGTTGCTCACACAAATTTTAGCTCACTGCATTTGTACTCAATTTCATTACGAAATGTCAAAAGCTTTGTCTTGATTATCTTTTGCACAAATTTGAAACTGCACATCATGAGAATGAAAGCAATGATTGTAGGTCAATATAAAGGGTATCTCACTGCACAATCATGTTATATCAAATGATAGAAAACGGTGAGAATGTTTGTGTTGATATTTACACGTCCCTCACATGCCCCCATGGAATCACTGATTGATTTTACCTCAGAAAAGAAGCGGAATATAAAGTCAACTCAAACAGTAACATCAGGAATTGTAAATGGTGCCACCAAATTGCATAACATATAAAAACTCTATAATGAACTAAAATTGGAAAATTGGAAGACAGAAGAAAGACGTATAAATAAACATTTTTATATAAGATGAAACTCAATAAAAATTAATTCCTGATCAAACGCAATCACGATACAATGTCCGAAATATTCTTGGACAATTGTACCTCAGCGGAGAAGCTAAATCATATGAAGTCAATTTCAAACCGAAACTTCAAGAATTGTAAATGGTGCCACCAAATTGCGTAACACAGAAAAGCTCTTCATTGAACTGGATGGCAGAAAAAAAGTCGCATACATTACGGTCCCAGGATCACATTGAATTTTATTGAAATAGTAACATTAATTTATTGATGCGATAATTATAGAACCATGTTCTATTCGCTCTAAAACTATGTTGACATATGCCTTTCTTTCGTATTCAAGTTGTTTCTTCAAGAAAAATAGTTGCCAGAAAGCCTTTCTATTTTTTGAATCAATGTCAGTTGTAAAAATACTGCTCAGCAGTACTGTACTTATCGGTTTAAAAAGTGAAAGTTTTCGGTACAAATAAAGGTCATCTCGTCATCAGGACACTTCGTAATACATAGCTGCTTGTAAATGTGACCGGGACTTTTACAGCCCTATAAGGTGAAAACAATAAACTATTTTAACACCTTATTCAAATACAATTTTAAGACATTCAGAAATAAATACGCAACTACATGTAGTTTAGTACCTCTTTCTTCCTTGTGTTTTTCAATTAGTAGGCGCTCTCTCTCAGGCTTTAAAGAAAAAATGTCAGCTGTTTGAAAAGCACACAACGGTCTAAAGCAATTGTCCGGCTACGTTCCAAAACCTGTTTTCTTGCGTTACTCCTTGTAGATCTGCATTTTGAACATTATTGAAATGCACTTGTAGCAAAATAGAAATGGTTAACCGTTTGTGTGTTGCATTATACTCAAAAAGAAAAAAGATTCGCTGACTTGAAATCACTGTCCGGTTCCAATTTTTTTCATGCATATTGAGGGCCATTTTTGATTTTGACGGCATCCGTGGTACCAACCGATTAGCGCTACTTTAAATACGTAATCGTGCAAGTTAGTGCCATTTTTTTTGATAGGGATATAGTACTGGTTCTTCCAAGGAACGATGGTTAGGTAAACTGTCCGGTTGTAAAAATGACCGAAATATGGTTGAATCAGCGTTTAACTCATATAACAACATACAACAATAATTCCGATGATTTTACCTATGCTATAAAATCGATCTGGAGCCCCCTGTGCCAGACAACTCTCGTGAATTATTTGTGACGTAACGTGATAAATATAGTGACGCCACTGTACCAAACAAAGCATCTAAATAACATTTGTTTTTTGCTTATCTGAGCTCAAAGTGCACAAAGTTAGTTATTGTAATCGCCTGAAGTCGGCCGTCGTCCATAGTCCGACAATATTTGGTTTGTTTACACTCTTAGCACCTACATTTCGTCAACGAAAAATGGTAATAATATTTACAAAGAAGGTAAAATGTGCGTCTATCCGTAGGCTTTGTTTGATCTAAGGTTTAGGGTTAAGGTGGTGTCGAGGATTTAAATACTTTGCTTTAAAGTTAAGTGGTAGCCCTGGTCACTAACGAAATGCAATATTAATTTATATTTCCACCCTACACCTGGATTTCTTGAAATGTTACACATAATACGTCCGACCCCATTGCTTTGATTATGGACATAGATCGGAAGGTGAGTACTTAGAAAGATACGGCACCTTTATAAATATTGATCAATATTGGATTATGTTTTTCACTCCAGAACCTACATTTGTTCTAGCTAGTCCTTTAAGCTAAGGGCCTGAGTCTTGCTCTCAACACGCCACCCTGTTATAATGAACAACCACGTTAATGTCAAAATCCATCCATGGTTAAGATTTTGTTACAGCCCACTTTATTTCAAGGACTCATATGTCCATGGCTTGTGACCTTACATATCTTTCAGTGTGACTCTTGACCTTCCAGCTACAGAAGTGGGTCTTCCTCAAAACACCTATTCAAGTGTGGTGAACAAATTATGCGAAGCCAATTTAGAACCATTCAATGCGTATTGAGGTTACAGCCGGATATTTCTTCAGTACCATCTTAATCTTATTTCAAATCTCAAACTTGGAGGCATTGCTTTGAAATACTTAAACACTACAACTTGTGTACAATGAACTTCCAACAACATAAAAGATTCATAACACAAAGTTTGCAGTATTACTACAAATAAAAAACATTAAATATGAACCACTTATAGTGACGTAAATTATACCTTAGTTTTTTTGTTAGATATTGCTTTGGAACTTTGAATGCAATTTATTATCAAAGTTACCCCCATTGTAGGCATTATATAGGAAATGTGTCAGGGATATTGTTTTAAAACCTAAGGGCCCTTTATCGACTATCGTGGCCAAGCTTTGTCCGACCGGCCCGTGCACTTTTTGGTCATACATCCCGTTGTGATTCATTTTAATTCTAACTAAGGTTTAGGAATAATTGTAAAGTAACATGGTCGTTTAAATTACATTGGCATGAAAGGTAATTAGACCTGGTGTCAAGGGAATTGCAATGGAAATATACCACCTTTTGGCAGAAAAGTTAAAATGTCCAAACTTCCCCACTTGTTTGTCCTGAGCATTGACAAATTACTTTGAAAGTCGAATACTTATTGACACACTCATCGTAAGCCAGTGATAGAGCACAATGTAGGATTTTAAATGAAGTGCCCAAAGGACCACAACTTGGTTAAGTCTTTCCTATCTTCCCTCTGTTGACTTAACCATTTTCATTTATACTAGTCATGACCTATCTTAAGAGAGAATACTCAGGTGAAATGCTTGATTTGTACTAGAACCTATTAACTCCTAACTGTCAAAGTTTTATTTTATACTGAGCAAAAGGCATATCTGTTTATATAGCAGCTGTTTTTGATTTCACAGCATTATAGTGCCTCCTAAAAGTAAAAAGAATATTCATATCATTCATTTAATTAAAAGAGCAAATGTAAAATGGTTAGTAACTAAATTTTCTTTTAATCATTATCTTTCATTTGATAGAGGTTTAAAGAGGCACTCCCTATAACTTATTGTCAAATTAAATAACTTCAGAAGCATAACTAATAAAATATTAGCAAAATTTACGTCTAGAACATATTCTCAAACATTATATTTTCATGTTCAGGAGGCGCATGCAGTAACTGGTTTCTGGTCTGTAGATGAAACTGCTCGTGGACGGGTAACAGTCAAAGAAAGTTACTCCCAAGTTTTATTGTTGTTGTTTTTGTAATTGTTGTTTAAACTGTAAATATCATAGAACAGTAATGTACAAATTTAAATGTACCGTGAATCTGCTGTCAGACATGGAATAATGAGTACATGGTTAATTCAAGTGAGACCACAGTTGTCGGTTAGACAGTGTTTTGGAAAGTTTGCATGATATGGCATTATTGTAATATTATTAGTTATTGTAGCGAAACAGTGTTTATTTACCGTTAAAAGACTAGAACCTTTGTGTGATTTAACATTTAATGACAATCACTGAAGCCAGTGATCTGCAAATCGTGAAATCTGAGTCGTCAAAATCACAATGACATGTCAAGGCTTTAAGTATCGGGCTGAAACTTCATATTTTGATTTATCGTATAGTTATGGTACCATGTCAGACAGAACAACCATGTTTTACCGGTAGGGCTTTGATGAATATACAATATGTTTGTAACAGTGAACACAATGCAACAAAACTTCGTAAGTATTTATGAATATCTTTAATTGGTTTGTGTTTTGGGGCTCCTGGGGTCAAGATCACTGTTACTAAAAATACGAAAAGCGTAAAATATTCAATATCTTTAGTTACAGTTGACATAATGTAACCTACTGTTTTGGGGCTCCTGGGGTCAAGGCCACTGTAATTAAAAATAGAAAAAAGGTATTATTCGATATATTTAGCTACAATTGACATAATGTAACTAAATTATTATGTTTGTAATACATATAAATAAAGACTTTTATTGGGATTGTGTTTGGGGCTCATGGGGTCAAGGTCTAGGATTATTTTCTAAAAACAGAAAAATGGGGAAAATACAATATCTTTAGTTGCAGTTGAATTATTGTGACCAAACTTAGTGTCTAGTACTTATTTACGAAAACCTTTTGAGGGATTGTGTTTCGGGGTCAAGGTCAAGGTCAAGGACACTGTTACGTAATAAATGGTAATAAAATAAACCGTAAAAGGATAGAATCAGACGAGCGTCCGGCACCGGCGGGCGGTGCTTTTGTCTTACTATGTAGGTATATATTCACTTCTGGAATGTGATTTATGTTGTGGTGATTGTAATTGGATGAGTTTTATCAGGAATTGAGCTAGATGTGAAAGAATTTTATTTTTGCATCTTGAAGCAAGTTGTTAATTTATACGTATTTCTTCTGGCTGCCAATTTTCCCATTTTAGTTAATTATATAGCTTTTCTATGGTAAGCACTTTGGTGACACCTGTTACAATTTTTGATGTTTTGACTGGATTATTGGCTTCATAATTCACCATACAATGTATTCCAGTAGAGACTATATGAAGGACACGTAAATATCATAACGTGATTTGGTATAAACTGAGTGTTCAAATCAATTTGTTTAAAATTGATCTAGTATCATTGCTTGTATTGATATACAATACCATATTTCCTCAAAATTTAAACAAGACAAAGTTTTTGACATTTTGTAATGAAAATTGAATAACAGTGCAGTGAGCTAAAAAGTGTGTGAACAACAATCACTAAACATTACAGATATAATGTCTAACGATTCATTTTTTTTTTTTCGCAAAAAAGTTATGACGTCCGTATTGGAACTTTCTGAACATCCCTTTTCTAAAAAGTTTGAATCTAGATATTACGGAAAGCTAATCATTAGATTTTTACTATCACAACATTGCGACGTTAGTTACTAATCAAAATGCTGCATGATTGTGAAATATGTGTAAGTCCAAAAAAGGTAGCACATGGAAACAAATCAAAGGAATTCCAATCAGACCTAGCTATTGAAAGAAATTTCAACCGTTCCAATGCTACTCCATTTACTATTCCTGGCCATGCTAAAGTCTGTTAAAGAAATCGTCATGAATTCCAGTCATTGTTTGAAGATTTTCCGGACTATGTTGGAATTTAGTATGTGGTGTCCAGTTTCTGTTGGGGGGGGGGGTCTTGCTATAATATGTAGAAACTATTAGTTAATACTCTATGCAAACTTCATATATATTTTCTTATCAACATTGGCCTTGAAATTTAAAGATAAAGCATTTTAGTTAAACAACGAAGTTAGACTTGGCCTAAAGTAGAATGTGCATACACATAGCACATAGTTACTCAGAGCAGATGGCAGCACTGGGTGTTAAATACATCAATTTCACACATCATAATTATGGCGTTGTGAAAGTGGTTCAGTCAGTGAGTCTGTCCTGCATGAGGTGATGAAATGTGCAGCATATCTCGTGTTCCAGAAAGGACTTGAGAATATGATGGTTCCAGAGAACACCATGTCACTGGACTTGTGTATACATGTAATCCAGGAGCAGATAGGACAACTTGAATACTTTCAAGTATCTTCTAACATTTTATCAAATATATAGTTTAGCTATGTTACATTCAAAATTCGAAAAGGTATCAAGCAAACCAAACCAAATACATTGTACAGAAAAATATCAAAGGTATCAATTCCAGCACAGCCCCGAACACTTTTCAGTATATGCTTGAACCATGGATTTATCTGCATGGAATACATTTCAGTCTGGCCAAAATACATAAGTTGTAGCATTGAAACCATAATGCAGACTATATTTCTGTAATGTGTATTTTCATCCAGACTAGCAATGATTACAATTAATCACATCCTTTCAGGAAAATTAAAGGTGACAGTGGAATACACCAATTATGCATAGTCAGTGAGGGACGTTGCTCTACCCCGTAGGCTACCGTAAATGATATTAAATATTTCCGTTATTGTTAGTGACTGATGTTTTTCAGGTGACTGCATTTGTCCTCAGTTTTTATTACGAAATGTCTAAATATTTTCATTGATTATCTTTTGAACTAATTTGGAACGGCACATCAATGATACAAGGTCAATTTTAAGAGAAACAGTTTAAAGGTAGAATAAGTTCATACGCCTCTACTGGAAAATAGTGATTAAATATGGGACGGTTGTACCTCAGAAGAAAAGCGCAATATGAAGTCAATTCAAACCGAAACGTCAAGATTTGTAACTAGTCCAACCAAATTGTGTTACATAGAAAAGCTCTACAATGAACTATACTGGGAAAATTGGAAGACAGAAAAAGACGCATTATTTAACAACTTGCTATATGGTGAAAAACAATCAAACTTGCATATCTTCCTTAACTCCCGATCAGTCACAATTTTCACAACATAAATTACATTCCAGAAATAAATACATAACTACATGTATACATCGTAGGTGGCCCTGTTTCGGTGACGGCCCTGTTTCGGTGACCCTATGAAAGTATGCAGTCATTTTTAATTGCAATATTTTGGATAACTATTTGTACCTGGGTTGTGAACTATACCATTTAAGCTTTCTTCAGATTGGAATAAAATGTGCTGACAGAGACAGTTTAATCATGGGGATGATATTTCCAGGGTAACCCTACTTTTGAGGCCTTTTTCTTATTACTTTTTTACACTTTCAAGTTAAGATGTAGATCTGTGATCAAAAACATTATTTCAACAAATTTTCTTTCTTCAAGTTGATTTTTTTTCCCTGTTATATGGAAGCTGACCTATAAGAACTTCTTGATAAAAGACATATTGAAAGCATATGATCTGCTTATAGGTTTTAAATGGAAAAATGGCCGATCTGAGAAATGGTGACTAACTTTCAGATCTGATTTTATTGAAATAAGTTTGCAAAAGTCTTCATATTTTTATAAGATATTGTAAACAAGATTCTTATTGCATATAAGACAACTAAATATCATTACATTTTATATAAAAAAAAAAAACTTTTTTGACCACTCTTTGAACCCCACCCCTTGTGCTTCATAGTATTTATAATACGTTGTAACCATTAAATTGAATGTGCTTTGTATCTCAATATAAACAAGTCTCACGCTGGTTATTATTTTTTGTTCAGTTTGTGATAGTAAACTTCGAGCAAATGCAAAATACCGGCTATTGTCACTAGTTTACAAATGAAGTAGGGGTCACTGAAATAGGTACGACTGAGTATCTGTAGTGCAAAACAGGGGTGTCTATGACAAACAGCACTATATAATTTTGTTGGAGTATTTTTCACTTTATTATACATCACACAAATAAAGGACTAATAACACAATAGTAATTCACAAAGAGAATAGGTCTTCCCCAACAGATTTGGTAATTCTGCCTGAAGTACTCTTATGGTCACTGAAACTGGTCCTTTGAGGATAGGAACTATTTTTCTTCCATCTGTTATTCCCGACAGGAAAGCGTTTAAAACATCTCTAAATAGAATCAAAAACAGAATGCAGAGAGCCTCCGTTTGAGAAGTTATCCATATCGGACATCGTACCAAACTCCTTTTTGGACGTACCTCCTTTTTAATTTATTTAGAAAATTATTCATGAAATCACCACAATGTTCTTGTGGCAAAATAAAAATAGCTTAACAGCATTTTCTTTTTGTGTGTTGCAATTATGACTAAAGCAGCTAGCTCTCAGGTTTGGGTGAAAAACAAGATTTTTCGAACTGGCTGAAATTAAGATATGTCAGAATAAATCGTCAAAAAAAAGCTTCCAGTAAAATTTCCTGTAAAGTATTTAGATATTTTTGACATGAGACGCTACAAAATTATAAAGTACTTTTACTCTATCCTTAAAACTTTGCATTTTTGCTCGATTTTGAAAAGGGGCTATCCTCTGCCCCGGCGTCGGCGTCGGCGTTGGTGTCACACCTTGGTTAAGTTTTCGTACCACCCCACTTTATTTCAAAAGTATTAGAGGTGTGGCTTTGAAACACCATACTTGTTTACCATCATAACCTCCATCTACAGACAAGAGTACATAACTCTGTCAAGGTTTTTGACAGAATTATGGCCCTTTTTTTACTTAGAAAGTGTATTGAGCTTGGTTAAGTTTTTCGTACCACCTCACTTTATTTCAAAACCATTGGAGGTATTGCTTTAAAACTAACCATACTTGTTTACCATTATGACCTTCATCAACAGACAAGAGAACATAATTCTGTAAAGGTTTTTGACAGAATTATGCCCCTTTTTTACTTAGAAAATACATTGAATATGGATAAAATCCACTTATTGCTTTAACCCTTTTGAGATATTGCTTTGAAACTTTGAATGCTGTTTACATCATTACCCCCATCTGTAGGCAAGCGAAGGTAACTCTTTCAGGGATTTGTTTTAAAAATTAAGGCCCTTTATCGACTTAGAATCTTGGTTAAGTTTTTCGTACCAGTCCACTTTTTGACTAAACTGTTCGAGATATTACTTTGGAAGTTGGAATACTTGTTTACCATCATGATCCCCAAATCATGGGCAAGAGAAGGTAATTCTGTCAAGGAGTTTATTTGAATTACGATTATGGCCCTTTTTGAATTAGAAACTCAGTTAAAATTTTCATTCTTGTCCACTTGTTGACTTAACCATTTGAGATATTACTTTGAAAGTTGGAGTACTTATTACTCATGAGACCTATCTGTAAGCAAGAGAAGATAACTCTGTGAAAATGTTTCTTGATTTGTACTTAGAAATTCCTAGTTAAAGTCTTGTGTGCCCTTAACTGTCAAAGTTTTGTTTTATTGGCAAGCACAATAAAAAAGTCGAGCGCGCTGTCCTACTGACAGCTCTTGTATGTTTTAGTATATCATTTTGAAGCATTTTTTTCCACTGGAAACTGTGAACGAGCAGCTTTAAAGGGGCACTCCCTACATCTAGCAGATTATATTCTCGAAACATAGATTATGTGTTCAATGAACGTAAAATGATAAATAAATACAATTTCAAAATAGAACCTGTGGCGAAAAATGCCTCATTTTACCACAATTAATAAATCACATCCACCTTTTAATTGTACAACAACTATACATAGATTATTTAATAGATTACGGTACTGCAATCCATTTTAAACCGCTGATTTTATCGATAATGGGTAGGAATGTGTAGCTGAAACTTACAGGTTAACACTTCCAAAGATTCTATTATTTATGTGTTTGAGGTTATTGAGTTTGACATCAGTTACAGGGTATGTCCCTTTCAGAAAGAAAGGTTCATTTGTCCTGCTACATACCAAAATCTTTTCTTCCATATCAGATCGGTATTTTCGATGATTGGGAGTGGTAAGAGTCGCTGGCTTGAAATAACTGTAACCTCTCAAACATTGTGGGTCATGGGTTCGAACCCTCCTACCGAGTACCGAACATTTTTTATATGTGAGAAAGTTGGCACATAAACATCTAAGTACTGGTTCTTCCCGGGAACGATGGTTAGGTAGACTGTAAAATGATCGAAATACTATTGAAACAAGCGTTAAACTCATACAACAACAATTTCCGATACTTTTACCCATACTGGAAAATCGGTCTGGAACACCTGTGCCCGACAACCCTCATGAATTATTTGTGACGTAACGTGATAAATATTGTGGCGCCACTTTCCAAAACAATTAATCTGAATTTAGTATTTGTTTTAGCTCACCTGAGCACAAAGTGCTCGGGGCGAGTTACTGTTATTGTTATTGCGCTTGATGTCCGCCGTCGTCTGTCGCCCATCGTCCGCCAAGATTTGGCTTGTTTACACTCTATCACATTAATATTTTCACTACTCATCATGTTTTACGCAGAATGTGTATGACAATAGGATCTCGGATGAGTTTGATTACAAGCTAGATCGGATGAATATTGTAATATTTAATTATGTTTACACGCCAGTACCTACATGTTTTCGCTAATCTTAAATTTAGGTAAACAGTACCTAATACATTACCCTACAGTAGTCATAGTGTTTATGGACTCATTTAAGTTCAATAACCAGCCAGATCACCCTGGTACTCCGGAGTTTCTAACTTCGTCAAAATAGGACTGCCCGCTCTATTTGGATCGACAATAACCCTAGTCAAAGTGTTTATGGGCAAAATACATAACACACTTTTTATCCACGTTTAAATATGCCTGTTTATATAAGTTATGTCGTTCCGTTTATACTCAACCCAGTACGAAGCATCTTAAACGGGTAAAAAGGACAATCTGCAAGACTAAGACTATATTATACTTGCTGGCTTAGATGTAAACAGTTGAGATGTTTTGAAAAATGTTGGGTTAATTGTTTACCATCGTGTTTTCATGATTCAGATTATTGTTAACATACTTTATACACTTAAGTTTATTCTTAAAGTCCCGTGATTTTTTGGCCTGGGGACTGAAAGTCCCCTAGGCCTAAGTTAGTATACCACATTTCAAACACTGCAAGAAATTTAACTGTGCTATGTGCGAATAACAACTGTAAACATGCGCTATGCGAAAGTAGTGCAAGACAGACCAGATCAATCTTCTGTTTGAATGTCGCATATGATAAGAACATATTGCAAATAAAAACAGTACATAAAACTTCAAACGACTGCAGGAAGGTATATAGCTTACGGGCTGGATTACACATTTTTTTCTGTTTTAGAAATTAATGCGCTGTTAGCTGATTACGGAAGATAATCATATGCATATCACGGAAAAGTACGGATATTTACGGAAATTTACGAAAACGTACGAAGCTCGATATAAGAGTTTGTAGTTTGATTTTCAAATTTCCGATGTTATTTCATTGACAACTTTGTTATCTACGAACGATTACATATATATTTACCTAAAAATAAATGTCTCTAAAAAAAGATATAATTTACGTACATTCCCGAGAAGGAACTCACGTGATCAAAATCATCCGCCATTTATCGAGGACGCTGCATGTCAAGGCCCAGTGAACGGTTTCACCGATTACAGCTACAAGGTAATCCAGAATCATTTTTGGTTTTCTCTGTTATACACATTGTACAGTACTGTATTTATATTTCATTGCTGGTATTGCTTTGTTTATTTCTGTTTCAAGGTCTTGTCCTTGGTACACAATAATTTTCGATCCACATCATCAGATCATATCGCTTGAAGTTGTACAAAGCGCAGATCGAATTATTTTTATTGGCTTAAACATTTTATAATGTTGACTATGTGATTATTTTTCATTTAACGTACGTTTTATAATAAAACAAACTTCCCTGCCACCCATATATTTGTGAATCTGTGTCATATATTGAATTTCGTCCTCTGCACATTTCGACCCGTGCTTTAGGTAAGATTCAGCGCAAAACACGTATGTCAAAAGTTGTTTTTCGGGGAGTTAACTTATAGCCCCCAGGCCTTCAGCGCTCACAGCGCTTTGATTTTTAATTTACTGATACAGAAACATAAATTTATTGATAGGATAATGATAGATAGTTAATAATGATAGTTCTATTTACTCTAAAACGATGTTGACATATGCCTATCTTTTGTATTCAAGTTGTTTCTTCAAGAAAAAGAGTTGCCAGAAAGCATTTTTCTTACTTTTTGCAATATCATTGAAAACAATACTATACGCTATGTTTCTAATATGTACTTATCCATTTAAAAAGCAAAATTAGGAATGTTTCTGGAGTAAATAAAGGTCATTTCTGTCAATAAGACATCTTTCTTGATAAAATTAGAGCTACTTGTAAATGTGATCATGGGACTTACAAATTTTCAACAATTTACGTTTTTATGCCCCCGAAGGGTGGCATATTAAAATCGCACCGTCCGTCTGTCTGTCCGTCCGTCCGTCTGTCTGTCCGTGCGTCCGCCCTGACATTTTTTTCGAGTCCGGACTGTAACTTTGTCATGCATTGAAGGATTTTAAAATAACTTGGCACAAACATTCAGCACATCAAAACGAATTGTTGCGTGCAATGCCCATGTCCCTACCTCAAATGTCAAGGTCACACTTAGAGTTTAAAAGTAATAGAATCCTCTATATATGCACACATTCGTGTCCGGACTGTAACTTTGTCATGCATTGAAGGATTTTAAAATAACTTGGCATAAATGTTCAGCACATTAAGACTACGTGTCGCGTGCAAGACCCATGTCCATACCTCAAAGGTCAAGTTCACACTTAGGGTTCGAAAGTAATAGAATCCTGTATATATGCACACATTCGTGTCCGGACTGTAACTTTGTCATGTATTGATTGATTTCAAAATAACCTTGCACAAATGTTTAGCACATCAAGACGACGTGTCATGTGCAAGACCCACGTCCCTACCTCAAAGGTCAATGTCACACTTAGTGTTTTAAGTAAATGGAATCCTGTTTGACATGCATTGAAGGATTTTAAAATAACTTGGCATAAATGTTCAGCACATCAAGAGGACGTGACGCGTGCAAGACACACGTCCTTACCTCAAAGGTCAAGGTCATACTCAGAGTTTGAAAGTAATAGAATCCTGTATATATGCACACATTTGTGTCCAGACTGTAACTTTGTCATGTATTAATTGAATATAAAAACACTTGGCACAAATGTTCAGCAAATCAAGACGAAGTGTCGCGTGCAAGACCCACGTCCCTACCTCAAAGGTCAAGGTCACACTTAGAGTTTAAAGGTAATGGAATACTGTATGCATTGTAACTCTGTCATGCATGGAAGGATTTTAGAATTACATGGCACAATTGTTGAGCACATGGAGAGGACACAAACTGTGAGACACCTCCTTTCGGGGGCATTCGTCACTTATGAGGGACAGCTCTTGTTCATTATTTCATTTTTATAACACAAAACAACATGTATGTTGTATCGATTATTTTGGTTAGAAACATACACTTTGTGTGACATTTTGTCTCGTAAGTTGTTTGTTTTTTACCTACATATTACATAAAATGATTGTGTGCAGTATGTGGTGCAAAGCGTATCCTTCAATCGGCACCCAGCATTAGTATGATAACTATAAAGATAAACAAGAGGGTCATGATGGCCCTTTATCGCTTACCTGAGTGACAGTGCATTTACCTAAGGAAGTCACTTGTTGCTAAATGGAGTCAGTAGTTGCTAAGGAACTCAATGGTTGCTAAGGAAGCCGCTTGTTCCGAGGGAAGTTACTGGTTTGTAATGAGTCATTGGTTGCTAAAAATGCATTTCAAAGGAATATTAGTTCAAAGAGTCAAGACATTTATTTGTAAAGATTGCACCGGTTTAAGGGAAGTTTTTTTCTCAGGAACCATGGGATACATATTTCCGCGCAGTTATTCCCATGAATCATATACAACAAACTCTCGGCACTCTGGCATTTTATCCTAGGGGCATTATTTGACAAACTTGGCCGAGGACTATTAGTTACGTTAATTGATGCAAACAAAAGTAAAAAATCAAAAAAATGGGCTTAAAGTAAAAATACTGAAATTTTTCAGGAAATGTGAACCACATGGAGTTGGTAGATATTCATATTCTACATTATGGTCATTTTGTAGTGCACATCTAGTTAGTCGAGTTTTGCCAGTAAAATTCAAGAAAAATTGTCAAAGATTTTCACATTTTTTTGTCCAACCTATTTGCACCTAATTTCTTTTTTACTTTTGTATCGAAAATCACGTGCCGATTTAAAAAGAACGGTGCGACACATAAAGCTACCCAATCAGGTTCATGTGATATTATGAGGAAAAGATCTACGAGACAAAATATCGCCCAAAAGACACGTTTTCAAATTCAGCATCCATTTAAAGCTTAGAGCTTTCTTCTCGCACATATTTACACGCAATGAATTTAATAAATATTGTTTAAACCAAGGTGAGCGTTCTAAACTATCTTTAAAATGCCGAGTGTGCTTTAGCTGAAAATTATCAAATTAAAGTACAATACATGCATAAAATGAAAAGAGAAAGAAAGTACGTGAAAAAAACTATGAAATCATGTATATGTGATTGTGGAATATGGAGGAAAAAAAACACTTAAGTATGACAAAAAATTACCTTTACCTCTTACGGTCTGAAAGTGTCCTCCATAATTTTCCGTTTTCAATAAAAATTTATTTCAACGTTGAGCATATCCCCAGGGGATCCACAATATGTCCGTTCACCAAAGACATTGAAAGTGTTCCTCTGGCGCGGAACCACCAGGTCTCCTGCCGAGTTTTCTCGTCGAGAAGCGCGTTGCCCCGAGGAGACGGAGTAGGTCCATTAGGCCAGATTCGAACTCAGATTGAAATCCCTATGGTGGCGTAATTGCCGTCCTGCATTTTAAAAGCTGATTTCTTGATTCAAAGAAATGATTAAAATGATGAATTATCACGAAAAACAAACGGTAATATTCCTGACGTTGATGATTCGGTGATAAATGCACGACGCACAGCCATCAGTCTAATAAGCGTTACGTCATAAGTGACTTCTCGAGAGTCGTCTGGCATAAGAGGGAAGTGCCAGACAGGTATTTTCCCCAGCAGGTCGATTACCATCAACTGGAAATGCCGATCCGATTAACATGCAAAGCGTTTCATGCATCGGGTAACAGTTCCGATAAACTAAGTAGGATTAGATCTTAAGTCAGCAAATTACGTAGCTATTACACAAGACTAAATGGGTTCAGAAAACTTGCTTTCGTTCATGTTTACACATATTGTACATGCAATGAATTTACACAATAAATATTGGTTTAAAACCAAGTTTGTGTAGCAGTTCTACCAACTATCTTTAAAACCTGACCGAGCAGTCGCTTTAGCTCAGAATGAAAAGTAAGTATCAAATGTAAAATAGTACAAGTACTACTTATGCACTTAAAATTAAAAGAGAAAGAAAATGGTAGTGACAAAATTATGAAATGATGTATACTGTGATTGTGGGTAATGAATGGAGGTTAAAATAAAAATCACTTAACCGGTATTTGACAAAAAGATATACCTTTAAGCCTTCTTAATGGTCTGAAAGTGTCGCTCAGCATAATTTTCTCCTAACTATAGGAAAATTGTAAACAGCCCAAGGTTTAAAATTCCAAGGGCCTTTAGAATCATGTCCTGGGGATAAGTCCCCTGAAAGAGTTTATGTGAGAAGTGTTCCTCTGGCGGACATGCAGGAACGATGTAATATCTCCCTAACCTTCGTCAAACGTCGAACGGACGGACAATAGTACGAGTTATCCTAGGGAGACGGGGTCGGGCTCCGGAGGCCGGATTCGGAAATCAAGATTCAAATCCCATATGGTGGGACAGATTATTTCGCAGGCCGAATGCACAAAGAGGGACTTCGGACAGACCAAAGAAATGGATCACAAATGCACAGATTTACTCCTGGGGATCGGGTCGGGTGAGGTCATTCGGCAATAACACCACCATTTATTGGTACGGATAATCGATTCGGTGATTAACATTGCACAGTCATGAGTACAAAATAAGCGAGACAAAGTACGCGGCTTTCCTATGAACACTACGCTCGTGACATGGGAAAGAATAGTCAGCGCTATCAATCTGGATGGGGATACCTCAACAGAACTGATTAGCGTTAACTGGTACTGGTTCTATATGTAAACAAAGCAAATTTGCGTTTCTTTTATCGGGTAACAGTCATGATAAATTTCTACATTATGGATTAAAAATTAAGTCATTTGAAAAAAATACGTCATTATTACATTAACGACCCCTAGTAATTTATCCCGGGTTCAAGAAAACAATTGCTTAATTCAAAGTATTCAGAGACAGGTTATGCATGCTAATGCAATTGATTTATAAAATCTATAATACATTGCCGTTCTAAAAAATTTGTGTATACTTTTACACCATATGATCTATATTAACCCTGTACGCCGTACCAAGTCGAACTATATAATTATATTTATGCTCATGCACACAAGTATGTTTAAAAATAAGTATGCTGTAATCCGTTTCTAAAATAGTTACACTTACAACCCCTTAGTCCGCTCTTAATAGCAGGATTAACGAGACAGAAAATGGTATGGGCGTACCAATTGTAGCCTGAAATTTGCTTTCGAGGATTGTGGACCTAATGAATGGCTATTAAAAACAAAAAAACCTATAATTAGTCGATATATAATTATCATAGCAGGCTCTTTAGAAGGTAGTACAACGCCGAACTTTTAGCACCACTAGTGTACATAAAAAGATATCGTGAAGAGTGTAAACAGCCCAAGGTCTTAACTCAAAGTCCTTTAGTAAAGTATATGGTGGGGATGTAGCCTCGCCACCAGGCTAGATGATAGGATATTTTCATTATTCAAGCAGAATATTTTCTGGCCCATGTCTACTGACAGGGCTTGATCATCTAGCCTGGTGAAATCCGGCAGGCAAAAGAAATTCAATACCCTTGTTCACTTGAAACAACCGCTAACTGCCCATTAATTGACCAGGGAGAAATTTGCCTAGAGGGTCATAAATAAACATTGAGTAACAAGATCTTAATCACCAGTTCCAGGTACAGACGGAAAATCTTTTTCATTGGATTTTTGTATATCAAGAGTTGATTTCTGCAGGACTTATATTTATTGAATTAGCAGTAAAATCTATGATTTCTGTGTTTATTTAGATGCCAATTATAAGAAAAACAACGATATAATATTATGCTATTCTGAAATGTTTTGATATTATTTAGATCTGTTACTATATAATTTTTAAAACAAAAGACAGTATAATTCGTAATAACTGAATATATGGTACTACTTGTTTGTATGTAAAGCGTTCGGCCGTAAGGAAGCTATACTTTATTAACACTGGCTCGATTGATAAATCAATCGATCCAAAAATGGAATGAGCATACACATGCATTAAGCTACATGCCTATGGCCCCAGTTTACTAAAAAAAATATAATGCCTACGTTCATATTGATAGACGTACTGTACGACCCATTTAAATCCAAATAAGGATAGCAATCAGATGCTTCATGTTCATATTAAGCATAATTGCAGTATCTAATGACTTACTACCGAAACTTGCAAACTGTGTTAAAACATACTTAATTTTGAAGAGCAGATATAGTTACTGTCTACTCACATTCTCGCCGCATTCTTGAAAAATACAATGGAAACTGAAGAATCTTTTATAGTGCACTTAGACTGAAACCCATGCATGGTTAGAACAGGAAGATAACTATCTGTGAGTGTACTTCACCATTTATTAAAAGTCTTTAGACAGAGTTCCAGTTATATTAAACAATAGTGCTTAATCTTCCCCAATTAAGAACAATCGTGTCATGTACTTAAATTGTATACTCAGCTGGCTCTCATTCCACTTCAAATTTGATAAGATTTGGCAAAGAATAACTTAATGAATAAATGAACTTTTAAAATTTACAAGTGATGCCTAATTTGTGGTTCAGTGTTCAGTGTTCAGTATTAACTCATACATTGCTGTGTATCCAAGTTTCTAAATAATGACTAAATTTTAAATGAACAGTGGTTTAACCCATTCTTGATTGTACTTTCCTATGCTATTTTCATTTATTTCATAACTTTAGCCTGTAGTAGTGTTGCCATGATTTTGTTGACTGACTTACATAAGGATTGCATACACTCCGGAACATTTTTTTTTAAATCTTAACTCAAATAAAACAGGTTATTGTACAGTGGAATAAAGGATTATTCCTTAGTTTAGTTTATACTAATTTATTTTAGCTCGATTGTGAAGAAAGCTTGTCGCTTATCGAGTCACTCTCGAGAACGCTTCCTGGAAAAACCAGTATTTGTGTCATATGAGGAAGTACGTTCGTTATTCCTTGGCAATTTGTTTTAGAAAACATCATTAAATTTGAGCCCTAACACGAGAAAAGCTGTATCAACATAAAATATTAGGCAGCAGTGAATTGGTAAAGAAGATGAGCTACCTTTTTATAGTATTATTCTGAAAATTTGAATAATGCAATCCTGATAACTGTGAACTGTTACGCCCAGAGAACTCCGCCTCATATCCCATAGTTTCAATTTGGCCACAAATAAAACGTTTCTTTCAGTATTCCGTCAGCTCCATGTCCCCAAGCATCTGCGCAGCCCTAGATTATATTGCCTACATGAAAATCACCGAATGGGTTTTTTTTTCTTTGCTAATTATCTTCTGCTATTTCTGGCAAAATTCGTTTTCACATTTATTCTTTTTTATCTCAATTCATTCTTTGATTTGAAATTAATTGTTTTCAGGATCTCATTTTATAATCAAAAATCATCAGCCGTACAATAAGAATATACAAGTATTATGATGTTTTGTCTTCTGAAGTTATATTTTCAAAGATTAAAATAATTCTATTTATATTGATCATTTCAGTTTGAGTAAAAATAAATTCTCTGAGATTTCAATTCACAGGCTCCACTGCACTAAAAGATTTTTTTCTGACAATTATGCCAAGCATACACATCGTACCTAGATATGATTTCATACTGAAGAAAATGGTTTTTGGTTGCATAAATATGTACATGTACATCGTACTTGAAATTTCTTATAACTGACACAAGATTCCTTACAGCACCAAATTTTATTAATCAGTTAAAAAATATTGAAACGATTTAGAAGTTTCAATTCATATATTTCAGGAAAATGCAGAAAGGACAAATAATCCCAGAGTTTATTTTTCAGTATCATTTGATCTTAGATAATAAAATAAGATATGGAACATTAGCACTGACCACAAGCTGTTTCTCTCTGCCAGGTGATTATTGCTTGACCTCAGGAAAAGGTCGATTCCCAGAATTTAGGGAAAATGAAATCCGCTTTTCACCAGTCCTTACATTTTTGGCACCAAATGGAGTTAATTGAGTAAGAAATAGTAAAAGTAAGGACTGAATGCCAGTCTAACTATTGTGGAGAGTCACAGTACATTAAGAAAATTTGTTTACAATAACTAGAATTTCATAATCTAGAAAGTATACATTTAATGAATTTGCACAGCTTTGTAAACTCTATTTTGTTATTTACCGTCATTAATGTATAAAGTTTTAAGGTGTTAGGTCGACGGTAGTAAAATGGTTTAATATATCTGACACGCTCTTCATTAAGAATTAGATGTGTACATTCTAACAAGTAATGAAATTCATCTCAAATTGTGTTACAATAGTTACATTTTCTTAGATTTATCGGGGTTCCTATTCATTTTACCGTTTCAATAGGCATTCTATGATTTCTTGTTCTAAAACGGATCATAAAAAATAACAATGATGGTGCTGTTTTTGTAAGGTATTTTTCCATTCCAAATTCTGTTTTGAAAGTTTTATAAAATGTATTATTGGCAGAGTTTTCTATTGATGAGAACCATTCGTTTATAAATAAATACCTTAATTTAACGCGTACTGCCAATTTGAGCCAGTTGCCAGTTGGAAATGAGTGATCGTGCCAAACGGCATTAAACATGCCACATTTGATAAGAATACGTTTTATATTGTATAACCATGGGTAACTTCTTTGAAAATTATTTTCACTTAACAGCGTACAGCTACCTAAACACTTTGACAAACGATTGACGATAACTTAATAACAGTAGGTACACTACCTATACCAGGGTTACAGATCCTGGACCAAAAAGCAATTGCAAAAAAATAATTGTCCGTTCCTCAACGTCTAAATATACAGTAGTGGCGTACAACCAGTTTCCCCATATTTAGAGCATGTGACATAAAACAATACAAAACAAGTTAATTGAACAAATATAAAGCAAAAATCACAGTAACAGTAAAACATGTGACAAACATAATGCACTAATGCAGTATAAAGGTAAAATAAAGAATAACTTTGCTGTAAATACTACCTTTGTGTTCTAATTATAGTTATTTCCCTTGCTTCTGGATACTCTCTACAAAGGAGAAAACCCACTCGGAATAAAACAACACGTGTGTCATTTAATCTGTCGAAACATACGTTTTAAAATGGGCCAGCCTACGAAAAAAGTAAGAACAATTTACTTCTGTTGACGTATATTTAATATTTTTAGATATATTTTGTTTTAAGACTAATTTTCTGTTTTTGGCGATATTTATTTTTTGCTGGTGCTAGAACTTAAATTTTTTTCATGGACCTGGACTGGCACCTTCTAAAATCAAGAATAAACAAGAAAAACTGTGATACAAAGTATCACAGCGGGCCAACAAACAATAATGGCATGTAATTATTTTGGAAATTGGTGGTGATGGTTGATGTTGAGGCATGGCCCCAAAAGAACTCGAGGAAACCAATTCTGGTCGAACAAGCAAATTGACAAGACATCACATCTACTAACTGGCCACAAGTATCGAAAATTTAGTATTATCAAATAATATTTATACAGGATGTCC
Source organism: Saxidomus purpurata (assembly GCA_022818135.1). Lineage (NCBI taxonomy): Eukaryota > Metazoa > Mollusca > Bivalvia > Venerida > Veneridae > Saxidomus > Saxidomus purpurata. The sequence goes on along the minus strand of JAFMSR010000007.1, from coordinate 1,681,076 downwards.
AAGAATGCCCTATATACCGTGCCTGGTACTTCTCAATTTTTCATTACCATTATCCGTATTAATTTGATATGAATGAAGATTTTTATGATTATTTGCCGTAAGATATTCTTAAATGGTTTAAAAGCTAAAACTGATGATTAAAACAGCAGAAAAAAGTATAAAAAAAATGGGTGTCGGTGGGATTCAAACTCATGAATTCGGAAAAGTACACTTATACAAAAGAATGTGAGCTAAGGTCTCTACCAATACACCATGGTGACAAGTTTCTTTGCAAGGGAAAAAATTTGCTAAGATAATATATATATTTAAAAAAGAAATCGAAGAATATTCAGTCAACTGCACTTCGTTTCTATAATGTCAAAGGCTGTATAAGTGGAAAAAGCAATCATATTTCCATTTATCACAGCGTAGATTGCGTCTGAAACGTGAAAAGCGCTTTTCTCTATTTTTATCGGCATGGATTGCGCCCTCTATGAAACGAACGACAACTCTTGCTTTTCCAAAAAAATTGACTGTGTCCACAGTTTTCATCTCAGAATTACCTCAATTGTTCAATGAAGAGAGACGCATATATTCGATCTAGTGTTTAAGTCTCCATGCATCTTTTACTATATAGCGGGCCACTGCTGCGGCCCGCAATGATAATGTATTCTCGGCTTCGCACATCCGTGTACTGATAAATTATTTTCATTCAGGAAAGGTGATTCCTAGGCTTTCATCGCTGGTCTCTGTCTTTAATTTTAAAATGTACTATTTACCAAGAATAAGAATGCAATTAGACGACAGTCTACCAATAACATATTGTTTTTATAATAATTCTATGTTGTTTAAAGCTTTTTGTTTCATTTGAAATCAATTTAAACTTACATATGAGTCTACCGTAAAGGCTGAGTTTTCACCTTTTGCCAAATGAAGAAATAATCGCGACCTAACAATCCGATTGGTTAACTGGTCAGTATGATGTCACGGCGAAGCCGAGAATAAGAAGAAACCAATGATTCCTCTGGATTTTCGGAAATTTTTGTCTCGTTTACCAATTTGCTATTTCAGTAAGTTCCAACAGTCCTACAGACAACAACTTAGTGTTAAGTATGCCACAGATGTGTTCCTTGGGTTACATTGAGGTTTAATTTTGAAGGAAGACATCGCATAGTTTTATTTTGGGGATTTTTAAAAATTAACAATATTCAAATACTTTTTTTTTTAATGCTAAAATTCAGGTTATTGATTTGCATGATCAGAGATCAAAGCAATAGCACTCAAAGCAGTAATCCAAGGTCTTTGACATACCTACATATCTTCTCAACATACCATGAATTCAACTTTTATTTAACAGCGCCCATAAAATCTCACAAATCATAGCTGCCATTTTAGAAAACTGCAGAAGCCCTCTATGAAGGCGTATTTTGTCACGTGACGCATCAAATCTTGAAGCGCATTTGGTATAGCCTCTAAAAAAAAGTAACAGACAAACAAAATGGTATAATCAGTAAAGCTCATTAAAAACACCTATTATTGTAATTATTGTTATTTCTATATATTAAGCAAAAAGGTTTTCCCATCTCCTCTTGCCAAGTGCGTTTGCAAGAATGAGATTGGCTTCATTTTTGAGTATGAAAATCTGGAAATATAAATATATTAGTCGCATACTGAAGCATTGTTGATGAGCAAGTGCTTATTATTGATGTCACAAGGATTGATTATGTGTATTTAAGGATTTAGCAGTATTATTATTGAAAATTAAAGGTGCCATATCATATAAGCCGAGTGATAAAAAACGGGTCTTAACCTGTTAACTTTGCAAGGCTACAATTCAATAACTAAATATGGTCAACTGACACAATAACAACACCAATTTTAGTTATGGAAGCAACAACTATCAAAGCAGAAGCTATACTAGTAGAGTTATATTAAATAGACTATTATAGTCACTAGAGTTGTTTTTACACTTTTCAAAGGCAGGTCTTGCACATCATAGTATTGAAAGCCACTACCAAGAAATCTGTAGGACCAGGGTTAAATCCATAGTCAAACCACAGGAAACAGAAGTATATCCTTTGGCAAAGACACTTAACATCTCACATGCTTCAGTCCTCCCAGCTTTGAATTGGTACAGAAATGAAAGTTGCTGTCTCTTTGTCTTGGTTTGCTGTGATCATAAACGATATCATCTCACAGTTATTGGAGAATTTGTTTCTCATATAAACTTAAACAAATTACAATGACATGCAGTTAAAGTTTGCTTAAAATGAAACTGTTTTTAATTTTTCAGAATAAGAGTGGGGCAGCTACTGCTTTTATCACAAGAACAAAGGCTGTGAAGAAACTTCAAATTTCTCTGAAAGATTTCAGGTATACTTCAGGGTTTTATCAGTTTCCTTTGCACTCTTAGTTTCAGATAAGATAAGAGAAAACAGCCACTAACCTTGTTGGGGGTATTTTAAAAAAGTGTAGATGTGAAGTTTAATAATTTTAGGAAAGTAAATTACAGTTTAAGATATTAAACACTACCGTAAATAGAGGGAGAGGAAGCCCAATGTAATTGTTTTAGATTTTGATTAAAAGTTTGCTAGAAGGGATTGAACATATTTTTCATATGTATAAAGTAATTTTAGATTATGTTTTCTACAATTTTGAGAATAATGTGAAAACTGTTTACTTGAATGTTCTGTCTTAAATGTTGTATTTCAATGCTTGTTAAAAACATTTTGTTAAATATGTGTACATGTATTTAGATATGTTTATTACGGTCCGTTCAAAAGCTCTTAAGAGCTTATGTTTTTTACTGTTTGTAGTCTTGCCGACATGAAATAAATCTTATCTTATCTTAGTTAACTAAATGAACCATAAAGAAAGACTTACAGTGATTAAACCTGTTTTCAGGCGACTATGCATTCTGAAGGGAATATATCCCGTGGAGCCGACACACAGGAAGAAAGCTGGGAAAGGCAGCACATCAAACAGGACTTACTACTTTGTGAAAGATATACAGTTTCTGTTACATGAACCTCTCATGAATAAATTCAGAGAGTTCAAGGTAAATACACCGTATGTAGCCGGGTAGTTGCTATGTATGTTATGTGGACCTGCATTTGTAATTAGGCAGTCATGAAATCACAGTGAGTCTAGGGATGACCAGTACTTAGACACTAAGACAGCATGTGCATTTCCTCATAATTTCTACATAAAGTTTTTAAAAATGAACAACCTCTGTCATTTGATCTACTGTTTCCTTTAAGTAGATAAACTTAGGTACAATGTATTTGACATTGCTTTATGTCTAAAATGAATTTGTTCATTTTTAGCTCGACTATTCGGAGAATATGGAGAGCTATTACAGTCACTTGTGCGTCGGCGTCGGCGTTGCTTCTTTGGTTAAAGTTTTGCCTGCTAAGTACTATCATGCACATATCTCAGTAACCACTTATGATATTGACTTGAAACTTTGTTCATGTCTTTAGGGGTGTCATACAATCAAGGCAGATAACTCTTGAAAAAATTTAGTACAAATTATGGCCCTTGTTTGACTTTGAAAATTTGGTTAAAGTTTTGCCTGCTAGGTACTATCATGCACATATCTCAGTAACCACTTATGATATTGACTTGAAACTTTGTTCATGTCTTTAGGGGTGTCATACAATCAAGGCAGATAACTCTTGAAAAAATTTAGTACAAATTATGGCCCTTGTTTGACTTTGGAATATTTGGTTAAAGTTTTGCCTGCTAGGTACTATCATGCACATATCTCAGTAACCACTTATGATATTGATTTGAATCTTCGTTAATGTCTCTAGGGGTGTCACACAGTCAAGTCAGATAACTCTTCTACAAATTTAGTACAAATTATGGCCCTTGTTTGACTTTGAAAATTTGGTTAAAGTTTTGCCTGCTAGGTACTATCATGCACATATCTCAGTAACCACTTATGATATTGACTTGAAACTTTTTTAATGTCTTAAGAGGTGTCACACAGTCAAGACAGATAACTCTTGTTTAAATTTAGTGTGAATATTGCCCTTGTTTGACTTTGAAAATTTGGTTAAAGTTTTGCATGCAAGGTACTATCATGCACATATCTCAGTAACCACTTATGGTAGTTATATCAAACCTTGCAATAGTGTTCAGGGTAAATTTTGTATCAAACAATTAATTTACCAAAAATTAAATCTATAGTTATAGATTTTGACTTTTTTTTATGATTCAACTTTCCTAGTTTATACTTAATAGTTAGCAGAATTTTGTTTTGCTATTATACTGATAAAAGTTTTGTTTTATTAGCAAACACCCACAATAGTCGAGCGTGCTGTCTTATGGACAGCTCTTGTTAATTTTGATGTTCATGAATGTTGTTCAAAGGCAGGCTTACTCTTAGTTTACGTCCAGCTTACCCAGAAAATGACTGGCTCAGTAGCAAACATTGGACACCAAGATATATGCCAGGAAGGGTTGCATTTTCAGGGGTCTTCAGAAGTTTCGACAACTTCATGGGTTACATCTTGCGACCAGATCACTTTGTCAATTTTCTATGAAAATCTCTGAAGTTGATCAGAAATTACCAAGAAATAGTCACTAAATATTTGTTCAGCACCTGCTTCAATAATAAATTGTGCTCAGCACCTGCTTCAATAATAAATTGTGCTGATTAAAATTGTTCAGTAGAGGTAAAAAGTCCATTTCAGCAATTTAACAATACAAGGGGCAATAGTCAGCCTGTGACATATAGCATTATGTTAACTTGTTGTTAGATAGACTAGATATCTCACAGTAAACATTTTTACTTTCAGGTGAAATCAAATGAAACGTTCAAATACCTTTAAACTATATACTGTTGCATATATATTCCAAAATAAAGATTTTCTTAGCAGTAAATGTGGTTACTATGCCTTATAATAAAAATTTTTAATGTTGTATTTTTAGCATTTTATGAGAAGACTCAAGAAAGCATATGGAAAGAAAAATCTTACTGCAGCTGTCAGGATTCGTAAGAACAGACCAAAATACAAACTTGACCACATTGTCAAAGAAAGGTGAGTTTTAAAAACAAAATTCTTAAATAATTGAAATTCTAGTACAGTTAATCCAGTCTGAAGATCTCTAGTCATTCAGACAGGAGATATGAAACAGATCATAAAAGTTTGAAATTGGTTAAGGTTTATTTTAGAAGTTAAACTGGATGTGACCATAAAATTGACAAGTCAGTCAGAAAGTAGTGTTTTCATGATATGAACACAGCTCATACATGTGAGTCTGTAGAGTCTGGACCCTTTTTAATTGTATGAAGTTATAATGAAAATTCTCAAAAATGATTGAATTGTCCAAAATACTGGCGTAAAGAATATTTAAAAAAAAATTCTCTTTGCAGATTTCAATATTCTACAACTAATTATATAAATATTGACATACTTAGAAATAGCAATATTGCAAGAGGATGTCTGTAGAAGCAATTGAAGCTGCAAATAAAATTTAAAAGTTAATAACTCGCTACAAACAGATATTTATGCTACTGCTACTTGATAGAGACACTTACTAATAATATAACATATGCTGAACTGAGATACGTTGTCTATTTGATTCACAGGTATCCCTCGTTTATTGATGCAGTAAGAGACCTGGATGACTGCTGCTCCATGGTGTTCCTCTTCTCCATATTTCCACAAACAAAAGTTACTGACTCACGGTTTATACAGCTCTGTCGGAGACTGACAGTGGAGTTTATGCATTATATCATTGCCTCACAGTCTCTTAGAAAAGTAAGCTGTCACTTAATTAAAATGTTTAAAACAACTAAAAAAAGGAAAGAATAGGAACATGTCTGGCAAATAGCAGGGTGGAGTTGACTATATTTCGATATATACCAGTTTCGGTCATACCAGACCTTCAACAGAATGAAAATGTATTAAAGCAAAATCAACCACTGAAGTTCTTAAAAAGCGGATAATGTTTGTGACTTTTCTTTGTAAAATAAGATTTTCTGTTACTATTATGGAATTGGGCAACTGTTCAAAAGTTTTTGTCTTAAGTAGAATGATGTTTGTCATAGTATATTTGTAGATCACAGCCCTTTGTTACAGATTTAACTGCAGTATGTTTTAATTTTATGGTAGAGTTTGAAGTCGTAGTTTGGATTGTGTGGTGGACACCTTCACATTTGCATCATTACGCTGCCTCTGTGGTCAAGTGGTTATAGTTGCTGACTTAAAATCACTGTAATCTTTCATTGATTGATAACCAGGTTTCTTTTTGCGAGAAAGTTGGCAGTTTCTTACGGAGGATTATAGGATTCTAGCACTGGTCCTTCCCAGGAATGAAAACTGCCTGCCTGTTATCATAACTGAAATATGGCGTAAACCCAGAAAAAAGAAAGAAAAATCTTTGCACCACTGCCGTTCCTTAGCTATGGATCTGAATAACTACAGTCCTGAATCAGTCAAAACTTTTATTTCACTGTCCTTGGATGTTAAAACTGTACATGTAATACCAGATAAATAAAGTTAAAATAATTCATGTTCTATTATTTTCAGGTTTTTATTTCAATAAAAGGAATATATTATCAGGCAGATATACTCGGTCAGACAGTGAGCTGGGTTGTACCACATAAAGTAGGATTTGATGTGAGTATTTGATACATATTTTGTTATATTCCATTTTAAATAAGTTTCTAAGAACAATATTCTGGTGTCAGGTGGTTAGGGTTAGTGACACATTATCACTACACTTCTCACTGATTTAGGGTCTTGAGTTTCAGTCCTTCTTTGATCCTGACTCTTAGTGTGAGAAAGTTGGCAGTTTCCTCTAAGGATGGGAGTCAAGTACTGGCTCTTCCCTGGGATGGGAAACTGCTTGCCTGTAATTATAATGGAAATACTGTGGAAATGGGCATTACACAACATAAAAAGCACTTACTCTTCAGACAAAAGTCGGACAGCATGCTTCACACTGATGATATTTTATTTCAGCATCCCACAGATGTAGACTACAAGATTATGAAGACGTTTGCCGAGTTTTATACAACACTGATGGGTTTTGTTAACTTCAAATTGTATAATTCTATCAACTTACATTATCCCCCTAAGGTATGTGGTTTTATTTCCTCTTCATTGTTTTAGAAAATATTACACATTTACATATAACACTGCCAGATTTTTTGCAAACTATGTCTGTAGTTAAATGGTTCAGCTCGAGACAGTAAAACCTCCACTTCCAGCTTTAAAAGATAATTCAGTTGTAGCTTTTTTGAAACTCAATGAAAATGTTATTCATCTGTAGAGATTTCAATTAGTTATCTTTGACTCTGCTTCAAGCAAATAATTCTTCCTTTCAGTTCAGTGTAGATCATGATCACCCTACACAACCATACAGTGTGATCATGATCTGCACTATGCACACAGTAATTTTGAACCCCTTTGAATGGATTATAGCTCTGTCAAAATGTTAAGAGGAAAGTTCCAAATAGAAAGATGGGCAAGTTCATTTTTATATCTCGTTACGTGTTCTTTCAATCTAGGGTTACAGCTGTTTGAGAAATGTTATTACCTGAAATGTATGGTAAGTCATATTGGTATATTTTGACTGTTATTCATGTAGTTACTGCTGGACAGTGAAGAGAAGAGTTCAGGAGTCAAACGAGGGAACACACAAAAATCACAAAAGAAAGGAAAAACAGACCCCAGACAGGAAGCTAGACTGAACAGATTTATTGAGAAAGAGACCCTGGAAGAGGTGAGGCAAAAAAGAGAGTGTTTTTCACTTTGAACTGCCAACTTCCAATATTTTTGTAAGAAAATGATAAGAAAGACCAATTTTCTAGTGTTTTTATTGTCAGAGCAAAAAGTCAAAATAAAAAGGAATTAAAAAGGGGACACAACAATGCTGGTGTAAAGTCACAGTTTGGGGAAAACTGCATGATCTTGAAGAAATTTTAGTCGGGGAAGAAGCCCTTAAAAGGCATATGATATAGAAGGTAAAAATACCTTGACAGTATATTTATTTGTACACTGTTTATTCAGCATTTGTATTTTTTTCAATGATATTTTGTATTGAATATACCTATTTCTTCTGCATTCATGTTTGCTAAATACTAAAATAAATTCAGTTGAACACCGTTTTGAAAAAAAAGACTATTGTGAAATATCAGTTTCCAATCATTATTGTAAACAGAAACAATATTCTTCTTCCAGAGGCTGTCAGCGTTGACCCAGTCTTTAAAAACAATCGGGTCTACAGTAGATGAGGATGTACAACTGGATCATTTCCCTTCATCAGAGGTAGGAGGAATTTTTGTGACAGTTACAGTCGAGACTGTTTTAGCGACCCCCTGTTTTCAGCGACATTCTGTCAACAGCGACTGTTCTATGCTCCTCCCGTAACATTTTATTCTTAAAATGGCTTGTGATTAGCGACTCCCTATCTAGTCCGTCCAGGCGATTAATTTTTCATCCGCAAAACATAGTTTCGGACGTGTCCAGCGACTTTTTTAACGGGAGTAAACTCAGTTAAATATTTGCATGACTGGTTATCTTAATTGGTAATAACAAAACTGTTTTTTCAATGAAAATAATAAAACCGGACTGATCATGCGCACACTCAATACACATGTACATCAGGGAAAAAATAGGCGAGAAAAAGGAGATATTTAACTCTTGAGCAAAGAATGGGTGCTATAAAACTACTAGATAATGGAATGCCGGCCTACAAAGTTGCGGAGACACTTGGTGTTGGCAAAACTCAAATTTAGACGTTGAAAAACGCTAAAGTTGAAATAATGGAAGACAAACAGAACAACGTTCCGATGGACACAAATAGTCTGCCAACATATGGGGATCACTTTGTCCATCTGTCTCTCTTTCTGCCAAAACAGGAGGGTCACAATGTCGATCTGTCTCTCTGCCAACATATGGGGATCACTTTGTCTGTCTGTTCAAATTAAAAAGACTGCCAATAACTTGTTTATACTGATAGTAATATAATGTAGCAAGCAAATTGCTACATTATACTCAATATTTACTATTTGCCAGACACTTTGTCATTTCATACACATACTGCGTATAGTGACCCCTTGTCTACAGTGACCTTTTTTCAATTCTCCGAACGTCGGTCACTACAGACAGTCTTGACTGTATTAATTACATCACTACCCTATTCAGTATAATGTATCATAACTGCACAGTTCTTTGCAGACCCAAAACCGACTATGTAAATCTTGAAGATTTTTTTGCAGTGGAGCTGATTTAAATATAGCTAAGTCTGGTTAAAGAGATGGGATTGTACTGGCCACATGAGCAATTCAGCGCTCACATTCCATTAGAATTCTTTACAGGTTCCTTTGGAGAAGACTGAACTTTTAAGCAAGATAGAATTGTCTTCTGTTTGCTTTTACATTAAGAACATGCATTAAAGAGTAAACTAAATTGTTGTCACAGTCTTAAATAGTTTTTACTTAAAAAAGATAGTTACAGTTTTTTATGTCAGTGTATTGTTTCTGTGTATGTAGACAGACAACCCAGACAGGATGGAACAAGCGAAGATAGACATGGAAAAACTATCCAAATTCCAGAACCTCTTCAAGGGCCTCAGATTTTTCTTAAATAGAGAAGTTCCTAGAGAACCTCTAGTCTTCATAATCAGGTATGTTTCATCATTTGTAAAACATGGCCAAACATTTTCTTCACATAATAGGTGCAATAATATTCCTAACTGACTGTCTACACATGTTAGGGATCTCTTGGATTTGCGCATGGCCTCCATTGCCATTCATTGTTGTTGCCAGATGTGACAAATTATTACTGGTAGTTGGAACAGAATATAAAAATTTGCAAAAACATTATCTGTCAGATAAATCTCTCACAATTTCTGAAATTAAAAAAAGAGGATAGAGAAGATTTTCAGCAAAAAAGTGCAGTCATACATTTGTGAGCTAGTCGTGTTGTATGTTACGTTGACTGTTGCAATTATTGAATTGGATTTACACAGTGACCAGTTTTTAGATAATATAATTGCAGGATTTATCACTGCTCATGAATAAGATCATACAATAATCTGTCTTTGCCATGGTCATTCAACAACACACTGCTGTATGGCCATTCTGTTAAAGTGACATTATGTGCATATTACTGCACAAAGTGTATTTTTGGTGACAGTTTTATAAAAGCAATTTTTGGTTGCTGTGCATTTAAATGGGTTAAATTAATGATTATGCCTCATTAGTATTTGAAGTTGGTGCTTTAGATATAAAAAAATCGGACTGATAAAATGATAGTTGAATGTGTCGTTGTGGTTGTTGGTAGAGAGTTCAGCAGTGGAAGGGAAGCAACTCCTGCATGCAGTTGTTCTTTTCTTAAATTGACTCTCCCAGTCAAATAAGAAAATCAATATTTTGAAAGTTATTTTTTCATACTGGTAGCGGGAAGAGTTTGATGTATTGGGTTAAAAGTTATTATTTCCTCTACACTTTTGTACACACACCATTTTCAGCTGGATTTTTACTTGAAAAAAATGCGCATAATGTCACTTTAAGTAAAACAAGCACAATGAATAAAGTCATCTGTGAAAAGTGATAAATACCACATAGACAGTGCCTGATGTTCTTCATTTCATTTATTTCTGAAAATATAGCACTGTTAAGTGAAGAAAGTATGTTCAATTGAAAGAATATGATTTGATGAAATATGTTGTATCCAAAACTGTATAACGGAATTTCATTATATGATCAATACAACAAATTTTGGATATAGTGAAATACATGTATATCATAATGTCCCTTGGTTTTCATTGTTAGCATGCTCCACTGTAGCCTTTATAGATAACTGACAAGGTTTAATACAGTAACTATCAAAATTAATAATGATACTAGTAATATCATATTACTGTGTATTTAACATAGGTAAATAACAACATAGACTGTCATTGCATATTTCAGTCATGTCTTTGAAACAAGTGTTTCTCCATGGTATTGAACAGAAGAGTAAAATTTCTGAGTGTAAGTGTTTTAAAATTTGTAGATCGTTTGGAGGGGAGGTGTCGTGGTTTGAGACGCAAGCTGTAGGTGCTACATACCCAGAAACAGACGAGAAAATTACACATCAGATTGTAGACAGACCCGCTGTAGACAAACAGTTCTTGTCTAGGTATTTGTCAGCAGTTTTCATGTTTATTTGCTTCATTTCAATTTTTAGGGGGGCTGTTAATTAAGAATTACATGTACTTGTTTTGAAGAGGCAATCAGTAAAAGATAAAGAAAAGTCATTCTGCTTTGGAACAAGCGAGCAATCACATGAGTCTCAAGTGATTGCTCCTTTGTTCCAAAGCTACTTGTATTGTCAGACAAGAATTATGAACCTGAGATGACTCTGAAAAGCGAGGGGAAATTAATTACCACTATCCTTTGTCTGGTTTTTGCATTTTGCCATTAAATTATGATATAAATGTCATAACACAATTTTAGTGATGCTGATATATCTAATGGTCTGATAGTTTATCCTGTTTTGTAGGACGGTAACTTGGTCATCTACAGAAGGATTATAAAAACATTTCACTCAAGATTCCTTGTTACTATGTATAATACCAGACGCATAAACTATTTCCTACCTCAAAGATCAAGGACAGAAATCCTTATATATATATTTAATATAGCCTACCCAGTCCTTCGTTCAAAAGTAAAAGCCATGCACAGGCTTGACATGTTGCCATTGGCAACAACTGCCTAGTAAATAGATTTTTGTACTATTCTAATCATCTTACCATGAATCCCTGAAGGTTTTCCTAAGCAGTGTTTTATTTTCAGGTACTATGTTCAGCCACAGTGGATATTTGATTGTGTCAATGCTCAGATGTTGTTACCTCCAGAGGGCTATTTTATGGGTGCTGTATTACCACCACACTTATCTCCCTTTGTCACTGAACAAGAAGGAGATTATGTTCCGCCAGAAAAACAGACGCTACTTAACAGACAGAGAGGTATAGACTCTGGTATGTAAATAAACTTGTGATCAGGAGGAGGAGATAGTTTTCTACTCACGCAATCTTTTCACACGATTGGTTTTTCACTCCTTAGGCATTAGTTGTGATCTAGATCAAGATTAGCTTTTCATGACATACAGAGTAAAAGCAAAAGTGGTATAAAGTATTCCTTCATCCAATACTTTTTTGTGTGGATTTTGTTGTTTTTTTTCAACAAAGTTTCAGTCTGTTCTAAATTCAAATCTAAAAATTGGGACTGAAAATATAAATGTTGTTGAGCACAAACCAGAAGACTTGTTTAGACCGTCTGAGATGCCTCCTTAAGCAAGATATTTATACCTCGAAACAAAGTTTGGGGGGTATATAGGGGTCATCCTGTGGTCAGTTGATCGGTCGGTTGCATTTTTCTTGTCCAGAGCATAACTTGAAAACTACTGGTTGGAATTCAATACAACTTCATACAATGGTCAAGTACAATGAGAAGAAGTGTAGTGTACAAGAACCATAATTATCTTGACTTGTTACAGAATTCTTGCCAAAAATTATAACTCTATTTTAGTTTTTTTTACAACGTTATCTGTCAGTAATAACTTCTTCAGTTGCCAAAGCAGTCTTGTGGGAGTATTTATCACATTTTGTGACAGAGTTTACAAATAAATATATGTGACCACAGTCTCCCAACTTCTTCCTCGATTTTACATTTAGAAGTAAGTTTGTATTTGATCCAAAGATGAACTCTGTCCATAGGCACGAGGAAAAGTGAACTATGCAAACTATATCCCCACATTAATCAGTGAGCAGTTGAGATATGTGGCCTTCAAACATTTTGCACGATGTTGAGATGGTTGTAAAATATTACCTTATTATATCAAATATTGCTTCATTTTGTGCAGTACTATGATTTGTTTATTTGGACAATCTGTAGGTATAGAGGAAGAAGATTCTGATGGTGAGGATGTGTCTGAAGACGAAGACAATGATGGTGAAAACAAGCAGCAGTCTGATGATGATGTGGAGGAGGAGGAAGGAGAGGATGATGAAGGCAGTGATGAAGATGATGAAGAAAGTGATGCTGAATCAGATGATGAGGAAGAAGATGATGATGATGATGATGACTCAGGTAGGCATTTATTGTGAAAATATTAACAGATAATATTTTTCTTGGCTGTAACACTGTGCTCTGCTCTGATCTAAAGTATTTTTAAGCAGGTTTTTTTAAAAAAACCTACTTATTAGAATGGCGATGTTGTATGTCGGGCAGGCGGGCGTCAAACATTGGTTTCCGTTGGATAACTTTAGTTAGGAGTGACCAATTGCAATGAAACTTGGTGTGTAGGCAGCTAGCGTGGAGACGCCGTTTGGGATTGCATTTAGGGTCACTAGGGTCAAGGTCACTGTTACTAAAAATAGAAAAACAGTTTCCGCTCAATAACTCAAGCTAGGAGTGACCAATTACAATGAAACTTGGTCTGTAGGTAGCTTGCGTGGAGACGCCGCTTGGGATTGCATTTGGGGTCACTAGGGTCAAGGTCACAGTTACTAAAAATAGAAAAATGGTTTCCGCTCAATAACTCCAAGTTAGGAGTGACCAATTACAATGAAACTTGGTCTGTAGGTAGCTTGCGTGGAGACACCGCTTGGGATTGCATTTGGGGTCACTAAGGTCAAGGTCACTGTTACTAAAAATAGAAAAATGGTTTCCGCTCAATAACTCAAGTTAGGAGTGACTAATTGCAATCAAACTCAGTGTGTAGGTAGCTTGTGTAGAGAGGAAGCTTGGGATTGCATTAGGGGTCACTAGGTTCAAGGTCAAGGGCACTGTTACTAAAAATAGAAAAATGGTTTCCGCTCAATAACTTGAGTTAGGAGTGACCAATTGTAATGAAACTTGGTGTGTAGGTAGCTTGCGTGGAGAGGAAGCTTTGGGTCACTAGGGTCAAGGTCACTAGGATCAAGGTCACTGTTACTAAAAATAGATTTTTGTTTATTTTTAGTTTTTAGATTGTTTTAAGCAAAAAAAAAAAAATTTTCGGGGTCAAGGTCACTAGGGTCAAGGTCACTGTTACTAAAAATAGATTTTTACTTAATTTTAGTTTTTAGATTGTTTTAAGCAATTTTGGGTCAAGGTCACTAGGGTCAATTGACAGTCAAGGTCACTGTTACTTAAAATAGGTTTTTATTTAATTTTAGTTTTTAAGTCTTTCAAGCAAAAAAGAATTTTTCGGGGTCAAGGTCACTAGGGTCAAGGTCACTGTTACTAAAAATAAATTTTTATTTATTTTTAGTTTTTAAGTCTTTTAAGCAAAAAAAACAATTTTCGGGTCAAGGTCACTAGGGTCAAGGTCAAGGTCACTGTTACTAAAAATAAATTTTTATTTATTTTTAGTTTTTAGATTGTTTTAAGCAATTTTGGGTCAAGGTCACTAGGGTCAATTGACGGTCAAGGTCACTGTTACTTAAAATAGGTTTTTATTTAATTTTAGTTTTTAAGTCTTTCAAGCAAAAAAAAATTTTTCGGGGTCAAGGTCACTAGGGTCAAGGTCAAGGTCACTGTTACTAAAAATAAATTTTTATTTATTTTTAGTTTTTAAGTCTTTTAAGCAAAAAAAACAATTTTCGGGTCAAGGTCACTAGGGTCAAGGTCAAGGTCACTGTTACTAAAAATAAATTTTTATTTATTTTTAGTTTTTAAGTTTTTTAAGCAAAAAAAATTTTTTTCAGGGTCAAGTTCACTAGGGTCAAGGTCAAGGTCACTGTTACTAAAAATAAATTTTTATTTATTTTTAGTTTTTAGATTGTTTTAAGCAAAAAAAATATTGGGGGCGTCAAGGTCACTAGGGTCAAGGTCACTGTTACTAAAATGTTTTTTTTTTAGTTTTTAAATTGTAGCAAAAAAAATTTGGGGGTCAAGGTCACAAGGGTCAAGGTCAAGGGCACTGTTACTAAAATAGGGGGGAGTCAAGATGACTGTTTTTTTTTTATTCTACAATTTCTACAGGCGCTGTTTAAACCTGCTTTGGCGGCATTGCCGCGTCTTCTTGTTCTGACTTGTCACTGCACACTTTTACCAAGTAAAGTCTGTTATTAAATTACCGTTACAAGTTTTTGTCATATCTTCAGTTGTTTGTGTGTTTGTACACATCCAATTTGGTTTCATAACATAAAAGGTTTAACTGTAACACCACCATTACTTGCCTGAGCTGAGCCTTCCACTCAGGATTGTGTTGTAGATAGTGTATAGACGTGTTTATGTATTTTTGCTTACAGAAGAAGAAACAGGAAAACGAAAAAGACGTACTGTTGAAGGATCAACACCTTCTAAAAAGAAGAAAAAAGCTGTAAGTAACTTGCGGAGTCACAGAATTGTCTGAGAGTGAAATACATGTACAAGTACAGACAATTTGTATTCCATTAATTATATGTAGGTTAAGAAGTACTGCATTAAAGTGAAGCCAACATTTGCAGTCTTGCACTGTCCTTTTTATGAAGCTGAAATAAGTCAAAATTAGAGTTGATCTATTACATTACCTGGACATTACAGATAGAAATTTGAAGCTGTCCAGATTTTCAGTTGTGCAAGTCTTAAAAGCATATGGGAGAAATGCCAAGATCTGGGTAGGAAAGTGATATTAGAGAGTTTAACCTTCATAAACTGATTTCAGGAGCAGAATACAAGTACAATGTCAGTGGAAGCTGGTACGATAGAGGAAGACAACGTTAACAAACATTTACAGCAACAGACAGCAGAGGAGCGACGCCTTGCAGAGATGATGATACCAAAAAAGAAGAAAAGATTATACAAGAAAATTATGTACTCTAGGAAGAAGAGAGCACAAGAGGTAAAAATGAATTTGCCTTAATAAATAAATATCCAAGTGCTTGTAAATAATTAAAAAACTGAAGTATTTATTTTAAGAATTTTTCTTTGTGAAATATGAAATAAGAAAAATAGATCCCAAACACTTAAAAGTTTGTATTGCTGTAAACACATACTTTGAGTATATAACTGAACCGGCTTTAACCTTCATAACATGCTGTTGTAATCACACAGTACTTAGTTATACCCCCAAAATGAAGTTTGGGGGGTTATATAGGAGTCACCCAGTGGTTGGCCAGTCGGTTAGTTGGTAGGTCGGTCGGGCGGTTGGACCATTGCATTTTCCTTGTCCGGAGCATAACTTGAAAACTACTGGTTGGAATGCAATACAACTTCATACAATGGTCAAGTACATTGAGAGGAAGTGCAGTGCACAAGAACCATTAACTCCATCTTGACTAATTACACAGTTATTGCCCTTTGTTACTTTTCCTTGTCTGGAGCATAACTTGAAATCTACTGGTTGGAATTCAATACAACTTCATACAATGGTCAAGTACATTGAGAGGAAGTGCAGTGCACAAAAACCATAGCTCTATCTTGACAAATTGCAGAGTTATTGCCCTTTGTTACTTTTCCTTGTCTGGAGCATAACTTTAAACTACTGGTTGGAATTCAATACAACTTCATACAATGGTCAAGTACATTGAGTGGAAGTGCAGCGCACAGGAACCATAACTCTACTTTGACTCATAACAGAGTTATTGCCCTTTGTTACTTTTCCTTGTCAGGAGCATAACTTGAAAACTACTGGTTGGAATTCAATACAACTTCCTACAATGGTCACGCACAAAGGGAGGAAGTGCAGTGCTCAAGAACCATAACTCTATCTTGACTAATTACAATGTTATTGCCAAGGACAATATCTCTATTTTAGTTTTTTCTGCAAGGTATTATGTTACTTCCTCAGTTTATTAAGCTGTCTTTCGGGGGTATTAATCGCATTTATTGATAGCTCTAGTTAACAATGTATTGAAAGTCAGGTTGATTCATCATGTGGCATTAGTTGCATTTATATAGTTTCAGTTGTTTTCAATGTTGATTATCCAGCATATTTGTAAGTGGCGTACACTTTATGTTACTCCGTCTGCTTGACCAGTTCTGATAGTTTCTTAATCAGAAGGTCACAATATTAAAGCCATAACACTGTTTGAGTGTCTTGGAGTTCAAACCGCAATACCAACCCGGCTCTTTTTGTGAGAAAGTTTGAAGTTTGCTGCTGTAGATTTGAGTCTAGTTCTAAACACTACCAGGAGCAATTGTTGGAAACTCGCAGCATGTAAATACTGAAATACTTTAGAAATACAAAAAATGTAGTCATTGAAAAGAATTGAAGCCACCAGGTATGGCTCAGCCCGTTTATGGTAACCAAACACTGACTGCAGGTTACACATCATCCATATACTGGTAGATTAAGAGCTAAATTTTGCTTTCTATATTTCAGGCATTAAAACTGAAGCAGAAGAGACATGCTATAGACAAACAGGAAAAAATACAGAAGAAGAAACAAACTGTCGCGTAGTAAACTGTCAGACATGGACATTTCTGATACTGTAGCAATTACAAGGGGCATTGACAATCAGCTGCTCCATCACAACATAGCAGTATGCTGGGAGAAGTTTATATTTCAGATAATTATGGACCTGGGACTACCAGAAAATATTGTTACAAAGTTCAAGGTCATGCATTTTCTGTGCCTTTAGCAACCTTTTGAAGACATTTTTGCCAGATACACGGATCAAGAGTACCTTTAAAGTTATATGTTTGCAATATTCATAAGAGAGTTAAATTTGAAAAGCCATATTCATGTTCATCTCACATCCCGTAGTAGTTCTTATCCTGCCAGTTGTTTTGTTTTGCTTTTGCATTGTTCATCAATTTCACTAAACAAGCTGTGTGTAAGTTATGGTTTGCATCTTCCATGCCTGTCTGGGATGTGTTGTGAACAGTCTTGCAGATAATGAAAAGATAGTCTTTGATTGATGTACACCAAGGGACATACCTGTTATACCAAGGGACCCGTTATACTGTACAGTTTTGCAAATGATATTGATTAATTTTAATGATTTGTAAGAAAGTGATTAAATATTACAGAACAATCATGTTTTCTTTATACTTTATTGCAGCTAATGTATGTTATGTAGTGCTGAAATGAATAATGGAAATACTTTAATAATGTTAGTTACCAGGTATTTTAACTATATTTGAATATACATGTACAGTACAGCTGATCTGAAACAACTGCAATACTTTGTGTTGTTATATCAAAACACCATCGGTATCTGCTAAAAAATGAATATTAGTTTCTGTATTAAGTATGTGGTCCAGATCGAAATACCTGTCCTCAAGGGTAAGTGTTTTGAGGCTCTGCCCAGTTCCTGTCAGTTACCCGAGGTGGTGAATATTTCCATCTGAACTAAAATTTATGTCTCGTGATGGAAACTTTTTCTTGCATACCGTCTTGCATGTCTAAATGCAAACATATCGAAATGATGCATTATCATATAAAAGCGGACGATATTCAGACATTGTGTTTGATAAATTGACATCATAATGTTAAGTCACTAGTAATTCACGATACTCTGGCACAGGTGGGTTCAAGATCACTTTGTCAAGCCTTGGTAAAATCATCAGAAATGCTAATCTGATGTGCAAGAAAGACCCTTTGTTTCTGTCCAGGTCTAGTTCTGGATGTTTTTACGCTTTGATCACTATTGCCTTGGAAAGAATGAGGACTGCCTTATCTACAGACTGTCTACCCTTACCCTACCTGTGACTAGTGGTTTTCCCTTTGGGACTAGTGCAGACATGATCTAGACGCAGAAAATCACCATTATACAAAGTGCATTCATTACTGTCACTGAAAAGTTTTCTGAAATTTGCTGAAAATCTAAAGCATTCTAACAGGTGAAGTACTGTCATAAGACCTGTTTAGGGACTGTAGGTTTGCCCTGTTCCGTCCATCCATCCCAGATTTATGAAATGAATGCACTTTGTATAATGGTGATTTTCCGCGTCTAGATCATGTTTCATTAATCATGATTACTTTAATTGAATATCCCATGTCTGGTCCATCCGCACTGTATCTTCCACATGCATGAACTGATTTTGATAAAACTTCATAAAATGGTTACCCATACCCCAACAGTGTGTCTTTACAACAACCAGCCACCTACTCACAAGGTCAAGGTCATACTAGGAGCTCAAACACTACTAACTCGAAGTTTGTTTCTAGTTCATCTTTCACAATGAATGGAACGATTCTGATATAACTTCACAAAGTGGTTACCCATACCTCAAGAGTGTGTCTTTACAACAACCAGCCACCTATTCTCAAGGTCAAGGTCATACTTGGAACTCAAACACTACTAACTCCAAGTTTGTTTCTAGTTCATCTTTCACATGAATGAAACGATTTTGATATAACTTCACAAAGTGGTTACCTATATCCCAAGGGTGTGTCGTGCACAAGCCGCCACTTGGGGCTTACCACTACATGTAACTTCTTTCCCGGTCTGTATCTTCACATACATGAACCAATTTTGATAGAACTTCACACAATTGTTAACCTTACCCCAAGGGTGAGTCGTGTACAACAACCAGCCATCTCCAAATGTCAAGGTCATGTACTACAAAAATATCTACATGTACATGCAGTTTGTTTCTGGTCTGTATCTTCCATGTCCATGGACTGATTTTGATATAACTTTGCACAATTGTTACCCATGTGATGATGGTGTGCATGCACAATACCAAGTCGCCTGCTCCCAAGGTCATAAATGGCTCAAATTTTTGTGTTATATTTCAATATTCCCAGTTACCTCTGTATCTTTTTAGCTCGACTTTTTGGAAGAAAAGGGGAGCTATCCTACTCACCCCGGCGTCGGCGTCACACCTTGGTTAAGTTTTTTGTACCACCCCACTTTATTTCAAAAGTATTAGAGTTATGGCTTTGATACTTACCATACTTGTTTACCATCATAACCTCCATGTACAGACAAGAGTACATAACTCTGTCAAGGTTTTTGACAGAATTATGGCCCTTTTTGGACTTAGAAAGTGTATTGAGCTTGGTTAAGTTTTTCGTACCACCTCACTTTATTTCAAAACCATTACAGGTATTGCTTTGAAACTAACCATACTTGTTTACCATCATGACCTACATCAACAGGCAAGAGTACATAACTCTGTCCAGATTTTTGACAGAATTATGCCCCTTTTTGACTTAGAAAATACATTGAATATGGGTAAAATCCACTTACTGCCTTAACCCTTTGAGATATTGCTTTGAAACTTTGAATGCTTGTTTACATCATTACCCCCATCTGTAGGCAAGAGAAGGTAACTCTGTCAGGGATTTGTTTTAAAAATTAAGGCCCTTTATCGACTTAGAATCTTGGTTAATTTTTTAGTACCAGTCCACTTTTTGACTAAACTGTTTGTGATATTAATTTGAAAGTTGGAATACTTGTTTACCATCATGATACCAAAACATGGGCAGGAGAAGGTAATTCTGTCAAGGATTTTATTTGAATTATGGCCCTTTTTGACTAAACTCAGTTTAAATTTTCATTCTTGTCCACTTGTTGATTTAACCATTTGAGATATATTACTTTGAAAGTTGGACTATTTATGTACCATCATGAGACCTATCTGTAAGCAAAAGAAGATAACTCTGTGCAAATGTTTCTCGATTTGTACTTAGAAATTCCTAGTTAAAGTCTTGTGTGCCCTTAACTGTCAAAGTTTTGTTTAATTGGCAAGCTCTAAAAAAGTCCTACTGACAGCTCTTGTTAGTGAATGGACCAATTTGAATACATGTATAACCTGTGCAAACAACACCCAGCCACATTCAAGTCTTATGCCTTGGTTTTATATTGCTGTTTCTATATTGCTTCTTCTCTGCATTTTCATTGTAATAACCTGCGCTCAACATGCAGACAATGTTCACAAACGTTTACCATACCATAAATGTGTACACCAATCTATGAGTAGGGGAATTCAGATTGCATGGCAATACCCCCATCAGCTTGGTGATGTTAACATGTGTTTGCAATTTGTTTTATAATTCAAGTATGAAGGAAGACAGTTTGATTTACTTTGAAGTCTCTTTGACAGTGAACTCGGATATCGCATTGAAGTTGAATATTTCAATAATTTGCCAATTTAAGCACTAGTTATATACCATTGATCTGCTAAACTGTCAGTCCAAGGCAAAATACTAGTATACAATAATACAAGATTGAAGGAAATTATTAGGTTCAATGTTTTGTGGAATAATTTATTGGCCGTTTGAGGTGTTATAAATACATGTACTGCAGTTGCCTATGAATGTCGGCGTCCTTGGTCGTGTGGTTAGTTGCCATTACTGCCATCGGCAACTAACCACACAACCAAGGACGCCGACTTGAAGTCATTGTAACCTGTAAAGGCCTAGGGGGTCGTTGGTTCCAGCCCTGCTACCAACCATGTCTATACTAGAGTTGGAAGTTTTTCATGGAGGACAGGATGGCCCCATCTAGTACTGGTTCTCACCAGGAATGATGGCAACTGCCCACAGTAAAAATAAAAATATGGTTGAAAATGGTCCAGATGCACACCAGCACCATGAAAGAAACTTATGATCTGTACCTTAAATTTGTAAAATGATGTGCTAAAAGCAAGTCACTGTGACAACTCTTCATCTATGAAACAACTTTTCTGAAACCATTCTTTGTAAGTTGATAAAACTTGGCATTGGTATTCATGCATCATAGTTTACAACAATTTATTTCATTCCGAACCAAAGGAAAATCTGCAGACAGAGCTCTTACATACATTTGCATTTGGTGTATAGTGTTTCTCAGTGTCATCTAGCATTAGTTTGTTCAAATCATGTCCCTGGGATTAAAATTAGACTTCTACAGGAAAAGTATTTAACCTGTCAGCAATCATTGGTTTGATTTCAAAAGGAATTCCCCAGAAATGTTCCTAGCATGACACTAACCAGGTCCAGGTTATATAAATCCTAGTTCAGTGACTTAAAACAGGGTTATTACCCAGCTTGGTTTCTTGCTACTCGAGTTCAGGTCCAAGTATACGTCTTATAATAGTTAAGTAAACCTCCAAGTCAATGGGTATAATTGTCCACTTGAGGCTTCATTTTTTACCCATACATCATGAAAACTGGTGATCACATGACCATTGGTATCAAAAACTAAGTCATCAGGTAAAATCAAGGGACACCAATCCCTTCAGTTGGCACAAGCAGAAATCAATTCTCCAGGAAGCAGTCCTCGATAGGTCACCGGTTTACATTCAGTCAAAGCCTTAAAACAAGAGGACCAAGATGGCCCTATGTTGCTCTTCTGGCTAGCATAAAGGTCAAGGGTCACTTTAAACCCGAGTCATGATTTGAGGTCCACAAGGCAATGTTACATGCCAAATATCTATACTCTAGGCCTTGTGGTTTTAGAAAGGATCTTTTGAAGTTTTCCCGTTATAAAGGGATCAGGATTTTAACAATCTTGGTAGAGATCCACAAGGCAAAGCTATAATCTAGCTCTATACCATATTTTCTAAGAGATTTCCTATTTAAGCCTATGTAAAATCAAGTGGTCACCCTCAAAGCCAAGTCAATTTTGATGGCCATGATTTGAACAATCTTTGTGGAGATTCACTAGAAAATACTATATGCCAATATCCAAGTTCTGGACCTTCCCGTTTTGAGATTTTTTAAGTTATTCCTTTCCCTTGCAACCATTTATGCATAGAATTATTTGAAACTTTGATAGAGCAAGAAACATCCCTGAGAAGTTTCATCAACATTGGCCCAGTGGTTTCAGAGATGTTGTTTGAAGGAAATGGTGTACAGACATACAACAGACGTCGAGCGATCCCAATATATATCATCCTGGTACTTCGTGCCAGGTGAGCTAGTAAACAAGAGGGCCAAGATGACCCTTTATCGCTCACCTGGCATACTCAAACTAGATTTCATCATGGCAATCATACTGTCCAAGTTTCATAAAAATCCCATGAAAAATGCAACCTCTATTGCACCCACAAGGTTTCTCTATGATTTGACCCCATGACCTACTTTTTGACCTCAAATGACCCATACTCGAACTAGACCTACATTTCATCAAGGCAGTCATTCTGACCAAGTTTCATGTAGTTCCAGTGAAAAATACAGACATTGCATACACAAGGTTTTTCTATGATTTGACCCTGTGACCTTGCTTTTGACCCCAGATGACCCATATTCAAACTCAACCTAGATTTCATCAAGGAAATCATACTGACCAAGTTTCATGAAAATCCAATGAAAAATGCAACCTCTATTGCATACACAAGGTTTTATTTGACCCCATGACCTAGTTTTTGACCCCAGATGACCCTTATTCAAACTCGACCTAGATTTCATCAAGGCAATCCTACTGATCCAAGTTCCATAAAGATTCAATGAAAAATGCAACCTCTATTTTATACACAAGGTTTTATTTGACCCCATGACCTAGTTTTTGACCCCAGATGACCCATATTCAAACTCGAGCTAGATTTCATCAAGGCAGTCATACTGACCAAGTTTCATGAACATCTAATGAAAAATGCAGCATCTATTGCATACACAAGATCAAGTGTGGACGGACAGACGACGGACACCAGGCGACCACAATAGCTCACTAAAAATGTGTAAAGCTAAAAAATACAGCAGCCCAACCAATAGCTAGGCAAGTTTATAAACTTGTTTAAATCAAGTACTCAGTAACAACTTCTCGGTATTTTTCTCTTTATTTTGCTTGTCTATAGAGAACATTTAGAAAAGCATATTGTGTGGGTACTGTTTGCTTCCCAGCGAGAACATAGCTCCAAGGTATCCAAATAAATATTTCTTCTCAGAATTTTTCCTGATGGCTTCAAGGACCTGTGTGTCTACAGCTTTCTGGTCCTCCTTTCTCTCATCACTGACAGAGTACTCCTGAAATGGATAAATCAAAGATTCAGTAATTTGGCTGGGAATACAGATGTTACATTAAAGAGAGCAGTCTTGAACAACTAGCAGCGAAAACAGCTGCAAACTATCTGTTGAAAAAAAAAACATTTATCACAAAATAATTGTTAAACACTTCAATCATTCTGTAATGACAACAAAGAAATTTACACAGCATGATAAATTTATCCAGGTAAGAAGTAAACATACTGGTACATATTATAATCAAAATCAGTATGGCATAATTTCATCTTCATTTCAACTTTCCAGAACAATTTATCACATCTCGAAGAGTGTTATTTTATACCAACATCTTTTTTCTTGATTGCAAAAACAAGTTATTATTCTTAAATGAATCACTCTCGAGACTCATCACAGATGGAATCAACCTCGACGTGTGAGGCGGAAACACGCTGCCACTTCACCAAGGTGGGTCCACTTTATATAGTGTTTTAAATGCTTAAAAGACAAAAATGTTATATAACATCTGCTGAACAGCATCCACTTACAAAATCAGTGGCAAGCTTGACAATTTGAGTTATTTTTCTGTCTGAACTTCTCTATAAGTGTCTGTTGTACCACTAGTGTGAGGGAAGTTTTGATCAGGAGACATGATTACTTAACATTTCTAGAACTAAAGAATTGGTATTTTTCTTTACCTCTTTCTTGGTATTAAAAATTTCGCCTTCTGTATGTTTTGGTTTCTTCAGTTCCTTACGACGGAAGTATTCATCATTGACACGGTCGGGAACTTTCACACCACTGATGTCAACTTTTGTTTTTGTGGCAATTACATACATCTGGTTAATCCTTCGGAGTGGACATGCATTCAAGTGGAAGGGACCTGTCATGTAAAATACATTGTACAAAATGTATGAGAAAACAGTAAATTACCTTAATTTTCATACTTCTCAAGACAAAAGAATGATTTATCGGAGCACAAATAATGCATGTATGTCAATATCAACATGCTGGGCAAGCATTTATTCCACTCCTTGATGATGTTAACATCCGTAAATAAAATTAATTATGATGTTTTCAGAAAGATATGGAACGGTAGTTACATCCGTCATTCTTTAATAGTGAAAGGTCTACAAATCTTGCATATACATGTATGTATTTGGCCACAAGATCTCTGGCAGATCCAAATTATATGCAAGTTCTGTTAAAATTGTATTTATTTAATAGTTCTCTATCCTTCATACATCAAATCTGTTACAGGATGTATGGTGAAAGAGGCATGGTGAAAAGCTCACAGTGAGGGTAGAAAACCCAAGACATTCAACTTTCTATTACTCGACACATTCTAATGCTAAGCAAATGCCTGACCTTGAACTTTCAATACCTTTGTTAAACTAGTATTACCTGAAATGTTAATCAGATACAATATTTTATTATCAAGATTGTTTATAGTCCCAGCCAACACTAGGATTTATCCAGGGATGAACCTGCCAAGACCCAGATACAGTATTTACAGATTCATCCAGCTGTCAATAAATACCAAAGAAATTAGTGTGGCAGTGAAATATTTTACTATATGACCTAAAATCATACTAAAATAACTAGACAGTTTGCTCAGAAATTTACTATTTCAATGCTATAAATAGCAAAAGAGTATACCTGTAACAAGCAGGAGTCCAGACTTCAACTGTTTCAAGAACACAACTCGCTGTAAAAAAAACAAATGTCAAATCATTAAAAACTAGAGCTATCACTAAATGTGATTAATACCCCCAAAAGACTGCTTTATAAACTAAGGAAGTTCGTAGTAACAGAATACCTTGCAAACAAACTAAAGAGAGATTTTGTTCTTGGCAATAACTCTGTAATTTGTCAAGATAGAGTCATGGTTCTTGTACACTGCACTTTCTCTCAATGTACTTGACCATTGTATGAAGTTGTATTTAATTCCAACCAATAGTTTTCGAATTATGCTCCGGACAAGTAAAAGTAACAAAGGGCAATAACTCTGTAATGAGTAAAGAAAGAGTAACTGTTCTTTTGCACTGCACTTCCTCTCATTGTGCTTGACCATTGTATGAAGTTGTATTGAATTCCAACAAGTAGTTTTCGAATAATGCTCCGGACAAGGAAAAGGAACAAAGGGCAATAACTCTGTAATTAGTCAAGATGGAGTTATGGTTCTTGTGCACTGCACTTCCTCTCATTGTGCTTGACCATTGTATGAAGTTGTATTGAATTTCAACTAGTAGTTTATGAATTATGCTCTGGACAAGGAAAAGTAACAAAGGGCAATAACTCTGTAATGAGTCAAGATAGAGTTATGGTTCCTGTGCACTGCACTTCCTCTCAATGTACTTGACCGTTGTATGAGGTTGTATTGAATTCCAACAAGTAGCAGTGTTTTTTTTCGGGCCTTTTTGGGGCCGAAATTCGGCCCCATTCCCCTCCAAAATTAATATATATTTTCCCCCATTTTTGACAAAAAATTCCCCTCAAAACTTGTTACAACATCATAAGTTTTCATAAATTAAAGCTTCAGAATAATTTCTTGCAACTATTTGACACCTTACAGTGTTCCCACTCAGTATTTTTTTCAAGGGTATACTTACCCCCTGGACACAAAAAGAAGGGGTAAATCTCAATTTCTGGGGGTATGAAAATTTTATGATAGACAAGCGGCGACCGTTTAAATTTTTTACAACCCGCGGCAACCACTTGTTATGAAACAGTTTCGGGTACTTTTTCCGACTTTCAACACTACTCGTAGTTGTTTCAGTACTTGTGGATGGTAACTCTTCACTTTGTTGTCGGGCATCATTTATTTTATTCGCCGTGAAGCAAAACACAATGCCTTGTCTGCCACATTTTTGCAGACGAAGCCCGGATCATTAGATTGGTCATACTTTTAAAGTGCTAATATTAATTCCCAGAGCATTCAAATATGAAACCCGTCTACATTTCATGACGCCAACGGTAAATCACAAGCAGTTATGCCGACCGATTGGCCGAGAAAGTAGAATTTCCATGATCTATTTTTAGAACATACCGAGGGATTCCAGCTTAACATATTCGTCCTCGGCATTTTCGTACGCGCGCGATCTCGCACGTGGTGAAAATTATTTGCGCGATATTTATTTTTTTGCGTGATTTACGTAATAATTTACGAGAGTGGGAACACTGCCTTACATGTGAAATAGTCAGCCGAAAATCGCCGATTTTTCGTTTGTCACCTATTTTCGCGACCCCGACTTTTGTTATTTTTTCAAGGAAAACAGTGTTCCAAAGATGAAAAATTCATACTAATAAAATGTTTTCAATTGAAAATAGAAGTATAACTTATTATTCACGTGTGTTTTAACACCAGTGCTGCTAAGTTATGTTCCAGACACCAGTATTTTTATATAAAATTTTGTTATGTTAAATTCTTAATCTTATGTCCTCTCTTTATATTTGGCAAAAGAATAATGTCATTTACATACTTGATAGTTTTGGTTCTTTATAATATAACATTTTTAAACAGTTTATTTTAAATTTTCTAAAAAATTCCCGTTTTCTGGCAAAATGACGAAAAAATTCCCCTCCTGACGGGCCCCGCCACCTTTCCCCTCAGACTGAAAAAAAACACTGAGTAGTTTTCAAGTTATGCTCTGGACAAGGAAAAGTAACAAAGGGCAATAACTCAGTAAATACTCAAGATAGAGTTATGGTTCTTGTACACTGCACTTCCTCTGATTGTGCTTGAACATTGTATGAAATTGTATTGAATTCCAACTAGTAGTTTTCAAGTTATGCTCTGGACAAGGAAAAGTAACAAAGGGCAATAGCTCAGTAAATACTCAAGATAGAGTTATGGTTCTTGTACACTGCACTTCCTCTGATTGTGCTTGATCATTGTATGAAATTGTATTGAATTCCAACTAGTAGTTTTCAAGTTATGCTCCGGACAAGGAAAAGTAACAAAGGGCAATAACTCTGTAATTAGTCAAGATGGAGTTATGGTTCTTGCGCACTGCACTTCCTTTCAATGTGTTTGACCATTGTATGAAGTAATATTGAATTCCAACTAGTAGTTTTCAAGTTATGCTCCGGACAAGGAAAATGCAACAGACCGCCCGACCGACCAACCACCGGGTGACTCCTATATACCCCCCTAAACTTCGTTTTGGGGGTATAATGAAAATACATTGGAGAATTTTGTTGACCTTTATAAACATTTCATTATAACGATGTACAATTTCTTGAATCATTCATCACCACGCTTACATCACAAACTATGAAAACTAATAATGTGCTAAACTATTATTCTGTGTTACTGCTTCCATTCCAAACTGCTCTATTTAAGACTTCTCTAAAAAGCTTGGATAGAGTAAGATTGCAGTTATTCAGATTGATATATTTCTTGTTAATATGAGTAATAACAAATAACAATGAGAGAATCCAAATATAACGTGAACTGTGAACCTTAAAAAAACGTTCATGACAATTTTCAACTTCTTTAGCTATTTTGGGATATGATGTTTCGCGCAATATCTCTTTCATTTTATATCATCCATTTCATGGTCTTTGCTTTCTTTTGGTTACCATAAAAACTGCTTCAATATTGGAAATTAATCAGCAATCCCCGGGATCAAGAAGTTACAGAGTTACGTAGTCCTATACATATCTACAAACTTGTATACCTTCCCCTTGTGCCTGCCGGCAACCAGAATAAGGATTGTACCAGGTGTGATGGAGGACCTCAGCTTGTGCTTGTGTTGAGAGAAAGACTTCTTTCTGTTGTACAGTTTCCTTGGTCTGTCCTCGGTTGGGTAGTACCTCGGCTGAAAGAGGAAAACAGGTTCACCATAGATATGGTCAGTGTCAACTAAGTGTTTGTAAATGTTGTCTAGAGTTTAACAGTCCACAAATTGTGTTAACCTATCTATTTAATTACTACATTTAATACACTTTTAGAAATGAGTATCACACAGAATTTTGTACCTTACCCAATTAATGTACCTTCTTTATACACACACAATTTGGACGTCCAGAAAATAATCAAGCTGATGCTCGGGCAAGGTTGGTAAACTGTGCCCTTTGCACATTACACATGTATAGTAATGAAAAAACAACACTGGTTGTACAGGTTACACATTTACAACCATCACAAAGTTAGACAACTTTTTTTACCACCTACATGTATGTCAATCCGTTTTTGATGTTGCAAAAAGGTATAGTAGTTTAAATATTAATTACTTAATAAAACTATGGTTTAATCAACATGCAGATTAATGTATTACCAGACACAGAGATTGGTGTATGATAAGCAAATAGATTCAATGAATTTCACCGACAGGGTATGCAAATTTTCGTTAGTTTTAACTGTAGTGCTTACCAAGCGATTAACTCGGACAGTTCTTTTCCCACCATTTTTGTCACCACCAATGTCCTTTGTGACCATACGAGCTGAAGCTTTAGGTTTTTCACCTGCTTTTGGAGCCGCTTTGGGGGCCATTTTTGGGGCCATTCTGAAAAAGAAGATGTTCTTCATTAAATATGGCTCATTTGAAGCTCTTTTAGTTTAAAAACCTTTACTATTAGATTCTAGCAAATGTAGTATGTTTATTCTTAAACAATCATGCAAGCTCTTCACAAATAATTTGTGACCCCAGCATATTAACAGACTCTTAGCGTCTTGAAAAATAACCCATCTGACCCCAAACTTCTCCTGACCAGCATTTTAGATCTTCAAAACATGTCCAGTACCAGTACTCGTATAAAATTTGTAGTAATTCCTCAACTTCGCAGATATGGCTTTTTTGCCACAATGCACACTTCAGAAACAAATATTAACCCAAACTTCATAATTTTCCTACATCATACATGCACAGTGTATCCTGACCCAAGATGCTATCTTATGTTTACAGACAAAGAAATGTCCTGCCTCTACCAAACCCAAACCTTGGAATTTCGTCTTATCCTGCTGATGCTGTACCAACAGAGCTACTGAAGCTGTCTGATACAAGAACCACTTCACAAAGATTCCCCTTATCATAAGTGACATTGTCACTCCATGGCTATATCTGCCAAATTAATACCTAAATTCCGATGAACAACGAACCAAGCCAAGCAGCTTCACTTCAAAGGGTGGACATCATACATACTGTTCTCCCCAATATTCGCAAGGTTCTCCCCGTTATGTTGACCCTAACCCGCCAAAGCTCGAAAATCAGTAAAAACTCCCAGTAACTTAAAATTTTTGAGAAAAAAACTACGAGGCTCATCAAATATCAATCTACATCTACCTTCAATACCCCAACATGTGATATGAATAATACTTGTAGTATTGTGTACAGTCGATAACAAAACTGACGTGTTGACACAAGTTTATGCTAAATGTCACTATCATCTTCAGTAAATTGCCTGGAGGATAGTTGGGGCAATTCGTAAAATTTTCAAACAGCAATGATAAGTCGATAGTTAACCATCAAACAGTCACAATGCTCCAAACATGCCGCTACTTAAATCATAACCAATTATCCAAATTAAAAGATTTGGTGTTTTCATAACAGCACCAAAACAGATTCATACATCAATTGTAAAGTGTCCCTGTGAACACGCATCTTTGTTGTGATCAATTATCTGGAGCCCTAAAGTTGAATTCTGATCTGATGGGAGTGCATAACCGGCGACGCTGTCAAACGGTGTATTGCAGATTGCAATGATAGTGACCCGCGTTTCCTCAGTTTTATGCAAACCTGTGGAATCATCATTGTCATACTACGGGAATAGCAAACTCGTGTTTGAAAGAAGAGTTTTCAAGTGTAAATACTGTGACAATTTGTCAAATATCGTTGTTAGAAATGCACGATTTCTTGCTAAAAAAAAATTCTACCAACGGGTCGTTAAAACTAAGTGATTTTACATAAATCCAATCCTATGTGGCATGCATGATGAACATCCTAGATGTGAAGATCTGGGCACTGAGATGGTCTAGGTCCTACTATGATCACTGACTGAACATGAATCACTGATCAATGTATAAAACTACATATGCACACACACATAGAAATACACAGAATATAAACACATGCAGCATAAATAGACTACTTTAGATACTGCTCAGCACGATTTCAAACAAACTGCTCAGAAATAGTCGAAATACGACGAATCATGCTTCGTAACACGACACAGGTCTCGGGTGCAATGGTTTTCTCAGATAAATCAAGAAATAAGACAATTTATTTGTATATGGAAGTGAGAATAAATATTAACTTTTCAATATGTAATGACATCTATGACTGATGTGCCTTGAATCAATTGATATTTGTGGATTGAAATCAGTAATTCATTTTGTCCACTACTTACTTTGCCCAGGATAAAGTAAAAGGCACACAAACTCGTGACGTTTTCCGGTATCCGGTCTGAAAGGTAAGTAAGAGTGACTTCCCCTTTGTTTACAAAATTTTGCATGTGAATTGTATTTTTTTTTTATTTAACGCAATTTTTTGGTAGAATAAAGAAGACATTAATTTTCCTTTAATAAAATATACAGAAGTTATTTTAATAGATTAATGTTAGATGAACTAAATGTACTTGACAGTGACAGAATGATGAAACTTTAACGAAATTGTTGCGACCCAAATTATTTCACAACTTCCTGACATAAAGACTATAATAAGATTGGCATAACGTGGAATGAATTTCATACAGAAAACATAGAAAGAATACAAAACGCTTCAATTTACTTTTTTCATAGTTATATACTAATAAAATCTGAACAATAATGCCACACAACCATGACAACAACAACTGTAATCAGAGAGATGGGGATCGAGACACAGATGATCGTTTCAAAGACCGACTCAGTAAAAGATTATGCTATATCCTTCGATATGGTGCTCTTGTTAATGGATTGACTGTCCATGATGGAGGTAAGCAAATTTCCATTGTAAAATTGTGGTGCTAGCTGTTACAATCAAAAAACAATATTCCAAGCTTAATTGGCTCATCCGGCTAGTGTTAAAATTGTTAATTAATAGTCTGAAAAGGTGATTCCTAGACTTTCATTATTGGTCTCTATTCATTTTTATGTCCCCAAAAAAATCACACCGTCAGACCATTTGTCTGTCCTTTCAAGTTTTTGTGTTTGACATGCTAGATAATGGTCTACCGGCCCATACCCAAATCCTCTGATAGACCAAATTGCATGAGGGTACGTGTCCAGAGGAGAGCAGCTCGATTGATAAAGTCTTGATTTTGGTCCAATATCCAGTGTCATCAACATGCTCCATTCCCTTGACTATGCAGACTTGATCTTACTTTGGCGTATTGACAATAGATTATCTCTTAATTATGTATAAAATCTATAATGAACTGGTCGCTATCCCAATTGAAAGCTACATACTTCCCTTATCCCGCAGCACACGCCACTCTTATTCCTCAAGTTATAAGTTAGTCACAGCAACTACAGACTATAGAACTATATACCACTGGAACCATCCACCACATTCGTGTTTGGGCTGTATTTTTGTCACCCCTGAAGGGACTTTCAAATTGTATATGGCACAAATTTTCAGCACTGAAGACAACGTGTTCCGTGTAAGACCTACAGCCCTCTTGTTATAAAAAAAATGTTTGTTTTCATTTGTATGTAAACATCTGAAAAGAAACTTTTAAGATTTAATAGGTTACTATTGCAGAAGAATTAAATAATGTAATCCAGAATGTTACATGTTTTGTTGATAAATGTCGTCATTTTCAGGTTTTATTGACGTGGAAGAAGTTATGGGTGTTAACATGATGCGACACCACACACAAGAACAAGTTTTAAAAGAAATTGAGACATCACTGAGTCACAGAAATACTAAAAGATTTGAAAGTAAAGTGTTCAATGGGAAAACACTGATCAGGTCTCCTTTCTGTAGAAACTTTGAGCCTGTGAGTATACATGTTCTAATTTTAGTATTTTATCTTGAGCCAAGAATATATAATGCAGCATCTGCTTCAGTTAAATACTGGCTGAAACTATAATCTATCCATCTCCTTTAATGTCAAACCCCTCGATGTAGGGATGTAGATATTTATCTGTTGACATAATCTGGTTTTGTAAAATATTAATCCTTACTTGCTATATTTCTAACATGAACTTTCATTTTAAACTATACCATTAGTTTGTGAAAGGGGTAAGTACTAAAATATACTGACTGAATGGAAGTCAGTACAGATCATCTTTTTACTTTTAATTTAATACCCCATTGTATAGTACCGTACTTAAAGTCTGAGACTTATGAAATTGGTGTTTGCACCTCTAAACCGAATATACCTAAACATAACAGAATTTCAAAAATTGAAGGGGTTCATTCATGTTGAGGTAAAAATTAGGGGGGGGGGGATTCTATTCCAAAAAGAGCACGTCATTGAAGCCTAAAATTAATATACAGTGTACTAAACTAAGGAAAATTTTGTTGTATCTGTATAATTATTTGTAAACATGTCAAATGAAGATATTTTGTCTTTCATTTCAGAGTCCTTTTCATGAAGGCACAAATGTCACAACATTACAGCAATCCTGTATTACTTATATACTAAACAATCTAGATGACTATGATCTGGAGGACTTTCCAGATGAACATATTATCCTGTTAGTATTGCTTTGTCAGGCTCTTTTGAATGGGCACATTACTTTGATATATGTAGGTCATATTTACATTAACGGTCCTGAAACATAGTTCTTAGAGTGGCATGTAAATTAAAGAATAGAATGATAGACTTTTCATGTAAATTGAAGAACAGAACATACCGGTAAGACTTTTCATGTAAATTAATGAATAGAATGATAGACTTTTCATGTAAATTGAAGAACAGAACATAAGACTTTTCATGTAAATTAAAGAACAGAACAGAAGATTTTTCATGTAAATTACAGAATAGAATTATAGAATTATAGCGGTTCATGTAAATTAAAGAACAGAACATTAGATTTTTCAAGTGTTAAATTAAAGAAATCAATTTTATACTTTTCATTTAAATTTAAGATCAGAACAATAGAATTAAGGGTCTTCTTATTAGCTAGCTATATGAAGTTTTTAATTAGAGTGAAATTGTTTCAGATTGACATTTCAATTTATGTGCCTCATAGTACCAGTATGTCAAATAAATAAAAAAGGTCTGTCTGTGAATTTGTTTTTAATTGATTGTTAAATTTTATTCTTTTTGTCATGTGAAGATTTTCTGGTCTGTTTTTACCTTAGTGCCATGATACATCAACTTAAAAGAAAGAAGAAATTAAACGTGAAGGTGTTACATCAGTTGTTGGTTCCAGTGCTTGAACATCTAGATCTAAACGATGTGTACCTAACGCAGTCTGTACTTAAAACATTGTGGACAAACTGCACGAATCTCAAAGTGTTAAGCCTCAAAGACTGTGGTTATATTGTCACAGACACTGTTGTTGAAACCTTGCTCAAGGTAAGTTGGTTGTTTTCTTTAATGTTTTGTTGTTTTTGAAAACTTAACATAGACTTCTGCAAATGAGGGAAAAAGGTTACATAGTACCAGTCAATAGAATGCTAGCTGTTAAAGTGTGTTCATCATTAAAGTTTTGCTTATCAAAGTGTACAAAGTCACAGATATTTATCATAAAGATTTAAGGCAAGCATCTATTGTTTGAACTTGCACTTGTTATATCATTGATATACACTAAGATCTGGCTCCATGATTAAAAGACCTTTTTCATGCTCAACTCAGTTTAAGCATGAAATGTTTTCACCTCTAGCATTGTACTTACAAGTTACAACAAACAAATCAGTTGCAACATTTAAAGTCTACAAAAAACATGTTAGATATGTTTTATGTGTTTTATGAAGAATTTTAAAAATGTGCTGATATTACAATGTATATTAGTCCAATGTTCTGAGCCTGAATCTGAGATCACACAAAAAAGTTTTGTAATCATGGGTCTGGAGTAGTTAGAGCATAGAAATAGGTCAGTTGATAGATTAATAAAATGTCACCAGAAATGAGAGAATAAACTTGTTCAGCAGAACTGTTTTTGTATGAAAGGATAAATTGTTATTGTGCACCCTAGTTTACTGTCCCTACCTGACTCTTTATGTGAGAAGGTTGTCAGTTTTTAGCTCGACTATTCGAAGAATAAGGAGACTATTGCACTCGCCCCGGCGTCGGCGTCGGCGTCTGCGTTGGTTAAAGTTTTTAATGAAGTCAAATATCTTGAATACTATCAAAGGTATTGACTTGAAACTCAAAATATATCTTTACCATCAACATCTACACCTGAGGAAACAATCCCCATAACTCTGTTTTGATTTTTGACAGATTTATGCCCCTTTTTAACTTAGAATTTTTGGTTAAAGTTTTTTATAAATTCAAATATCTTGCATATTATCAAAGGTATTGACTTGAAACTCAAAATATATCTTTACCATCAACATCTACACCTGAGATAACAATCCTCATAACTCTGTTTTGATTTTTGACAGATTTATGCCCCTTTTTAACTTAGAATTTTTTGTTAAAGTTTTTAATAAAGTCAAATATCCTGAATACTATCAAAGGTATTGACTTGAAACTCAAACTGTTTGTTTACCATCAACATCTACACCTGAGGAAACAATCCCCATAACTCTGTTTTGATTTTTGACAGATTTATGCCCCTTTTTAACTTAGAATTTTTGGTATAAGTTTTTTTATAAATTCAAATATCTTGCAAATTATCAAAGGTATTGACTTGAAACTCAAAATATCTTTACCATCAGCATCTACACCTGAGGAAACAATCCTCATAACTCCGTTTTGATTTTTGACAGATTTATGCCCCTTTTTAACTTAGAATATTTGGTAAAAGATTTTATAAAGTCAAATGTTTTGAATACTATCAAAGGTATTGACTTGAAACTCAAAGTATGTGTCTACCATCAACATCTACATCTGAGGAAACAATCCCCATAACTCTGTTTTGATTTTTGACAGATTTATGCCCCTTTTTAACTTTGATTTTTTTTATGGACTTAAAATGTATGTTTACTGTCAACATCTTCACCAATGTTTTTGATTTTTGACATTTATGCCCCTTTTAACTTAGAATTTTGTCACAGTTTTTACCAGACTAACATGGAAATACTCGAAATGGCTTTCTTTTGAAATGTCATAGAATAATTATGCAGCATGCAGCGGTCATGCTTTTTTAATTCTATACATTTCAATTTTGAAAAGTTACAGAGTTATTCATGATCAAATTTACAAGGTTATGTATTTCTTTGAAATTATCCCCTCCTCCCTCCACTTGGCTTACAGAATCCAGAGTAAGGCTTTGAATGTAATGTACATTTACAAAGGTCTTTGAACAAGTTTCATATCTTTGACCTTAATTCTTACAGACAATTACACAATACTCCTGTTCTTTGACAAAAAACCCATTTTACCAACAACCTTTCGAATAGTCGAGCGTGCTGTCATGTGACAGCTCTTGTTATGAAGGATGGGAGTCTAGTTCTGGTTCTTTACATGAGCAGTGGTTAGGTAAACTGCTTGCCTGTATTATAACTGAAATACTGTTAAACCACAAGAAAACATCACCATCCAGATTAAGAAATACACCAGTCAGTTCTACAAATGTGGCAAGGTAAATTTCATATTGTAGGGTAAACATCAAGACAAATTTTACTATTTTGTAGTTTTCACATTCATTATATGTGTTCATTCAACTTCATTGTGTTGCTATGTATATTTCCAGAAACTGACAAAATTAGAATCACTGAGTTTAGCAGCATGCAAACATTTGACGGACAAGTCAACAGCAGCAATGATCAAGTACGGCAAAAACTTACAAGAACTTAACTTAAGTTGGATAAAAAGTATATCTAATAGTGCAATATTAGACATAATTGTGAACTGCCCTAGTCTTAAATTTTTAGATATGTATGATTTAAAGTTGACAGGTGAGACAAGGGAGTTAGTGATTGAAGCAGCAAGACAAAGGGAGATAAAAATTGTTCTAAAGGGATTACAGGAATCCGATCCCGATGTTACGATAGAAAATCCTTCAATGATGCTGCCAAACTTTGGAAAAGCCTGGTAGCATAGTGGGTGTATGTTATTGTCTGTTTTGTTCTTCACACTTGTTAGTTATAACACTGTGATACATAATATGCACAAACCAGATTTTGAATTTTTACTGTTTTGTTTAATTTCATAGCTGAATTTTTACTGAGAAGTTACTTTATACACAGAAAATGAAATATGAAAATATAGTACAAAGTCACATTATGCAAAATAACCATGACTTATATACTAGTATGTCAAGTTAGTTTGAACTTATTCTATTGTTGCTATGTAACTTTATTGCAACCAGAGAAAGTCATTATCTAGTTTGATTTGCATTTAATTATAACATCACTTTTGGAAGATTTTAAAGGTCCTGACCAGATGTTTTAAATGTTTGTCTACCTTGTTGTTAACAATACATGTACTTGTGATGTTGATCATTAGTCTAAGTGTGTGATGCATATTAAAAAAACATGTATGAACCTTGATTCTTACTTGATGAACATATTGTAGTTTCTTCTGTTTTGTAATACAAGATCTTCTCTCGCTCTCTCTCTCTCTCTCTCTGATATTAAAAAATCTATTCCTTGGTTGTATGTGAAATAATCTGTGAAATATAAAGTGTTCTTATAGATGATATTTCATGTTTATTTTATCTCTTTAGTATATTATTTTTGTTATGTTTTATGTGTTGAACAAAACTTATTTTTCATATAGATCTATATGTTTATTTTTTCAGAATGTTTTATTGTAACATTGTAAATCAAATATGTATTGACATACTGTTATAAATGAGGATGCAAAATTATACTCAAATAAAAAAGGATGGTGGTTTTTTTTGTACTTTGACATTATTTGTTGTAGTTGCTTCCCTTCAGTTATATTTGATCATTTATGTATCTATAATCACTTTGAGTGTTTTCAGAAGAGCTTTGACTGCACTAAGGGACATATTATTTTTCATTAAATTTGACAATGGATAGTATATGTTTATTTAAACATTTCACATGAAAGTTTAGCACACATTAGTTCAAAGTAGTTATTGTGATTGATTTGAGTGCACTGTCTGACCATTCACAATTTTCTATGATGTCATCGCTTCCTTAAAACTACTTGATGAATGTTTAGGAAATTTGCATTGATGTTCCTTAGATGATGGTCTTTCAGAGTTGTTCAAAGAACTCCATTGAGTGAAATAAAAATCCTCTGTCCAAAGCCCACAGCCAAAATGTTTCGTGCATAGCATAGCCTAGTGGACTTACAGCAAGTTAGTTCAATCATTCAAATGTCATGAAATTAGCTCACCCTATTGTTGATTTATTTTTATAGACATACATACATACATTGATTTGCATATATACATCATACGTATATCATACATAAAATCAATCGTATACATTCACAGAGTTAATAGCACAGAAATATCACATTTTATGGCAAATCAAAAACTAAATATCACAGAGAGCCTTACAATTATCATCATTTATACAAGTATCACAGAAAAAAATCTTCTTTAATTTAATTTTGTTAATCACTATTAGTTCAACAACTTATATTCTAATATGACTCATGGTTTTGTCTCTATAAACAAATGTACAAAGAGTAGAAAAAATATGTTTATTATGCCATAAATAAGGCGGGAACTGATGTGCAGTAAAAATGACGTCATATTGTGACAGTGTGGCATGACGTTAAATGAATATCTTCATAGAAAATTGCCTTTTGCAATTACAAATGGCCATGCTAGAATTGAAATAAGATCCTTTTCAGCATTGTTATCATCTAAAAAAAACAACAATCTATTGCAGCGATGTACATTGTCAAAAAACAATGATTTTGAGTTCTGATGCACAGTTATTAACCACTCAGGCCTCTGAAATGGACATTATTACATAAATATTGTTACTGTAGGACATTTTGAAATGAAGAACTTTGATAGTCTTAGCAGAAATTGCTGACCCTATTTCAAACTGTTTTCACAGAAATATCTCTGCAGTTACCCTACAAGGATTGTAAAAACTGTTACAAATCACAGCTGCCTGGATAGAGGGGTAGTTTTGTCTATGTGTCCATATTGTACCTTAAAACAATCTCCATTTTTTAAATAATTTAACAAAGTGGTCATGGTTTAGAATAGTTGGATATCCTTCATCCATCCTTTTGCTTCAAATAACATCTTCTCTGCAAGCACAAAAAATGGCCAATGATGATGAAAT
Organism: Saxidomus purpurata; assembly: GCA_022818135.1. Lineage (NCBI taxonomy): Eukaryota > Metazoa > Mollusca > Bivalvia > Venerida > Veneridae > Saxidomus > Saxidomus purpurata. The sequence goes on along the minus strand of JAFMSR010000007.1, from coordinate 1,642,048 downwards.
TTGGCAGGTATGTTCCTGGCATGGAGCTGTTACAAGTTTGTTCAAATAATTCAATTCAATGCAGAACTGTGGTTGCATGTCAAAAAATAGGAAAAACTATAAAATCCTTTTCTCCAAAACCGCAAGGGACAGAGATTAAATATTTGGCATGTAGCATTGTCTAGTGGACTTCTACCAATTTTGTTAAAATCTTGCATCTGCAGTCAATATTTCCCCAGTCTGGGGAGTCACTTGTTTTACATAGACTTGTATGGGAAAACTTTTTAAAAATATTTTCTCCACCACAAGGCCTAGAGTGTAGATATTTGGTTTGTAGCCTTGATTAGTTGACCTCTTCCATGTTTGTTCAAATTATGCCCCTTGGGTCAAAATTGATCACACCCTGGGGGTCCCTTGTCTAGACTTATAGTAAAAACCTAGCTTCCAGTGAGTTCCTATAGCAACCAGCGACTTACCTAGCAACTATTTACTTCCTTTGTAACCAGTAACTTAGGAGATCAGCGACTTCATTAGCAATGACTTCCCTAGCAGTCAGGGACTTCCTTAGCAAACAATGAATTTCTTACCAAACAGTGACTGTCTCTTGCAACTAGTGACTTTTCCGAGGAACAGGTTACTTCATTAGCAACAATGAACTTTGACAATGGACTAGGGACATTATAAGCAACCTCTTTCTTCCCCAGCAGCCAATTACTTCCTTTGCAACCAATGACTACCTAATCAACCAGTGACTTCCCCTAGCAACCAATAACTTCCTAAGCAACCAATGACTGCCCCTAGGAACAAGTGGCTTGATTAACAGGCAGTGACTTTCTTAGCAACCATTGTCTTCCTCTAGCATCCAGTGACCTTCTCTAAGCAAAGGTGACTAAAAACTTTCTTAGCAACCAGTGACTTCCTTAGCAACCATTGACTTCCTTAGCTAGCGCTGACTTCCTTAGCAACAACTAAGTCGTCCCCCAGTGAATACCCCTAGCAACCAGTGACTTCCATAGCAACCAATGACTTCCCCAGTGAATAATTTATTTCCTTAGAAACCATTGACTTTCTTAGCAACTACTAAGTTCTGTAGCAACCATTGACTTCCTAAGCAACTCGTTACTTCCTTCGCAACATTGACTTCCTTAGCAATAAGTTAGCCCTTAGCAACCACTGAGTGACTAGTGACTAACTTAGCAACTATTAGCAAGAAGCAACAGTTGACTACTTTGGCATTCTGCTGACTACCTTTAGCAACAAATTGTTTCGTTAGGTAAGTGCACTGGTTGTTAGGTAAGCGATATAGGGCAATGATTGCCCTCTTGTTAATGTTATGGAGACAACTTTATTTTCATTATATGGAGGCATTGAGGCTGTTGTGACCAGACATACATGTATTATTATTGTAGTGACTTGCCTTTATCTGTCCAGAAGTTGGTAGTCATCATTGTGAGTCTTCGGCTTTGATCTCGTTTTGATTACCTAGACTTCCTCTTCAGCAGACCTACGAGTTGCGGGAGTGACTGATGATTACAGCCACACAGTCGGCGTGACAGAATTACAAGACGACGTTACAAAATTATACACCATATGTTATTCTTAATTAGTTAACAATTTACGTATCAATCTCACTGGCAGAGCTTGTGGACCGTAAATTTATATAGGATTCCTTAAATACTTTTTAGTATAGAGATACATTCTTTAATACCAGTGTAATAATGGCCATGTTCTAGAAGCGCTTCAAGCAGCACACTTTGTGGCGGACACAAATTGACCACAATCGTCTAATGGTTGTTCTATTTAGTCAACATTCAGACTGACAAAAACTGGTTTAATGCTCGTTTAGCGTATTCTAGGACACCTGGGTTTTGATATAATCATAAACTAAATAATCAACAACAACTGGAGTATTGTTTTCAGAAAAATGTTGTTTTGCGCGTGGCCTTAAGACAACATATGAATTACCACTTCACTGGTTATGAACGGTTTACGATTTACTTGAACCGTCAATAAAAACGCACAAATCATGACTGAACATTAGGTTGCAATACTTTCAACTTTTACAAAGATCACAGCGATTTAAACTTCGAAAAATAGAAAACATGTCAGTCATTTTTCTGTAACGTTTCAGGAAGGACCAAGACGACGTGGCCGGCCGTGCTTTCACCGTTATGATCTTGGACAGTATTCCATCTTAAGTCAAGTCTTAATATTTTCCTGAAGATTAACAGTTCCCTTAAGAACATAACTGATTGTGAAAGGATTGTGTGTATTGCAGAATATTAAAACTTTATTCAATCTGTAACAAGTATAGTCTGTAATGATAGTGCATTGACTTTTGAAGTGTTTGTTATGAAAATAATATTGTATTGTTTCATGATAAAATATTGAAGAAATCTGACATGCTACCCCTAATATAGCAATGTTCTATTTATTTACACAGTAAGAGAACTCTTATATAGTCTCGGTAATCTATACAGCGGGTAAAGTCGGTTATCTGTACAAAAAAAATGTATCATTACGTACATGTGCCCATTCAATGGTGAGGCCATAGCAAAACACGTTTAAGTCTGAACCTCCCTCAGCAGAAACAAACATACTGGCGTCTTGTACTACCGAGTACTTATTGATACGTACTAAACCTGTAATAGTCTACTATAGACCACCAATTAGAGTCACATCAAACTGTGGACGGTCGGCTTTGATACATGCTCGTTGCAGTAACTGATTGTTCGTTTTGTAAGTCGAGAACCGTTTTAAAATTCAATTTAATGCATTCATTTTTTTTTCAAAATGCGTTTTCAATATACAAATGTACATGTAACAATGTTTATTTTCTTAAACAGTACAAAGGAAGGACACAGATGACCCCTTTAGACTTTATAATATAAATCTTTGACTTTTATCATAAGCTAGACGGGACTTGACCTTGATACAAGGAGATTTCTTTAAAAGTTCATAGACATGTACATTCATTATGCATAGACAGCAGATAAATTTACATGACCTATATCTAGAATATTTTGATATGAGCTTATCGCTATTAAATAGAGATATATGTGTATGCATTGTTTCTGTAGATGATTATTATGCATAATCACATTGCTCTTTGAACGGTTACCACTCGTCAGTTTTTGAACGGTTACCACTCGTCAATTAGAAACTCAGTCATCATAGGCACTTCTTTGATCATCAGTTCATCTTTGCATAATTGTCTAAACTCTATTATGTATTGTTCTGAAACTCCTCGTAGGAAAAGAAGACAGTCGACAAACTTGGAAAATCTTCTCTGTGCGTCCGGTCCTACTGTACGCTCCAATTGATACCTAATCACTTCCGAGACCAGGTACTGAATCTTGTCAACAAATTCTGGATCTCCAAGGTTACTGCGGTCGGTGAAGGTCAAAGTCAGGGCCATAAGGAGACATTTTTCTTCTTTACTTAGCGATAGTCTCTGGAATCGAGCATAGGCTTCACAGATTGAGGTGATCAATGTCCTTGAGAAACACTTGTCAGCTAGTTCATTAATGTGGTACGCGATTCCATTTCGAGTCAGAATTATGCCGTATTCTTCATTAAAACCCTCGTGCATCAAGATGACGAAGAAGTCGCAACGGAAAGCGTTTAACAGCTTTGACTGATCACGTGACTGCAATTTCTTGAACCCTGGTATTTGATGCGCGAAGTTGTAATAATTTTCTGTGAGGCGCTTGCTTCTCATTACATACTCTTTGAAACACTTGATTCGGCCGTCTACGTCAATTCCATATTCTTTCAAAAGTTTATAATATTCCTCTTTCGGAACAGCTTTCATTTCTCCGTACGTTTGTAACTTTGTTTGGTACCGCTGATGGTGATATTTGATCACGCTTTCAACCTGTTCTTTAGTTGTTAAGTTCGGACCATAAGGCTGGATTTCATCCATCGTGCGCATGAGTTCCTGGAGAAAGCTATCGGGTGAACAGTCCTCCGGAACTATATCCTGCAAACTTGGAGACGATTTACCACTTTCTGATCCGCTGTAAGTATGATCAAATTTAAACGATACCAAATTTACCTCGAAATGCTTTTCCTTGCCAGTTTTCTTTTCTTTTCCCTCAAGGTAATTCACTTTCTTAATGGTCTCAGTTCTACGTGAGAGTGAATACCTCCCGAGTTTGGAATTTTCCTTAGACATTCCGAGCGCAAGGCACTTTTTTAAGCGACAACCGGAGCAGTTTTCTCGATTTTTATTCACAACTTTGCAGTTACCATCTTTTGCACATTTGTATTCTTCGTTTCGTATGATAAACCTTCGGAAAAATCCTTTGCAAGCTTCACAGCTGTTCACCCCGTAATGCAGACCGGATGCTTTACCTCCGCAGACCGAACACGGGGGAAACTTCAGAGCTTTAGAAACGTTTCTGACTTTAGTTTTATCTCCTTTAGCAACATCTAATTCAGAAACACTTTCTGTAGAAGAATGCAGTCTGAAATCATCCGAATAAGATATTTTAGACTTTTTCGTTTTTGTCTTTGAGTTCTCTGAAGAGGCTTTTAGTGCTTTAGAAGAACGTGCTGAGTTGCGTCTGCTAGTTTGTTTATTTGGCGCGGGTAATGGATTGTTCGGTTGCACTGAATGGTTTTCTTGACTTGCTTTCTTAGACTTAGTTAAAAGCAGTTGCTTTAAAGGAGAAAAACAAGCGTTTGTTTCCTGATTATTATTATCAACAATTTGTTGATGCATATTCTGAATATCGGTATCAATAAATTCTAAATTGTCGTAAGGTACGGGCGAAAACTGTGTGGCAAACATTGGTGTCATCATGTCGATAAGATCATGGTTGTTCTCGAAAAGAGACAAACCAAGTTCATCAATCTCGTCTGCTGTTTCTAAGATATTAATAAATTCCTCTTCTGGTGTTATAGCCGCGTCAAGTAAATTGTCAGGAATGTATTCAGTCGAGCAGAAATCTCCGAAAAGGTCCGTCGCTTCCATCTTTCTTTTCTTATTATGGTAATCTGAAGAGTAAAAGATACACTTAGTGGTCACCTCAGTTAACAAGCCACCGCAGCAATCACCTCAGTTAACAAGCTACCTCAGTGGTCACCTCAGTTAACAAGATACCTCAGTGATCACCTCAGTTAACATGATACCTCAGTGATCACCTCAGTTAACAAGATACCTCAGTGATCATCTCAGTTAACACGATACCTCCGTGGTCACCTCAGTTAACAAGAAACCTCCGTGGTCACCTCAGTAAACAAAATACCTTAGTGATCACCTCAGTTAACAAGATACCCCAGTGATCACCTCAGTTAACAAGCTACCTCCGTGGTCACCTCAGTTAACAAGATACCCCAGTGATGACCTCAGTAAACAAGCTACCTCAGTGATCACCTCAGTTAACAAGATACCTCAGCTATCACCTCAGTTAACAAGCTACCTCAGTGATCACCTCAGTTAACAAGATACCTCCGTGATCACCTCAGTTAACAAGATACCTCCGTGGTCATCTCAGTAAATCAGACACCTCAGTGGTCCCCTCATTTAAGCCAAGACTGATTTATAACAATTTGGCAATTTTTCATGTTATATACACTTGCGTTTTGCAGAAATCAGTTTTAAATGGTATGACTGCTTAAGACATCCAAGGTTAAGTGAAAATAATTACCTGAAAATAGCTACATGTATATACAATAAGTACTCTTATGAGATTTATGCCCAAGGTATCTTGTGCCTTCTTTCTATGAACGTTTTGACAAGGGTGTCAGGAAGCTGAAAGACTTTAAAACATTAAAAACTTTGCTTGCTCTCTTCTTTGAAGATTGTGATATGACTTTCACGAATAACTCAAATGCCAAGGTGTCAGCTAAAGTTGTAATAGAACTTCTTAACGAAACCACTTAAGACTGAAAACTGAACTATGCGACTATTTTCAAAAGCGTTTATTATGAAAACAATAAATCGGACTTTAAGTATTCAAGCTGAAAGAAATATTCAATCTACGTACTTAGCACAGTTCACCATTTAAAATCACTGGCGACTCTTGCCTGTTTCACTGAAATATGGTTATACCTCTGATATACATTGTAGTATGTATGCAACTTGACTTTTAATATGAAAAACGTACCCGATTAGAAAAAGGCAGTCCAGTTTAAACACACAAGAAAGGTGAAAAGAAAGGAAACAGATAAAAAAGGAAAATAAAACAAGTTTTAGATAGCCAATCCTTTGTAACACATGAACCACCAAACAATCCTTTGTAACACATGAACCACCAAACATTGCTCACCCCTTTCGCCGCCGCCCCCCCCCCCCCCCCCCCCTGAAAACCACAAGGCAGCAGACGACTTACCTGCGGTACACGTTGTATATACATGTAACTGTACCAATATTTACTGATTAATGCTGGTTTGAGTATAAATAAACAGTCACAGCTTATAACTGTATACGTATTCTCTAATTCTTGTATCAGGTCATATCGAATGAAATTAAATGAATGATTCCTGTTAAAAAGTAGGACCGACAGTAATCAGATATTACGAGCTGATACAAACAACTGAAGTATTTTAAAAGTATAGTTAAAAGATAAATGCATGTAAAATGATTTACGGCCAACTGACACAACGAAGCCCCTAAGCTTAAGGGTCATCCAGTCCCCTAGCTATACTAGGCCTCCCTGATAACGGTCTAGATAACGGTGACCTTGAATGGTAATTTCTTAGTCTTTGAACTAGTACATTTGCATTTTTGTACGTTTAAGGATAATTTAACCTTCACAAATGCCGCATAAACTGACACAGGATACCTTAGTACCTAGCATGCATAATGCACGTACTGAAACGTAACAACCTTCAGTCGCCTCTCTCTAAAGAAAAACACCTTCGGCACAAAATGTGTTTTATTGGACCTAAAATAGATTGGTTTTTTTTACCTCTGTCGTGTATCAGTTCAGTGTTCAACCAAAAGAACAGAATAGCTAACAATGTAGAGCATTTTCAGACTATATCGATGCTGACCGGCTGACCGTGGTCTTCTTAGGACAGAAATATCAGCATGATAAAATCACTAAATTTTGTTGTCATTGATCAGTCATGCGGGACACCTGAATCTGTATTAATCATCTCGATTGAGTAGCCACCTGGCTCAAGCAACCAATTTTGAGGTAACCCAATTAATCCAATTAACCGATCTCCTGTAGAAATACTTGGACTGATCGTTGAACGGCAAAATATCACATTTAAATGGTCATTTTGATACATCTCATTGCCAAATGTTTGTCTGTATATAATAAAATACACAAGCCTGAAAGATGATCTTCGTATGAAATACTTTAGCTGCATTTTCTTCATATACTGACAAATAAAAATGCTGAATGATATATTACTTTGCTATCTTAAAATTCAGTTAAAGGGTCGCAGTATAGGACAGTGTCCTAGTAAATCATTCCATTTATGAATTTTATAGCAATAATAGTACAAATTGAGAAGTACCCACCTGATAATTTTCTATTAAACTCCTGTTAGAACGTTACTGGTGTATGCACACACTTTTTCTACAACTGTATATTAAACGCATCCATGCACAGTTTATATGCATTATCGACAGATTATAATAACATGTCTTAACGTACGAGAAGTCCGGACCAACCACGTTATCTACTTTAGATAAATAATTTGATGTGGGTCAGACTAGGCCAAAATGTACCCGTAACTTGTAAATGTTATAAATGTTTTTTCGCATTTTCACTACAAAATTGCAGCAAGCGGAACGAATGTGCCATTTTAAATTATGATTAAAAGACAGTGTTGTAGGGTATATGCTGGGGGTATTTTGTCATTATTGTCCTACAAAAAGGTTTCTCCACAAGGTCAATGTAGACGGTTGGGTTCATAGCTTCACGTACATGTATGTCATATATTGCTGTAGAGTGATGATTTTTTTTTTGTAAAATGTTACTGTTTGTTTATGAATTTCGATTAGTAGTTCACGCGCATAATTTTAACCTAACGACGTGAAAACGTTGACGTCACGCCCTATATACATAAATGCCCTGAAAAACGCTATTTCTGTAACATTGTTTTTTGTCTAACAACGTTGAAAACTTCGAAAACTGATTATACATACCATGACAAAAGTGTGTTACAATTAAGAGCAAAACTGAAGCCATCTAGGCTATATAAGACCGAGGGATACATGATAACCAAGTAATTACTAAACCGACCTTACCGTACGTCATATCAAGGTTCTTAAACAAGAACATGCATGGAGCTAAGGTCGCATTATAGTACATAATTAACCTGGAACGTATAACATAGATAGTCGATGTTTAATTCATTGAAATACGTTCGGTTTCGTTTCCGGACAACTTCTGTCGTTTCCGGACATATTGTGTCGTTTCCATGTAAAATGTGACGTTACCACTTGTGTCATTTCGATGCAACACGTGTCGTTTTCGGGCAACTTGTCTCATTTTCGGGCAACTTTTGTCGTTTTCAGGCAACTTGTGCCGTTTCAAAGCAATTAGTGTCTAGTAAGACAATCGCACTTGCCATTATCCGCCAGAATCGTGATGACAGACTGCCATGATCCGCTGTCTGGTTCGGACCCGGGACTTTTAGGTTAAGATGTCGACTTTCGAATTTGTGTCAGGAGCAAACGTAAAATCTTTTTGTGATAAATTCAAGCAAGTAAAATCTACTTACTAGATCTATTTGACATTGTTCCTAGAGTTGATTATATCAATGACTATTTCTATACCGGTATTGTTATGTTTTGTATAGTTGGCCGTCATGAATGCCGGCCGCGTTACTGTGGTACTGAACTTTAAGAAGAAAACTTGCTGGTTATGTGCTCCAGGTTAAAAGAATAAGTATGTAGGTTCTGGGTTTGATTCTTATACAATCGTATAAGGTGACTCCATAGCAAAGTGGTTGAAATCTGAAGCATATGCCATAAAAACTCATGCTACTTTAAATAAAAGTTCTCAGCTTGAAATCCCGTATTAGCTCTCGTTTTCACTTTTGTGTACATGCATATTTACTTCGTTTACATAAGAAAGTAATAAGTAGAGGTATTATAAAATCATGATAACCTTATTAAGTGTTTTGTGACCCAGTTTCTATATAGATCTACATTACTTTGATTTATGCAAGAGAGTTCAGTTTATGTTGCAAGTCACAAAGATAGCGTATCTGTGACGAATTTCAGCGTAACCGTCCTAAACATCAGTATCAACTTGTCTTCGGCGAGATAATGTCTCTTCTGTAAGCCGTTTCAACACGTCTATTAAAAATTTAAAATGTCTCAGTGGTTATCAGTTTCAAACTACGGTTGACGGTAAGTCCAAACGAATTCGTCGAATTCTATTTTTTTTTTCAATTTCTATATTTCGCACATGAGACACGACCAGTCTTTAATACGCGACAGTCTTTGAAGCCAACTATCGAGACTATGATGGCACACTGGTGGAAGTTACGTAGTTGGAACTAACACCATGAATAGAAGTTGAAAACATTCGCTGTGACTAATTGACGTACAGCTGACCAAGATGGTGTGTCTGAGTCCAAACGGTTACGTTCCTTACAACCACGGCATAATTCGTGAGTTTTCATTCTATCTCTCTGAAATGACGTTTGACAAGGTTACGGTTCCTTGTGGTTGTAATTTATGAAGAAGAAAAAAGCCAAGTTTACATAGAATTGCGTGAAATTTTGTTGAGCCTTTTGACTACTCAACTCTCCATTCACCAAACAACTGCAATATTAACAAGAGCTGTCACATGACAGCACGCTCGACTATTCGAAAGCTTGTAAGTAAAATGGTTTTTTTTGTCTAAGAACAGGTGTATTGTGTAATTGTCTATAAGAATTAAGGTCAAAGATATGAAACTTGTTTAAAAACCTTTGTAAATGAACATTACTTGTAAAGCCTTACTCTGGATTATGTAAGCCAACTGGGGGGGAGGGGAGGGGGATAATTTCAAAGAAATACTTCACCTTGTATATTTCATCATGAATAACTTTGTAACGTATTAAAAAAGCATGACCGCTGCATGCTGCATAATTATTCTATGACATTTCAAAAGTAAGCCATTTCGAGTATTTCTAATAATAGTCTGGTAAAAACTGTGACAAAATTCTAAGTTAAAAAGGGGCATAAATATGTCAAAAATCAAAAACATTGCTGAAGATGTTGATAGTAAACATACATTTTAAGTTTCAAGTCAATACGTTTGATAGTATTCAAGATATTTTACTTTATAAAAATCTTTGACTAAAAATTCTAAGTTAAAAAGGGGCATAAATCTAACAAAAATCAAAACAGAGTTATGGGGATTGTTTCCTCAGGTGAAGATGTTGATGGTGGACAAATAATTTGAGTTTCAAGTCAATACCTTTGAAAGTACTCAAAATATTTGAATTTATAAAATCTTTTACCAAAAATTCTAAGTTAAAAAGGGGCATAAATCTGTCAAAAATCAAAACAGAGTTATGGGGATTGTTTCCTCTGGTGTAAATGTTGATGGTAGACATATAATTTGAGTTTCAAGTCAAAACCTTAGATAGTATTCAAGATATTTGAATTTATAAAATTCTTTAACCAAAATTTCTAAGTTAAAAGGGGCATAAATCTGTCAAAAATCAAAACAGAGTTATGGAGATTGTTTCCTCAGGTGTAGATGTTGGTGGTAAACATATAGATTGAGTTTCAAGTCAATACCTTTGATAGTATTCAAGATATTTGACTTTATAAAAAACTTTAACCAACGCAGACGCCGACGTTGGGGCGAGTGCAATATTCTTCGAATAGTCGAGCCAAAAACTTGTTGAACTGAGCTGCATCATTTTTGCCGGTACTATATATTCCTCAAACGGATCTGCTTTTGTAACGAATTTCTTTTCTTTCTTTTTTTTGCAGCGACTCTTTACATCCCCATGAACCATAAACTCATATACACTCACAATTTCTTCACATTAATCTTAGCTGAAATAGTCCGATTTGGCAAAAAAATCAATCCTGCAAGTGATCTTTTTTTTTTCTTTTTTTTTTCTGATATTCATGCACACAAAATCATATAATATCGAGATATCAAAATAATTTATACAGTTGTCAATATTCATTCATGAAATTTTTTTATAAAGTCAAGTGATGTTTTTGTCAAAGAGGCCACATATACTGTGGTGCAAAAAATAGCAAAGAAGTTTTTAAGAGTTAATGAGTGATCTTACAATCTGTGTTAATACGACTGTGCTAGAGTGTAAAATGTTTGGATAATGAGTTTTTTTATATATACATTCGGTGCTCGAGTCTAAACAAAATTAAATACATGTATGTTTTTTTTGTTAATTGTAGGACCGTAACTCTTGTCAGTACGATCCGATTTGGCCAAAACCTGAAACTGACCGAGATCTTGTAGCCATAGAGATATTATTGAGGTTTGGCTATGACCGTCTCATATTTTTTCTCCCAAAGTGTTAAACGTGCACACCAAGCTTGTTTGGCTCTGATGAGATAAAACAACTACAACGCAAAGTTAAATCATATTAAGCAACAACTAGAGCTATCACTAAATGTGATTAATACCCCCAAAAGACTGCTTTATAAACTGAGAAAGTTCGTAGTAACAGAATACCTTGCAAACAAACTAAAAAGAGATATTGTTCTTGGCAATAACTCTGTAATTTGTCAAGATAGAGTTACGGTTCTTGTACACTGCACTTCCTCTCATTGTGCTTGACCATTGTATGAAGTTGTATTGAATTCCAACCAATAGTTTTCGAATAATGCTCCGGACAAGTAAAAGTAACAAAGGGCAAAACTCTGAAATGAGTCAAGATAGAGTTATGGTTCTTGTACACTGCACTTCCTCTCATTGTGCTTCATCATTGTATGAAATTGTATTGAATTCCAACCAGTAGTTTTCAAGTTATGCCCGGACAAGGAAAAGTAACAAAGGGCAATAACTCTGTAATTAGTCAAGATGGAGTTATAGTTCTTGTGCACTGCACTTCCTCTCAATGTGCTTGACCATTGTATGAAGTTGTATTGAATTCCAACCAGTAGTTTTCAAGTAATGCTCCGGACAAGGAAAAACTAACAAAGGGCAATAACTCTGTAATTAGTCAAGATGGAGTTATAGTTCTTGTGCACTTCACTTCCTCTCAATGTGCTTGATCATTGTATGAAGTTGTATTGAATTCCAACCAGTAGTTTTCAAGTTATGCTCCGGACAAGGAAAAGCAACAAAGGGCAATAACTCTGTAATTAGTCAAAGATGGAGTTATGGTTCTTGTGCACTGCACTTCCTCTCAATGTGCTTGACCATTGTATGAAGTTGTATTGAATTCCAACTAGTAGTTTTCAAGTTATGCTCCGGACAAGGAAAAGTAACAAAGGGCAATAACTCTGTAATTAGTCAAGATGGAGATATAGTTCTTGTGCACTGCACTTCCTCTCAATGTGCTTGACCATTGTATGAAGTTGTATTGAATTCCAACCAGTAGTTTTCAAGTTATGCTCCGGACAAGGAAAACTAACAAAAGGGCAATAACTCTGTAATTAGTCAAGATGGAGTTATAGTTCTTGTGCACTGCACTTCCTCTCAATGGCTTGATCATTGTATGAAGTTGTATTGAATTCCAACCAGTAGTTTTCAAGTTATGCTCCGGACAAGGAAAACTAACAAAGGGCAATAACTCTGTAATTAGTCAAGATGGAGTTATAGTTCTTGTGCACGCACTTCCTCTCAATGTGCTTGATCATTGTATGAAGTTGTATTGAATTCCAACAAGTAGTTTTCAAGTTATGCTCCGGACAAGGAAAATGCAACAGACCGCCCGACCGACCGACCGACCGACCGACCGACCGACCGACCGACCGACCGACCAACCGACCGACCGACCGACCAACCACCGGGTGACTCCTATATACCCCCCTAAACTTCGTTTTGGGGGTATAAAAACTAAAATGACAGTTAAGATTAAACAAGAGGGCCAAGAGCTCACCTGAATACACTTACCTACGGAAGTCACATGTTGCTAAAAGGAGTCAGCATTTGCTTAGGAAGTCATTGGTTGCGAGGTAAAGTCACTAGTTGCTAAAAAAGCCACTGGCCGATAAAGGTTCCAAGCTGCCAGGAGCAGTCAATGTTTGTTAAGGAAGTCAGTGGTGACATGAAGATGCTAAAGATTGCTAATGAAGTAAGTGGTTGCTAGGGGAACTCACGGGTTGCTAGGGGACTAATTTGTGGCTAAGGAAGTCAATGGTTGCTTAGAAATTACTTGTTGCTAGAGAAAGTCAGTGGCTACTAAAGAATTCATTAGTTGCTTAGGGACTCACTTGTTGCCAAGGAAGTCACGGGTTGTTACGGAATTCACTTGTTTCTAGGGATGTCACTGGTTGCTAATTAAGTCATTGGTTGCTAGAGAAGAAAGAGGTTGTTAATCGAATTTCTGGTCACTAATCCTAGCTAGTGGTTGCTAAGGAAGTCACTTGTTGCTAAGGAAGTCAGTGGCTGCTCATTAAGTTGCTGGTTGCTACAGGAACGCACGGAAACTTATTTTTTCCTATAACTCTAGATACAGACAAGGGAACCCCAAAGGTGGGGTCAATTTTGACCAGAGGGGCATGATTTGAACAAACTAGGTACAGGTCCACTAGACCTTATAAATATTTAAGCTCTAGATAGGGCTTGTGGTTAAGTAGAAGATTTTTAAAGGGTTTCCTATACAAGTCTATGTAAAACAAGTGACCCATCCCCCCCCAACCCCACCCCGGCGTCTCCAATATTGGAGTTTTTCCAGTACCAAGTGACCACCCAGGCAGGGTCAATTTTGATGCTGGGGCATGATTTAAACAAACTCAGTAGAGGTTCACTAGACAACGCTACATATTACAGCTCTAGGTTTTGTGGGCTTGGAGACGAAGATATTTTAAGTTTTTCTATATAAGTCAATATGAAAACCATTGACCCTTGGGTGAAGTCAGTTTTACCGTGGGTCATGATTTAAACAGTCTTAATAGAAGTCCACAAGACAATGCTACATGCCAAATATCTAAGATCTAGGCTATGTGGTTTCAGAGAGAAAGATTTTTAACGTTTTTAATTTTGTTTCGATTGCAACCAAAGTTCTTCTTGGAATTACTTCTTTTGAGCAATCTTTGATGAGTGTACCCTACTGAACATTCATGTGAAGCTTGGTTGAAATTGGTCAAGTAGTTTTTACAAGAGTTGAACGAGTGGTAACAATAGCTAACCCTGAGCACAAGTGCTCAGGTTAGCTAAAAAATCAATAAATCTGTCTGATTGGTTAAAACTCAATTTGGAAGAGAAGCTCAGAGGGCGTCTAAAATATACATGCTTCCAGCTGAGCTCTTGTCTTCTCTGAAAAGATACTTTCCCTCTGTAACAAGAGGGCCTTGATGGCCCAATAAAGCTTAGCTGAGTACCACTGCAATTTCCAAAGAAAGTCACTTGTTCCTGAAGGGAGTCAGTAGTATCTAAGGAAGTCACAAGTTGCAAGAAATAGTAACTGGTCAGGGGCAGTCAGTGAGGATGCTAAAGGTTGCTAGGGGAATAAGTTGTTTGTAAGGAAGTCACTTTTTCCTAGGGGAAGTCACTGGTTGCTAAGGAAGTCACTGGTTGCTATGTGACTGTTCCATTTGCTCATATGGTAGACACTTGTTGCTAAGGGAAGTCACTTGTTGCTTAGGAAGTTGGTGGAAAGTCACTGGCTGTAAGGTAAGTCAAACTGGTTGATATAGGAACTCATTGGAAGATAGGACAAGGGATGCCCTGGATGTGGTCAATTTTGACCCCAGTGGCATGATTTGAACAAACTTGGTACATGTCCACTGGACAATACACCAAATATCTAAGCTCTAGACCTTGTGAGATTTTTAAATTTTCCTGTGGAAGTCTATGTAAAACAAGAAACTCCCCCCTCCCACTGGCAGGGACAGTATTGACCCCAGGCACAAGATTTGAAGTCTGGTAAGAGGTCCACTAGACAATGCTACATGCCATAATATATCTATAAGCTCTAGACTATGTGGTTTTGCCAGAAGATTTTCGAAGTTTTTCCTACACCAAGTAACACCCCAAGGCAGGGCATGATTTGAGCAAACTTGTTAGATGTCCACTAGACAATGCCACATACTAAATATTTTAGGTCTAAGCTTGTGGTTTTGGAGACAATTTTTTAAGTTTGTCCTGTATAAACATAATGTAAAACAGGTGACCCCCCCTCTTGGAACGGTCAATTTTGGGTCTGATTTGAACAAACTTGGTTGAGGTCCACTAGACAGTGCTACTACTAAATATCTAAGGTCTAGACCTTGCTGTTTTGGAGAAGATATTTTAAGTTTTCCTATATAAATATGTTTGGGTGTGGTCAATCATGACCCCAAGGGCATGATTTGATCACTTTTGGTAGAGGTTCACTAGAGAATTCTACACACCAAATATCTAAGCTCAAGGCCTTGTGGTTCCGGAGAAGAAGCATTATGTAAAATCAACAGACCCTGCCGAAACTAGTTCATTTGAACAATCTTTGACGAGGGTCACCTAAGGAACATTCATATGAAGTTTGGTTACAATAGGTCAAGCAGTTTACACAAGATTATCTGAGTGGCTGCAATAGCTATGATCACTCCATCATCCAGACTACTTAAGATTCATGAAGATATGAAAAAGAATTATAACTTTCAGTGATAAGAACTTGTTCATGGTTTGACCTACTTTTTGCAACAATCAATTTTGACCAGGAATTTATAAAGCACAAAATCTGTTATTGATTTGACCTTCTTTTCCTCTGTTAAACCTGATTTCGACTTTATGAAGGCAAAGACAATGATGAAGTAATCCACGAAGATATGATAGAAGATGTGACTTGGATGTACACGAAGTTTTTTTTAATGATTTGACCTAGTAACAGATTTTACGCTAAAGATGGCCACCCAGTTTCGAAGCAAATTAGATCTTATAAAAAATAACGTTCTGATTAAATTTCAATAGGACTCGGCCAAAGATGTATGTAACAATTATCATATTTAATTAACAACACTTCAATCAACTAACCACAATACTTGAGCAGTCATAACTGTAACTGGTACTGAAAAACATTTCTACCATGTTGGAGGCTCTAAGGCCTACACTTTTCAAAGTTATTGATTGTGAAAGATGTGTCTGCTCACATAGACCTAAAGAATGAGATGTGCTGAGCAATAAAATCTACTACCAACAGTTTTACTGCTTTGGTTATATTCTCTGAGATGAGCAGTTACACAATTGTTTTGTGTCTCAAAGGACTTCGGTATGCATGATTCCTCTCAACAAAAGCTTTCAGTAATACATTTATTAAAAATATATATTTTACTAATATGTATGCATAAACAAATCTAAAATTAAAACCCTTTAACATATTAATCAACAGTTTATATGTCTTTACATGTAACAAGTAGATGTGTAAGCAATTTGTTTAATATATATATATTATGTATATATGTAAGAACAGCACTGAAATAGATAGTTGTGAACAACAAGTTCTTATTTATCAATAATGTTTTGTTTAGTAACACTACTTTGATCATACATGCAGGTGTTCAGGTCTGTATACATGAGTTTCTAGCATTCTCCACTTTGAACACTCTCCATAATGCATTAAAAACCCATGATCACTCCAGAGGTAAGAATTACTCATAGTATTTACATTACATGCATCGTTCTATCAGCAGATAGCGGCATGTTTTTTTAAGGCACAGGGATGTCATTTTGGCAATTAACATTTAAAGTGCTCAGTATGGTATGGAATGTATATCAGAAAATAATGTCTTCAATAAAAATTAATCTAATATTAAATCGATTTTAATTTTGAAGAAAATGTAAAATGCTCAAATTCATTTGTAGATTTGGCTTTCCTTAATAATGATACAATGATTTCTATTTACTCTTAAAAAATGTTGACATAATGCCTGTTTTCATATTCATCTTGTTTCCTAATGATGGAGTGTTGTCAGAAAATGTTTCTTATGTTTTTTTGCAATATTATTATAAACAAGAGACATGTTGACATGGTCAATGCCCCTGACGAGGCAAAGTTTTAGTATGAAAGGGCCTTAAATCCTATGAAAAATCATTGAACCAAATAATCTGTTGGTAATATGCACACCTCTTGCTAGTGAAACTTCCCCTGCAGATTTGTTGAATTCCAGCATAAGGTTGCTGAGAAATAGCGAGGACATGTAGGAATATGAAAAAGTGATCAAGGGCCAGTAACTCCATGTAAAATAATTGAATTGCAACACGCTGAAAATATGCGCATCTCTTATTGCTAATCAAGAAATCTATGAATGATCCTTGAATTGAAGCCAGTGGTTGTTGAGAAATAGCGCGGAAAAACATATAATGAAAAACCAATCAAAGGGCAATAACTCTGTGATAAATCATTGAACTGGAATGTGACGGTAATATGCACATCTCACTTTGAAAGTAAAGCAGGCTATGAATTCAAGTCAGTGGTTCCTTAGATAATATAAGAATGTGTGACAGACAGATGCACGGATGGATGGAAATCATTACCCTATCCCCTGGTAAATAAAAATATTGTGCTACAATTATAACATGTACTTTTGATTTAATAAGCAAGGTGAGGAATGTTTTTTGTAATTAATAACTGTCGATTTTGTTGGCAAGACAGCTCACCCGATACATTGTTATAGAAGTGCTACAAGTGATACTGGACTTTAAGTTTTGTAATGTTTGGAACCCAGAACACCCAGATGATATAACTGATTCCTCATAGTTTTTACAACAAATTGTGTCCGAGACATTATCAGTCCTTGAACAATATTTATCAGTTACATTCTAAATATCGATGGGATGTAAATTTATGAACATATACAAAAGTGTTTCATCATCTTCATGGAATCATGATCTTTATCAAAAAGTGTTTCTATTGTTGCACCTGAGTTTACCCTCAATAAGACTTTAGCTTCAGCACTCTTACCAAATCATACTGATATGAGATAAACAAACCAATGAGTTCATTTTATGCTATCCATTCATTACTATCTCTCCAGAACTAACAATTAACTTTTTAACAAACAAAGTCAACAATTATAATCCTGTAAATAAATATCTATAACAAAGGAGCAACAAAAAACAATAGTGAGCTAAGAGTAGAATAGAGGTAGCAGACATAGATAGAATTTATACATAGTTTTCAACTTCTAACTTTTAGTACATTCCTGTCATATATGGTACAGTATAAACAAAGTTTCAGTATAAATTCCTATAAAGTATTGCTGTATTTTATAAAATCTAAATAAACAATAGTGTAGCGGTGCCATCAAACCAAACTCACCAACATTTTCAACAGATTATCTCAAATTGCTATGTCTGTTTTCACTTGTCTTGGTGATTCTAGCATTTACTGTTACATTTTATGTTTTAGTGTATCATTTTGGAGAAATTAAATTGTTTCAGCAGAAACTGTGAACGAGCAGTTTTAACACATTTCTAGTTGCAATGATGTGTGCAATTGGTATATGGTGAAACTACATCAGATTGTTGCCAACCAGGAGCATGCTAAGCCTGTATGTATGGCCTTGACCTTTGAGCAACAGCAATAGTTGTTCCACTTGACTCACAGCGTGTTACGTCTTATACTTGTGAAATCATTTCAAAATTCCTAAACTAAGGATGAAGTACAAGCCAGACATAACAAACAGACTATAATGGGTTTTAATTTATAAAGTGTGATCATAGACCTGGCTATTATGTGAAGCATATATACAAAACATGTGATATTAGTCTGAATTTTCATTACAGATGTCAAAGTTAGTGTTGATATGAAAAAATACTGCTATATTAATATAATGTTTGTATTATGTAAGTGTTTGTGACCTTGACCTATAAGTTTACTACTTAAGACTGACATTTTCTACACCTGGCAATGCAGTGTAAATATGAAAATATTCAAGGGGGCTTCAAAAAGTTCTGGTACAACACTTCATTCATAAATAAACACAGATGCTACATTTATTGTACAGAAACTTTTTGAATGCCCCTCATGTTTATGCAGTAACAATTTTATAACTTGTGTACTTTTTGACTGTGTGCAGTAATATCAGCATTAGTTATAAATACCAGAAGCTAGATATACAAACTTTTACACTACCATTAATAGCTTGAAAGTTCTTATACAGCAAGGCAAACAATGTTGAGATCTAAACATATTATTATAAAATTTAGACCTCAATCAGAGATAAAAATTTCAGCTACAAATTATCACACATATAAAATTGTATCTCACTATGATAGCTGCATCCAGGATATATGACTGACCACATCTTAAAACTATGTTGTAACTATTTCAATGAAAAGTGGTCTGTCTCCAGACGCATCTGAACATTTACATGGTGGTATAATATCACTAAAATGAATAAATCCTAAATACAGTTACAAACATCTGTTACGGTTTCTTTTTAAATTATGTTAAAATTTAATTACACAAATGCTATAGGAGTTAGACAAATCCACCCCCCCACCACTAAAAAAAACATGTAAATTAAAGTGTCAGTTTTCACATGTTTATGGAGTTTTTGATTCAGCAAATAACTGAACTTGATTGAGATATGTAGTCATCTACATTTTGTCCAAGTTTGACTAAGACTTCCTCAGGAAATTGTAAACAAACAAAATGTGCAAGACAGAATCCATCGTACTACCTCACTGTGAGCATTTCATACTCGCATGAGCTACCTATGCAACAAGTGCTGTCCATAAAGGGGTCATGATTTTAACATAATTTGTAGAGGTCCACCACACAATGCTAAGTAACATTTCCAATATCTATTATTATCTGCCTGTTGGCCTTGTGTTTTTTTAAAGTTTTCCCTATACAATGTATAAGCCTATGTGAAATCAAGTGCTTTCCCCCTTTCCCCCCCCCCCCTCCCGGGAAGGTTTAATTTTCACCCGTGGGTCATGATTTGAACAATCCTGGTGGAGGTCCACTAGACAATGCTACATGCCAAATATCTAAGCTCTAGGCCTTGTGGTTTCAGAGAAGAAGATTTTTAAAGTTTTTCCTATATAAGCTTATACAAAACTAAGTGACCACCCGCGCAAGGTCAATTTTGACCAGGGGGTCATAATTTGAACAATCTTGGTAGAGGTCCACTAGACAATGCTACATGCCAAATATCTAAGCTCTAGGGTTTGTGGTTTCAGAGAAGAAGATTTTTAAAGTTTTTCCTATATAAGCCTTTACAAAACTAAGTGACCACCCGCGCAGGGTCAATTTTGACCCGGGGGTCATAATTTGACCAATCTTCGTAGAGGTCCACTAGACAATGCTACATGCCAAATATCTAAGCTCTAGGCTTTGTGGTTTCAGAGAAGAAGATTTTTAAAGCTTTTTCTATTTGTTGTCATAGCAACCAGAGTTCTGCATGGAATGGAATTTTAACAACTTAGACAGAGCTTCGTGCAAGGAACATCCCTACAAAGTTTCATCAACATTGGCCCAGTGGTTTCAGAGGAGATGTCGTTTGAAGGAAATGGTGGACGGACAGATGTATGCCGGACGGAAAGCGATCCTAATAGCTCACTCTGGCACTTTGTGACAGGTGAGCTAAAAATGTATCTGCATTAGTTGTTAAAATAACCATTTACACACAAGTCTTTCAACAAGGTACATGTACTGTACATGTACCTTGTTGAAAGACTTGTGTGTGAATGGTTATTACAGTAACATTATCTCAGCCAAAATTCATGCAAGAATAATTACAACCAAGTATTCTATATAAGTTTTGGAAATAACAATTTACAACGAAAACTTTAGCACAAATTTTCAAAGTAGAGCTCTTAGTAAACAGGGGCCATAACTTAACTTTAAAGTAGAGCTCTTAGTAAACAGGGGCCATAACTTAACTTTAAAGTAGAGCTCTTAGTAAACAAGGGCCATAACTTAACTTTAAAGTAGAGCTCTTAGTAAACAGGGGCCATAACTTAACTTTAAGTCCCAGGATCAGTTTGAGTTTACTGAAATTGATTTTTTTTTTTTTACTGATTTACTGATAGGATTATGGTAAAACCATGGTCTATTCACTTTTAAATAATATTGACATAATTATGTCTTTCTTTTGTATTCATTCAAGTCATTTCTTCAAGAAAAAGAGTTGCCAGAGAGTCTTTTTTGGTTTTTGCAATATCCTTGAAAAAATACTACACTATATTTCTCTCATGTATTTACATATTTAAAAAGCACAACTGGGAAAGTTTCTGGTAAAAATAAAGGTAATTTCCATCAGCATGCTCAGTAAGTCATCTTTCTTGGTAAAATAAGAGCTTCTTGTGCTCCAGGGACTTTAAATCATGCCAAAGCAAAATTATCTAATTTGATGACTTAAAAACCTTAAAAGCTTCAAAAAAAGGTCTGCATAGTTCACAGAGATCTGACTTGAATAATTGTGTCATATTAGTTAACATCATTGCTAACACGTTAGAGTGAGATGCAACAGCTCACACTACTCTAAGTACCTAAGCTAAAAATGTTTTCACTCAAAATCACTTGAAAACTGGTCTTTATTATCACTTTCTAATAAGAAAGTTTTTGATGTCGTCATTGTAAAGTTAAGGTTGTTCAGGAGACTGCTAACGTATCTATTTTCCTCCCCAAAGTAATCCTGTGAAGTAAACAGGTGGAAGATAAAACATGGTTCCAGTAGGTATGCACTACTTTTTCTCAGCATTATCATATTCTTCCAAGAAGAACTCTGAAAGCATTGGAAGCTCTTCAGTTATGATGTCATCTTTGCATATTACATTGAATTCTTTCAGATAAAGCTCTGACACATTCCTCATGGAAGTTAGCGAGTCAATAATCCTCGTGAATCTTCTCTGAGCGGTTGCCTTGTTGTTTTTCTGTAACTCAAGTCGTATAAAATCAGCAAGGGCATATTGTATCTTCTCTACACCAGCGCGATTTTCAAGTTTGCATCTGTCCGTAAACACAAGTGTCAGGGCAGCAACCAGTGCTTTCTCTTCGTCACTCATTTCTAACTTCTGCCAGCGAGTGTATACATCACTCATACCCAACACAAGCTCTCGGGAAAGAAATTTGTCTGCCACTTCTTCAATATGATAGCCTATTCCATCTTGCCCTATGAATGTCCCAAACTCCTTGCTGAAGGCATCGTTCATGATTATGATGAAAAAATCTGCTCTCGCAACTTTCAGTAAAGTAGACTGGTCTTTGTAAGGCAGACTGTGGAATCCTGGAATGTGTTTCGCGAAGTTGCAGTACCGTTCTACGATACCTTCCATATCTTTACAGCAGATTTTCATAGCTTCCATTCTTCCATCAACATCAATTCCATAACCTTTATATAATTTATGATATTCCTCTTTGGACACTGTATTCATTCGTCCGAACAATTTAATCAACTGTTGGTAACGTTCTGAATGAAACTTATGCCTTTCTCGAACATGCTCTTTAGTTTTGACGTCTGGACCATATGGCATTATTGCATTCATTGCTTGAACCAGTTCCGACACAAGTAACTCTGTGAAATCATTTGACATGTTCAAATTTTTTGAATTCTGGCTGATTTTTCTCCCAATCATTTCTGATTCAGGATCATAATCAGCTGTACATTTATTTTCATCTCTGAAAGGAGAAACTGGTACTTCATTCTCTTCTGTAACCATGGTAACTGAACCAGATTCTTCAACCTTACCTTGTAACTTATTCATATTGACAATTGTTTCTGTCCTTTTCGTTAGAGTGTATCTACCTAATTTTGATTTCTCCTTTGACATTCCGAGAGCCAGACATTTCTTCAGTCGGCAACCTGAGCAGTTTCCCCTATTTCTGTTAATAATTTCACATTTTCCTTTTTTAGTACACTTGTACTCTTCCTTCTTTTGTAGGTAACGTCTAAAAAACCCTTTACACGCTTCACATGTAATCGCACCGTAGTGTGAACCAGACGCTTTTCCTGTACAAATGGTACACGGTGGAAATATCAAAGAACGCTTCACTCTGGTTTTACTTCTAGCAGTACTGTAGCTGTTATCACTCCCATCGTCATACGGATTCTGATTCATCAGACATTTCTGCAGTTTCTGTTAGCGGAGAGCTTTCCTCATCTGCTTTTCTCATTTCTTTTTCTCCAACCATTGCGTCTCCCATTCCTGCTTTTCCTGTTTTATTGTTTTCAAAAATTGGCTGCATAGTATTCACAGCATTAATGACGCAAGTTGGATACTTTGGACTTCTGGTAGTGTGTGCTGTCAAAAGTGACTTGGAAACATCCACTTCTGTTGTAGTGGTTGCTATGACAATCATCTCGTGGTCTTGGCCTGCTTCAAAGCCTGGCGACTTTTCCGGAGTTGGTGGGAAAACTAAGTTTAGAAAATCAACATGAGATGATGGCAGAGATGTATTCCCATCTGTGCTACCTTGATTGACCTCATAATCAAATGGTGCGGCTTTAGGTCCATCATAAGGTGACCCAATGCTTGAAGAAGAGTCTGTTGGACTAAGTAAAGAAAATGGCAAAGGATTGAAATCTTCCAAGTTATCTTCAGTCTCCATTCTTAGTGGTTAAGTGCCTCTTCTTTTTCAGTCTGTAGATTTTCTCTCACATTCCATGTTATCTTCATTAACAATTCTCTCAATCTGAAAAAAGAACTAACATCTATACTGAATACAGGAAGTTCAAAGCTACAGTCTGGATATTGCTCTTTGTCTTAGTAACTGCAGAGACATTTGTTTAAAATCAGTTAAAAACTGTTTTGATAAACCTAGTTTACAAGTATAAAATAGCAATATATAATGCAAAACATGAAAATATTTTTATTAGCAGCTCAAGTTTAGTGCATGATAAATTACTACTAAGTTTAATTTGCTACCAAATAATAAATGTACTGGCCAGTTAACCAATCAGATTATTAGATCGCATTCATCAACAACATAAAATAATTATAGATTCAATAATTTTATTATAAACTAATAGTAGGCAGTAATGTTGTCTTCTTTTATTTTTCATCATAAATTCTGTACATTTTATGCTGGAAGGTACATACAATACAATAACTTTTATTTTAAGTCGGCAAGACATATAAATAGATACAGCATATAATGATAGACCAGCGATGAAAGCCGAGGAATCACCTTCTCAAATATGAACAAGAAAAACTGTGATACAAAGTATCACAGTGGGCCAACAAACAATAATCCCATGTAGATATTTTGGAAATTCGTGATGGTTGATATTGAGGCATGGCCCCAAAAGAACTCGAGGAAACCAATTCTGGTTGAACAAGCAAAACCTGACATGACACCACATCTACTGACTGGCCTGTAGTATCGAAACTTTACTGTTATCAAATAATATTTATACAGTATGTCCAGGAATGCTCTATTGGCCGTTCCTGGTTTGTCTCAATTTTTCATTGCCATTATCCTTATTAATTTGACATGAATGCAGATTTTTATGATTATTTGAGGTAAAATATTCTAAAATGGTTAAAAAGCTAAAAATGATAATATCATATATATTTAATTTTTTTTAAATTTTTTTTTTTTTTTTTTTTTTTTTTTTTTTTTTTTCAAGGGTGGTTTAGTGGGAAAAACAATCATATACTCCATTTTGCAAGATTGTGCCTGAAACATCAAAAGCTTTGGGGGGGGGGGGGGGGGGGGGGGGGGGGGGGAAAAAAAAAAAAAAAAAAAAAAAAATATTTTTTTTTTTTTAAAAAAAATAATTTTTTTTTTTTTTTTTTTTTTTAAAAATTTTTATTTAAAAAAAAGGGGGGGGGGTTTTTTTTTTTTTTTTTTTTTAATTTTTTTTTTTTTTTTTTTTCCCCCTTTTAAACCACCCCCCCCAATAATTTATTTTTTTTTACATTTAAAGGGGGGGGGGGGGGGGGGGGGGGGGGGGGGCAAGAATAGAAATTATCTTGAAAAATATTTTACAGAAAATTGCTAAAGTCACAGATTTTGTTCCTTGCAACATTACATAAATGTTTGATGTCAACATCACCACTTTTTGCGCCAGAATTCTAGCATTTTTACTTTCACTTTGCATGTACTTTTAATGTAAAATAAACAGCCTTTTGATAAAAAAAGTGCAAGTTTTATTTGGAATCTAAATTGGATAAACTGTAGGTGATTTATAACAAGGGGACACCAACTGAAGAAATAGGAGAGATCGCCGTGACGTCACTCGGAAATTTTCATAAGATTGCTGGTGGGCAATAACAGTTGTGTTTGCAATGCTCCTGTATCAGAAAGGAACTTTTAAATTTTCATTTATAACCGTTTTGCTATCTGAAGGATTTTTAAAATTTAAAAAGTTTTGAAATGCTTTTGATACTCCTATTTTCACATTAAAATATCTCTTTTGAAAAACTTATAGTTTTTAATGACACTTGATTTTTAATAACGGCTTCTTGCTGCTATAACCATTTATGAAAACAGTGTAAGCTACGCGATTGCAAATTTTTCAATTTGAATCTTAACAAAAATTGAAAATAATGAATAAAGTGTTCATCTTATTAGCTTTGATCTCTTATCAGTAGAACATAGGAGTGTCTAGCGAACCTGAACCGGTTTCCTAGACACCGACCTTAGCGAACCGGAATTAATATGCGGACAAATTATCAAGCACGTTAATTGGTACATCTATATAAACAAAGCATATGTTGATTAATATTGTTATCAATAAAAATGTTCTTCCGAGGATGAATATTTAGAGATCCTTCCTAAAATTGTGCCTCTGGTTTAGGTAGAGGAAGGCATGACTGATCTTGTATTCACATCTCTTCTAAGGTGCACACTATCACGGCTGTCTATAACATCATTATTTATTAACTCTGGGCCATCTGACCATATATGTCAAGGTGGAGTTTCAACAAGTTCTTGTAAAGGCGTCTACATAACTTGTTGTAGTGCTATAGTTATAACAATAATAATCAAGACCATTTAAGTATAAATAAACTAATTACATTGTCTCTATAGCCATTATCAATGCCCACAGGGTGTGCCAGTAACAACACGCCAAATTATTCGTCCGCATCATAATTATCAAAGCCGGGAGTGCGGAAGACGAAGGAGATCAATTGGACAATCGACACATTCAAAACAAATGCAAATTAATTGATAATCTCACATTCTATTCTCGTTTACATGATAGTTTTCACTTTAATTATGTTCTTCTCTCAATTATCTGTAGCCTAATTAATTTGGCGTTTCAGTGTGACCAATGTCAACCTGTAAAATCGCTTTGCCTTCGAAGTGGAAATAGTGAGACTGAATTATCTGTAATATAGGCAGGAAAATTATTCCCGTTCGCTAGTGTATATACGGATGTTGGCTAGAGAACCGATTCTGGTTTGCTAAGGTCCCTTCTAGGGAACCGGTTCTGGTTCTCTAGACACTGCCTAGACATGCTAGAAAATATTGCGCAATACAGGGTTTTGTTTGCAAACAAGATCACTCCTACTGTACATCAGATACTTTCAAAACAATTCATTAAATATTTCTCAAAATGTTTCTATAATGTTTCTATAATTCTTAGTTTCTTTCTATTAATCTAAGCCCAATTGGACAATTAAAGCTTGAGTGGGCCTCTAAGCCCGATTGGGCAATGCTACCAGCCTACAGAGTTTACAGTCTGTCACTATTAGAGACATGACAATTGACATTAATTATTGTGAGATAACTACTTAAAATGAAAGAGTTAGTATGAGCGATCAAATGTTAATGATAAGTTTTTGTAAAGCTATACAGTACTGTAAGCTATGTAGGGAAAAAAACCAACCTTCATGTCAAAAAGTTCTTTTTCGTGACAAGACAACATGAAATTGTGCTAAATTGTGACATACCGGAGTTATTTCCCTTTAACAACTTTTCATGATACAGCCAATGAAATTGTCTGTAACTGCAAAGGGCTGTCAGATAAACCAATCAGAAATGCTGTCGCAACAGCAGTAAAAACATCGGAAGTGAGTCAATTAGGACTTCCCAGAGTCAAAATGAAAACAAATTGAAATTGGTACGTTTTGTTCAACGTAAGTAACTAATCTGAAGGTTGGCTGATCAGGCCTAGCGTTAGTTTGTCGTCTGACTAGCCCCACAAAGTTTTTACTATTTCCTAAATGTAATTTGTCCTCTGTACTGCAAACATAATTTAAGTTTTACTGTCTATAGTTAACAGTACAGTCTCTGTTCAGGTTAGGGAAATTAAGCTAATATACAAATAGGGGGCATGCTACAGTTTCTTCAGTCATGGACTGTGAAATGATCACAAATCAGTGAGATAGTGCCATACATGCCGTTTAGGGTTGGACCATTAACGGGAGATTTGTGAAAAATCGCCGGGTTTTTGGACATCACAACGGGGTAAAAACGAAAACCAAAAAACATGCGTTTCTGACGTCATACATGACGATTATGTTTATTCAACTTAATGTAAACACATGCAGTCGCCATTTTAAGCACATTTAAACCTTGATTCTCAATTTCTCATATGCAAAATTATTACTCAAACAAAATTCTCTGAATTTTAATGAAACAAGAATAATGTCGTACTTACGTTTGATCTGGATACAAAGCAAAACAAAACAAACAAAAGCAACAATTTTATTTCTTTCAACTGGCGGTACATAATCTTTAATCAACTAGTACATTAAAAGTATCATATAATCATATTTAATGATCCTGACCAAGGTCTTTCAAATAGTATGGTCCGGAAACGAGCGTAATACGATAAATAAACTTGCCTCGGATCACGTGACAAACATCCGGGTACCCGCAATTTTGGAAAATATTGAAACTTTATATCTACGTATATATCGATATTTACCAATCAATTTGACCAACAAAGAGATCCTTAATACAATATATACTATTTGAAAGACCTTGTCCAGACGTGTCATCTTGTTGCAAACATCAATTACGTCAATCAGGCGATAAGTATTACCCCGGGCAATGACCAGATGTTACTGACAATTAACACGAGCGTAATAAAGAGCCGACTTTCGTCACCTAATCAACCAATTATCGATCTCGCGTGTCAAGGTTTTGACTTTGTATATTCAAACTTGGACTTAAGTGGGTATTTAACGAATTTTATGGATTTTCTTTTCTTTCAAGACAAAATTTTGATTTATCGGGAGATTTGGGTGTTTTTGCGAGCTTCGCCGGGGCGCCGGGGTAAGGGTCTAAATATCGGGAGAACCCGGCGAGTAACGGGAGAACGGCATGTATGGATAGTGCTTATGGATGGGATACTTGTTCCGGTCCCAGTTTCGGACACTTTTACCACAGATTTCTGTATAACTCGTAAACTAGTTACCAAAACATCATGAAATTTTGCCACAACCAACTTAGGTTTATGATACTATTTAAGGTTTTTATTATGTTTACTTGTAAAAACAAATTTAGTTCACAAGGAAGGCCTGACAATGAGGTCACCAAGGGAGGTAAGTTTTACAATCAAGATTAGGCCACACCAATTTGATTAATAGTTCGTCGGATTTTCCGCTACTTCAAAATCCTAAAGTGGAAAATAAAAAAAAAAGACCCCGCCGTATGTCCGTCAGAAATCAAATTTTATTTTTTGCGCAGCGCTAAAAATTGTCGCTAATTTCAGGTACTTTCGGTTCATTTTAAACTCTTTTTGTTACAAGTGTCTCAAATTCAAGCGTTCGCGTAACAACACGATTTCCGGTAGCTCGGTTGTTGATAGCGGCATCGTAATTAAAACATTTTAGGCGTCGGGAAGTTTCGAAAAACATCAAAATACAAACATATTTCTATTTTTTATTGATAAATAAAAGTTAATCAGTAAAAAACATTAAATTTCAAGTCACGACCCGAATGTGGACTACGCGAAACACTGTCCAGACAAATGGTCACCGTGATCGGACACTCTAATTAGGTCGATGGGTGATTCTGGGGGGCATTTGGATGACCAACTTTGCGTGGACACGATGGCTGGACGTCCGCGGTCAGAATTATGCCCCTTTTTTGACTTGGAAAATACATTGAATATGGGTAAAATCCACTTGTTAACTTAATCCTTTAAAGTGTTGCTGCGAATCTTGGAATACTTGTTTTAAATCAATACCCCAATCTATAGGCAAGAGAAGGTAACTCTGTCAGACGTTTTTTTAATTAAGGCCCTTTATTGACTTAGAACCTCGTTTAAGTTTTTTTTACCAGTCAACTTTTAACTTAACTGTTTGAGATATTACTTAGAAAGTTGGAATACTTATTTACCATCATGATCTCCAAACATATATAGGCAGGAGAAGGTTACTATGCATAGGATTTCATTTGAATTATGGCCCTTTTGGACTTAAAAACTCAGTTAAAATTTTCATTCTTGTCCACTTGTTGACTTGACCGTTTGAGAGATTACTTTGAAAGTTGGAATACTTATGACACGTAGCTGTAAGCAAGGGAAGATAACTCTGTGAACATGTTTCTTGATTTGTACTTAAAATTCCTAGTTGACGTCTTGTGTGCAATTACTTAATTAATTTAAAGATGTAGTAAACAATTAAGTTTGAAAACTCTTGGCTTACTATCGTGCTACTTGTGACCCTTGTTTATACAGATCCTTTAGATTTTTGTACTGCGAACATTTTGTTTTAATGGAAAGCACTACTGACACCTCTTGTTATAATTACATACAAAGATAGGATATAATTATTATAAGTGATTTATTTCAGACATGGGACCTTCTAATTTTGAGAAGTAAAAAAGGTCAAAATATCAAATTAAAAAAGTGCCCACCGCATGTGAAATTTCAAAAAGTAAATAAAGAATATTTTAAAAAGTGCCCGCCGCATGTGAAATTTCGAAAAGTAAATAAAAAAAATAAAAGAAGTACTTGCGCCTGTGAAAATTTGAGAAGTAAAAAATAAAATAAAAATAAAAATTTCGCTCGCCCGCCCCATTTTTTTAGAGAAAAAATCCGAAGAACTATTAATCAAATTGGTGTGGCCTTACCCTTATTTCGGACAGAGTTAGCTAAGCTGTTCTCAAATTTTGGGCCAATTTCAACCGTAAAAAAATGAAAAATATTACTTTTGAAATAACGAAAAATATCATTTTCGTGCTAAAGTACAACATGTTTGAATATTGTTTTCATACATGGCCATAGCTTAACACTTGTAATTTTTTCTATGTTGTGGATGGAATCAAGGTACTGTGTTTACTGTTGTATTTTACGTTATGCTTGTTGGTATATATTTAAAGGGACGGAAAGAAAACACAAACAGTTTGATAAAGATATGACTATCTTTACTATTTCAAGGAACACAACTAGTTCCTATAGAAAGCTATATTTAAACATATAACTCCACGGAACTTTGAAAATAACTGTTAAAATCTACAATTATACCGGTTTTCTCACCAAATATTTGACATGATGATTTTCTAAATTAATACAGATATGCCTTACCTTTACAAAAAACAAAGATGAACATTAAACAGAACACCCTAAAGCCTTTAACATGGCTTCACTTTAGAACATAGCTTTATAACTGGAATTAACTTGAGAAATATTTACAGTTTAATAGTCACGTAAATTACATGAAACACCAAATGTTTTAAATGCATTCTATTTTGTAGTTTAGGTTTATAAGTAATTCTTTTAAACCTGTTTGGCTCTATATCTATAGAAATTTAACAGTAAACTAAAGGTAGCATTAATTTTTCAAGGATTTATAATATTTACCTGTCTTAAGAAGGTGTCACGTAAATTTAACTTTTTTTTCAATGTAAAGTCAGCAGCTTGAAAATAAGTTTGGGTAAAGACAAATCACAAAGGAACATGATGTTTTGCCACTAAAATAACAAGCTGTCCTGAAAAAAGTTGTAGTGCAAGACTCTGCTCTAAATGTAGACCTTACTTGCAAACACTGACAATTTTTGTCACGTAAAATACATGTACTAATGTATTACATTTACACACTTATATCATATCACTTCCTGTTTAAGTTTTCGATAATTTGAATGTCGTTATCTGTCAGTTTAAAAAAACGCATCCCTTTCCCAGTAGAGATGGGCTTTGTAACTTTGCAAATTACATCTTCTGGTTCAATCCATATCTTATCTTCTCTCGCTGGCCACTTCAGACAATCTTTAACCTTTGACCCTTTCTCCATAAAAGTCACTTGATATAAACCTTCATCAATGTCCACAACCTTGCCAACGTACGCTTCATCATCATACATCGCAGCTACGAAGTCTCCTTTCGTAACTTGATCAGTATTACTCTCTTCTTTATCTGCCGTATTTACAGCCTCTGTAACTTGGTTTTCTACGCGTGTTTGCTGTTTCTTTTCCACATTTCTTCCACTATTACTTGGTTGTTTGCTTTCTCCAGGTTTGTTGTTACTAATGCTATGCTTTTTCCAACCGCATATGTTTGCCTCTGACCATACAAATCCATTGTGCGTGAAACACTCACTACAAATGCATGTTGTGTCCCTTACCATTACTTCACTCGTGCTCACTCCGGCTACAGCATGGACCTGCATTGTACCTTTAACTGTATTAACATACTTCTGACGTAATTCATTGTTTCTATCTGAATTTTCATACTCACTTTTATCAACAAATTCGTACCTGATCTTGCTATCTGATTTTAAGCCCCACTCATAGAAATCCTTTCCACAGGCGATGTTTACCTTCCCTATCTTGATAGCTGTGTCGGCAGACCTCTTCACTGCTCCTCCAATGCCATCACAGGCACCTTTGCCATGTCCAGCTTCAAAGTAGTGCCAACTCGCTTTTAGGCCAAATGTTGCTGGATGCTGTGCAACTGCATCGAACATCATCTTATTCTGGTACTGCGACGTGGGTGAATCTGTCCAATAATGAATGAATTGCACACTTGGACAGATTTGCCTGACCCTCAGTATCACTTTTTCAAGTATTGCCTTAACCATAGATGAATTGTGGTTCAGCACCTCTGAGACAACTACCATACTGGAATGTGTAACCTTGTCATTTTCAGCAAAGTATATCACTACTGGGTGCAGGGTAACTGACTCAGGATTCCAATATGCGCTCTGGATCTCTTCCATTTCTTTAACACTATAGTTTTCTGCAAAGTCCATTTGGACGCACACATGCTTTTTGTTTTCCTTCAAGCTTTCTTTCATTTGCTTGAATGACATATATTGCGCTTTTACTCTGCTAGCGTGAATTCAGTTGTCATTGCATCTGTAAATGTTTGTGTGTCTTTTTGTGTATTTAGGAGCTTTGTTCTCTGTTTCCCGTCATCACACTTGACCCTCTTCCACTCCTTGTATTCTACTGTGTCTTCTGTTATGCTCGAGTCCATCTTTCTTTTGAGCTCATTTACAGTTGTGCTCTCTGAGTAATTGTCTGGACTAGTGTTGTTTGTCACTCCGTATTTTTTCAGGCACTGCAGTTTCAGAGCAAAGTTCTGGTGTCTTGTGCATAAGCAGGTGACCCTTGCAGCATAATTAACGAGTGTCATATGTTTTGGTCTTGCGCGACAAAACGTAGCGTAACTTGTCTTACCACCCGGGTATTCGGCTTTAAACTTCAAATATATATTTTTCAAATAATCGTTCAGTACAAACTTTTGCATTCTCTCTTTTCTTTCATTCTTCACTGAGTCCCTCTTTCCTGGTAGCTGTCGCGAGTTGTCCTCTCTTACAAGGAATTCTCTGATTTTGTTTCGATTTTTCTTTTCTGAACATTTACTTTGACGATAGTTTGATGACTTTGTTTTTTTTCTGATACGCACACCTATCAGATTTGCAGCAAACTGGGTCATTTTATACTTGCTTAAAATTGATCCAGCGATAATTTGTTTCGCAATACTTCTTCCTTTTCCACCATTTTGTAGTATCTCATTTGCCATACAATTAGCAAATATTAACTTCTTCTTAATTTCTGAATGTACTTTTGGTTCAATCCCAGCTTTTTTCATTTCACTTTCTTATTTAGACTTTGGAGTTTTTGGGCTAGCTGTTTCAGATTTTGGTATGTCCTTGCGTTTAAGTCTTGAAATTGCTTGTCTCAAAGCTTGGTTCTTCCTTTCTAGATTTTCTCTGACACGTCCGAGGTACGCAACCTTCTTCTGGTACTTTTTTTATTGTACTCTTCTTTAGTTTTCTACTATAGTCTAATTTTACTATCAGCCTTGCATCTGAACTTGTTACTTCATTAGTTTGTACTTCGTTGTTACTATTTATGTTTGGTAGGAGATCACTTTCAGATTGATTATCTGCGTTCTGATTTCTATTTGTACGGGTGTCATAAGCACGACTTGTACTTGGCTGTGGCTCTTGTTCAAGTATATTGGGTACATCTCTCAACTTTTCGTTTCTGGTGTTAGCCTTTGCTTCTTTTCTAGCTCTGTAGGACGCTTGCTTTTTACGCTGTTTTCTTCTTCTTTGTTTTGTTTCAGCTTCACTGAGCAAGGCTACTTTTGTGTAATACTTTTTAGTTCTATCACTTTCTTTTTGCAGCCAGTTGCTGCCCACCTCCGCTTTCTTCTTGTCACGATACTCTTTTTGACGCTGTGCGTGAGACTTCGCCATCACCTGCAATAAATCATACAGATCATGCTTAGTGTGTTTCAAGTACTTATAATTTCAATGTTGTTTATTTAATGTATATTTGGGCATTAAGGCAATAGGTTTTTAGAGCTACAATTACTGACACGGCGGTTGTATGACTGTGTATTTTACGTGACAGCATACATGATTTCTCCACCTGTATTCTCCTATATTCGTACACAGGGTAACTTACCACTCTTGTTAATATCTAAAGATTTGCACTATTATACATTTGTTTCTTTACTATTTGCGCACTTGTGCAGTTTGCTTTAATAAGCAAGAAGTGTTACAAAATGTTATAGTCATAGTATTTGTATTTTACGTGACAGAATACTAGCATCTAAAGTATGCCCTTCTAATTCTCTTACAACACTATGCATTGAAAAAGTTAAGCTTGTAAATGTATATTAGGACACTTGAGAAGCTGATTTTATAGAAAATGCGCCATTGAGCGTAAACGTTTAGTGTTACAGTGCTTTATACAGCAGTGACAATATTATGTATTTTACGTGACATTATAATCTTCTTTCATAGTCTTTTATATTTGCCTGCATTTGCTAGTTTTTTTCATTTATATTTACTGAGCATCATTGTTTACATTTACACAATTTAACAAACAAACAAATTCTTTTCCCAATACATAACTGAGATATTTTACAAGCAACTGTTTTGAAAACTTTAATACATTATTTCTTTTCAGGCAATTTAGATTTTCTAACTAGGCATACAATGACATACATAATACAAAAAAATGTTCTAGATGGTGAATGTATTAGTTAAACAGTCCCATACTTATTGTATGATAAAGGAAACAAGTAATCTGCAAAAGAACCACATGATATAAAATTTGTATTTTACGTGACAATTTAGTGTATTTTACGTGACCAATATAACTTTGTACAGCATGTAGCAAGACAACTAGTGTCCTATTATTCCTAGATAATATGCGATCTAGATGCACTATCCATAAAATAACATAATCAAATTGTTTCCTTCATTATACTAAAGCATTTTTCTAATGATGGGCAAAGGACATGTTATTCCAAAGCAAACTTACCAGAAAATTTCACTCATGTAAATAACCACACTTCTTTTTCATGCATATGGCGGGTGTAAACTTCCGATGACGTCACTATAAATTCAAACGAAGCTTTGTATCGTTGTCATCCCAGGTTTAAATGCGCAAAATAAAAAGAGCGTCACGTAAGGATACAGTCACGTAAAACTGTTTTAGCTCTGTGAGACGTATTTTGTTTTGTGAATAGCGAGTACTGAGCGGTTTAAAACTCTAAACAGGTAGGAACGATGGAGTTTTGATATAAATTAGGAGGTAAATAATACAATAGCATCAGGAAACTGAGCATAGCACGTCACGTAAAATACTGCATTAAATTCCCCACATGATTAGAGCTTGAAATAGACGGAACTATACATATTATCAAACATATTATATAGAAAATATTATGTTTTTATCAAAAGTACCATGATATGTGATCAAAGTTGTATGTTAACTTAAGAATGATTGCTAGCAGTCGTTTTGATATAAGCTGACTCACAGTGTTGTCACGTAAAATACTCAAAGTCTGTGACAGCAGAACTATTTTTTTTTTTTTTTTTTAAGTTGATAACCTTATTTCGGGCTTTGCCTTTATGTTTCGTGTAATATACAAAAGAAATAAACATCAACGTTGTGTGTAAGAACCTTAAATGTATGATCCAAAATATATTAAAGATTGGATACTATCTCTGTGACAGCCGATTTTACAGTGGCATTGCATCTTGTAACTCAATTTTTCATGCTAAAAATGTAAAGCAATTATTGTTTTCGTTACTGTTTTACAGACATATATTGTACTAACTGTATAGTCCCCCAAAACGACCTTTGACATACTTATATACCTCTGTATCCGTTATCGTATATTTGTGACAGGGAATTGGCTCACATTTTGAGAACAACTGAGCTGTTTGTTTTCTCCTCTATCATTTGTTTTTTTAATTTGCTGAATCGAAATATATTTACATCCCTGGTTCAATTGTCTCTAAAACTAGGAAAAGCCAATACTGCGATGTCAAAAAGTCAGTGTAGATGAAAGCATACATGCCGTTCTCCCGATATTCGCCGGGTTCTCCCGTTATTTAGACCCTAACCCGGCGCCCCGGCGAAGCTCGCAAAAAAACTAAAATCTCCCGATAATTTAAAATTTTGGGAAAAAACACTACGAGGTTCATAAAATATCGTGGTCAATACCCTGACATGTGATATCGATAATGAAGAAGTACCAGTATTGTGTACAGTTGATTAGGTGACGAAACTGATGTGTTGACACGAGTTTGTGTTAATTAATTGTCACTATTATCTTAAAGGTAAATTGCCCGGAGTGTAGTTAGCGGCGATTCATAAACTTTTCAAACAGCGATGATTAGCCGATAATCTACCGTCAATCAATCTAAGTCACTATGCTCCAAACATGCCGCTAATTAAATCATTTAACCAAGTTTAACAAAATTAAAAGATTTGATGTTTTTGTATCAGCGCCAAAACAAATTTACAAATCGAATGTCGGGTGTCCATGCGATCGATGTTGTGATAAATTATTGGAGACCTTTTGCGTTTCGATTGGATGTGAGTGCATAAACGGGCGACGCCTTCAAATTTATCGTCTGCAAAACGACAGTGTATAACAGAACGCGATGATTAGTGACGCGCGTTTCCTCAAAAGTTTATGCAAACCGTGGAATCGTCGTCGGATTATTAGTATTCTTTTCAAAATGGAGTATAAAAAGATACGCGTATTTTAGCGTTTCTGTGAACCATTACTACGGGAATAGTAAACTAATGATTGAAATAGGCGTTTTGTTTGTGTAAATATGCAAAACAAACGTCAAATATGTCCTTAGAAGTGCATGACTTCCTGCTATAAAAATATCTCCCGGCGAGACGTCCAAAAACCCGGCAATTTTTCAAAAATCTCCCGGCAATAGCTCAAACCTTTGTGGCATGTATGGATGAAAGAAAGAAAAAGATAAAACATGCTTGTTTTTGGTGGATAGATAGTTCCTCTCTTATTCTAAAGTAAATACAATTTTGTTAGGCTGATGTTGTTAGCTTGGCTGAAATCAAATGTTTGATTGATTGACAACAATTACAAAATCAGGCATTTTTAAACAGTGTCTGAAATAAAGGTTCTCCAAATTAAAGGACCATAACCAGTATAATTAAAATAGCAGTTACTTGGAACAATTAAAATAATTTGTGAGTTTGAAGTGGTTCCAAAACCAACTCTTGAGGTGTGCGTTTTATTTTGAAATTTATTTAGCATGATATTGAGCAAAAAAATTCTAGGAAGTACAAATGTATCTTATTTTCCCCAAACACGTCGCAATTCGAACTTTGTTTGAGAACAGTGTCCTGTATATTCCATTTTGTGCTGCAATATGTTACACAAGGGTTACAATCACTTCTATGCATTAAAACCTAAGGACTTTTCAAACAATGAAGAATCTTTTGATTATCTCTCCCTTTATCAGTCCTAATGACCCTACACTTCCAAATACCGGAAACTTCCAAAAACCGAACTTTTCTGCAGGTCCCGTCAGTGTTCAGTTTTCGGAAGTTCCACTGTATTTGTAAAATTTAGGGACCGGACCACAGTTGTAACAAGAAAGACTATGAAATAGTACAAACAACTCGCTTTAAAGAACTTGTTTTATCCAGTGCTTATTTTAATGTTGAATTACCCTACTCCATTTCGCCGAGGTAGAACATAATATGATTATAGAAAAATTATCATAAAATCTTTAAAAATGTTTTTGTTTGCTGAAAGTTTGCTTAAAAGTGTTTTATTTTCATTTAAGCTAGTAGGGACATTCCATCTGTAGTTAGAGACATTCCATCTGTAGTTAGAGACATTCCATCTGTAGTTAGATAATTGTATCTCAATTTCCCCTGCGAAATATCTCCATTACGAGGTAGAACACAATATATAAGTACAACTATAGTAATACACTTTTCTTTCTGAAAGTTTGCTGAAAATGTTTTATTGTTATGAGGAGCAGGAATATTTCAAGCAAACTTTAAATTTGAAATAAAGCACTTATATCCACACCTCGCACAAAACGTTTCAGCGAGGTAGAACGCATTGTGTAAGAAGAAAATTTATCATAAAAATCTTTAAAATAAAATTCATCGTGTGTACCGGAAGAGGAAGGGCATCTGAGCATGCGTATTTCCAACAATTATGTTTTCTTATCAACTTGAATTCGTCTGTCTATTTATACCCTATTCGGACACAACATGTAACTATATAATGCACGTGCGTACCAAAAGAGGAATTTCAGTGGTATCAATCTCATTTACACTGTACAGAAAGGTGTGTGTTAATGCCCCGTACATAACTGAAATATAGACACGTGCTTGAAAGTCCGTAAAGTAATAAATACGGCATTACATATCATGGTCATATCAGATTCTAGATGCGCAAGTTTGTTTGGCTAAATATCTTTAAAGTTGAAGCTAAAGTATATGGAGAAAGTACTTAATAAGTTGGAAAAGAGATAATGTTTTGACGTGCATGATGTTTAACTCCTTTAGTTGAGATATTCTGATGGAGCCGATGCTATTGTTGTAAATACCATATGGGTGTTTTAATTTACAAAGCTTTTCATAATTTAGCCCCTGCGTATTTATCAAACCTACTCATTAAAGATACATATGCAACTGCAAATTATAATCTTCGTTCCAAAAACAATAACAGCGCTGAAGATGCTGGATTTGTTTGTGTATTCAAAATATTTGTCCTTTGTTTTGTTATGACGGCTATTTCAGTCTGTAATCTTCATTAGTGAAGGCTATACCAGTTGGTAATAAGATATGAACAGAATGCAACAGTTATAAATCGTATTTTGGATCGAATTGTCTCTGTTTCTATTCCCGGTACACATAGACAGCAGGGATTTTCACTGTACTCAACAAAATGTTTTCGAAGTAACGATGTTCAAATGTTTTACTGCAGTCATTGATATGTATTTTAACAAAATAGCTCATTTGGTGCGTTTCAAGATAACGAAGTCTACAGTCGAATATAGGGTAAATTGCCTTCTACTTAAAACAATCACCACCTATGAAATATAACAAATCGTTTAAACATCGACATTAACGTTTTCTGCTTAAGGTGCCCACGCGTATTTCTAATACATGTAGGAACGCAGACTAGCTCGCGCCAGGTCCGCAGAATAAACATATCAGCAATAAGGAATGTTATAATTACGTCCCTTGCCGCGCATTTAATAAAATTTATGAATGGATGGATATAATCCTAAAAAGAGAATGTGTTAACATGCGTGTAAATATTCCTGGCTGTTTCAAATTTCATTCTTTAAAATGACGATCAGGGTTAGACATTTTGTTGTCACAGAAACTCATAAACATATGTTTTCTTTCCGCACAAGGTTTAAAGCGACTGCACTCCAGATGGACAAGTTACGCTAAAAAAAAGAAAATTTTCAATTTCAAGAAAACAATTGTCATTACTGTATCAGGGGCATTGTATTATGATAACGTGACAAGTTTTCTAACAAAAGAAACAATTAAAATGTGTTGTTTTGCTTACTTTTATTGTAGAAAATATCACCCCGTGACTAACGGGGTGGGCTCTTTGGTATATCAATATTTTTAACTCGCATCAAGTCAGCTGACTCTGTAGTGTAGTAGGTTAAGCCGCTGTAAATGTTTTGTAAGCGCAAAGATCCGAGTTCAAAACCTGGCTCGGGTAAATATTTTTTTCTACCTTTATTTTTAGCTCTTACACAAAGAAAATAATCTTGATGCTGACAAATTGAATATATATTGATTTTACCAAAAAATTAAAATTTACTAAGAATTTGGAGTGCAGTCGCTTTAAGAAATGACCGGCGGGTTAAGAAATCGGAACTATTTCTATAGGGTGTATATTTATAGTTAATCGTCCCTTATTTTTACGCATCATTGTAAAGTGAAATACATCCGCGGTTCTTTTTCGAAAACAGTTTACTTTAGTTATATTTACAAAATTTAGCTGATGCTGCATTACTTTATAACATCATATATTTAAACAATACAACTTTCATGTCTGCAATGGCCATATGGTTTCAAATGAAGAATCATAATTTAGGATTATATGCTGACTGGCGTGCCGGAGCTACTTTCAGATTTGGTACTTAAGGAGTAGGCTTCGGAAAACGGTATGTAAATTTGTTTGTTAAACAAATAAAAACAAAGTTAAAAATGGCCAACCAGACTGCATTTGGATTTCTCAACCAGGCATGGGGTCAATTACATTGAAATGTAATTAATTAAATTACAATTACATTAAGAAAGTCTTCAATTAAATTACAGTTACATCACAAATGCAATTAATTAAAATACAAATTACTTTGTTTTTAAACTTATTTTAAAGTTGAAAGTAATACATGAAATGACAGCGTTTTACTTTGAACAAATCTCACACACTTAGCTTTTAAGTTTACATCCAAAGCTACCAAAAGCCTTGTTATAAAACACTCGCCAGATCCCAGTTAGAGTATGTTTCCCAGGTTTGGAGTCCATACTACCAAGCTGACTAGAACAGGTTAGAAATGATCCACCTGGCACTCTATGGCATATGGACAACAAAACAACACTATAACTGCAAAATTATTAAACACTTATGAAATGGGGCTATTCATATGTTGAATATTCTTTCACATTAAATTTTCTTCACTAAGGATAAATGTATATTTATTTATCTTTTGTGTTTACTTACTTATTTCTTTCTCATTGTGTGCAATTTCAAATAAGTTTTCAGCAGAGTGCATTATTTCTACTTGTTTACTTTATTTTACTGGTATTTATATTCAAAATTTGACCAAAGTAATTGAAATGTAATTGAAATTACATGTGTTTTGATGATGTAATTAATTATATTACAATACATGTAATTGAAAAAGACTCCAATTACAAATTACATTCAATTACAGCAACTTTTGTAATTAATTACAGTCAATTACAATTGCATTATTCAATAACTCCATGCCTGTTCTCAACATTCATTTCTTGATTGGAAATCAGATGAAAAGCAGAGTTGTTTTAATATATTTAGCAGGTCGACATGACATTTCCAGGGAAATTAAGGCAGTACCATAAGCACAGCTGTTCTTTCTTTGTTTCCAACATAGATCTACTCCACCTAATTTTTTTGCAGTATTTTAAATGTTTACAGGCCTCGCCACCCATGCGCACAAATCTGCGTTCAAAGCTAGAATGAAAGCAGTTTTGTATAATGTAATTTCTGTTGTTTGCAACATCCAACCTGCTTGAGGTCAAGGACTACCACTCAGATATTTTTCTAAACAGTCACTCAACATCCACATAATATGAGTTATAGGGGGGGGGGGGGGGGAGAAAGGGGAGGGGGGGGGGGGGGGGGGGGGAGGGGAGAAAAAAAAAAAAAAAGAGGGGGGGGGGGGAGGGGGCACAACCCCCCCCGGGGGGGGGGGCGGGGGGACCACCCACCGGGCCCCGGGGGGGCCCCCCCCCCCCAAAGGGGGGGGGGGGGGTTTTTGGGTTTTTTGGGTTCCCAACCAACCATTTATATTATTATTATAATAGGGGGGGGGGTTTTTTTTTTTTTTTTTTTTTTTTTTTTTTTTTTTTTTTTTGAAAACATAAGGCCTAGAGCTTAGATATTTAGCATGGACCTCTACGAAGATTGTTCACATTATGACCACCGGGTCAGCATTGACCCACTAGGGGGATCACTTGATTTTACATAAACTAATTATAGGAAAAACTTAAAAGATCTTAGCAAGGCCTAACGCTTAGATATTTGGCATGTAGCATTGCCTAGTGGACCTCTAGCAAGCGTGGTCAAATATTGTCCATGGGATCAGAATAGACTATATATGTACCCAGGATGTCACTGATTTTTGTATAGACTTACTAACTTATACAGGAACAACTTAAAAGTCTTCTTCTCAGAAACCAAAAGGCCTAAAGCAAAGATATTTAGTATGTGTCAATGTCTAGTGGACCTCTACCAAGTTTGTTTAACTCATGTCCCCATGTTAATAATGACCCTGCCTTGGGGGTCATTTGCTATTGGAACTTCTCCGAAATCACATGGCCTAGAGCTCTAGATTTTAGATATTTGGTATGTATGGTAAAATTAACAACAGCCACTGGAGGGGTCCCTTGTCTGTATATAAAGATAAAGGAAAAACCTAGCTTCCAGTGAGTTTCTCTAGCAACCAACAACTTATTAAGCAACTAGTGACTTCCTAAGCAACTTTGATTTCCTCAGCAACCATTAACTTCCCCAAGCAACAAGTGACTTCCTCTTGAAACAAGTGACTAACTTAGCAACCAGTGACTTCCTTAGCAACTACTGACTTCCCCTTGGAACCAGTGACTTGCCATAGCAAAATGTGACTTCTTTACCAACCACTGACTTCCTTAGCAACCAGTGACTTTCTATAGCCAAAAGTGACATTGTTAGCAATTGTTGCTTTTCTAAGCAGCAATTAAGTTCC
Organism: Saxidomus purpurata; assembly: GCA_022818135.1. Classification (NCBI taxonomy): domain Eukaryota; kingdom Metazoa; phylum Mollusca; class Bivalvia; order Venerida; family Veneridae; genus Saxidomus; species Saxidomus purpurata. Next base: position 1,599,917 of record JAFMSR010000007.1, on the reverse strand, counting down.
CTAGCAACCAGTGACTTCCCATAGCAACCAGTGTTTCCTTTAGCAACCAGCAACTCCCTTAGAAACCAGTGGCTAACCTAGCAACCAGTGAGTTCCACTAGCAACAAGTGATTTCTTTAGCAACCATTGATTTCTTTAGCAATAATATAGTCCCCTAGCAACCACTGACTTCCCCTAGCAACCGATGACTTCCTAGAACGACTTCCTTAGCAACCTTTAGCATTATCTTGCTACCAGTGACTTTACTAGCAACCACTGACATCGTACGCAACTAGCAACAGTTGTGTTTTGCAATCACTGACTTTCCAGTACTGACCAGTGATTCCATTAGCAACCAGTGACTTTCTCTAGCACTCAGTGACCTCCTTATGATAGTTCACTGGTACTCAGGTGAGCGATATAGGGCATTCTTGGCCCTCTAGTTTAAGATCCTTCTTGTTATATAAATCTATTGATTAATGTTATTGACAATAGCTTTTTATAAGGTGTCCATTATGTAAAAAATGTAATGTGTCCAAATATCATTTTGTTGGTTGATTAAAAATCTATGTAGCTTTAAAAAATTGATACCTGAGTGATTTGTAGTTTCCAATCCATGATTATATAGGATGTGATATATCTGGCTAAATATTTAACAAAAAAATGCAAGTTCTCCAAACCCTCGCTCAAATTACCAACATTCTGCAACTATATTCGATCCTGAAGTGATCATTAAGTACAAAATTTACTGTTACAATAATTTATTAAGGCAGTGTTTAACGAAATTGAATTGGTGTTTTAGACAAATATATTAATGATCTGGTTTTTTTTACCTATACATTTTATTGATATGTAGATGCCGCTTGCGTATCTTCATATTTCATTACATTGTTTTCATGTTTATTTTCCTGTGGTCTCGATCTTATTTTGTAGCACCGGCTAGTTATGTCCGTAATCACAACAGCCTGTAGAAACACCTACAATGCCTTTAAAACCATTGCATTTTGATGATTTTTTTATGTGCCTTAACTGGAAGGTTTTTGAACTGAAAATAAAAAACAAACAATATTATCTTAGTAAACATTGATTCCGTTGCCAAAACTGCTCAAATACTGAATAGTTTCTTTCGTGTTCAAGGGTTCAATTTGCAAATCATTATTTCTATGGGGTATTAATTATTACATAAAATAGATTTTGAGCCATATGAACTCATCTAAGCTTACTAGCTTAATCTGGTAGGAGAGCAATTAAGTATTTAACTGGATATACACGGATGTACAGTTTCCAGACTATACAACATAGATATCCGAAGCTTATCAAGTGAATTTATGAGTTATCTACATGTACCCTGAACGAGTAAACTGAATCCTGAGTGTATTACTCTAACAACCTATAGAGAAAAAAAGCTTATTTGAAACTGACATGATTGCTTGTTATATTGTCATAATTATAAATACTTTGTTCAAAGCTCAAATGAGATATGCAATTTAACCACAAACACTGAATCAGTTGTTAAGCCTGGCCACATACCGGGAATTTTACGTAGGAGTTACATATATGAAAAACAGTCAGTTACATTTACTTGGTAAAAATAGGTAGAAATAGAATGGAAGTAGACCTGTTTGAAACTGTAAACCCGTGTATTACATGACATTGCCTTCAGAATTGTGACCGCTAAATTTTCATTCCATTCTTTTTACCTCCTCAGGGAAAAGCTTAACAATAATTATTGTGCACAGTTGTTTCATAGTTGTGACTCAGTTCTTTAGAATGAACTGGTGAAAATATCAAAATTAAGCAGTTTTGTGTACTTTTATCAGATGCTAAGCTTAGTTGTTAGTGTAACATGAGGATAAAACTATATTATTATTTCAAGAACGCAATGGTAAATTTTTATTTTATTTCTGTAATATGGATTCATAACTACCTTCAGCTGACATGCAAGAAACAAGTATGCACCTATTTCCAGAATTGAAAAATTGTGCATTTCTTTTGTTCAATTCTAAATATGATACAGATCAAAATGTTTCCTATGGCAGTGGGGGTGTCACTGCCTTTGGTCACTGTAGTATCAAGACACTTCACCGCCACTGTAGTCTATTCACCTAATGGTTGATTGATACATCGTGTAATTACAATACTGTATGTTGATTATAATTATATGTATTGAAAAATGTGTGTTTCTAGATATTTAAAAGGTGTGTTTTCATTATATTTTAGTTTATCTCTGAATGTCTTCTAAAAGTGGTGTGCGATCAAAATTGAGTTGATGATATGGATCACTTAAAGTTAATTAATCCATGAGGCTGAACTGAAATCAGAATACAGTTAAACAAAAAAAAAAAAAAGGATGCAAGTTATGAAGTAACTTACTTTTATTTGTCTTACACGATTTTGTATTTTTTTAAATGAAAAACAGCTTTTTGGGGCCAGTAGGGGTGTGGGGGGGGGGTCACAAAGCCCTTCAAACCCCTGACAGCCCAAGCTAAACTGGGCCTGCCACAATTTAGAGGTACATGTAGAATAGATGACTGCCAGGTACTTAAAGAACCATAACAGTTCAACCATTGATTCATTTGTTAGTTAAATTTACCATGAAAGCTGGCAATCTAAGTTTTCAAGTACGTATGTATCAGTATTCTACTTGAGTTCTACAAAAAACACACTGATGTAACTTCTCACCACTCATGCTCATCAATCAAATTTTAATTAAATCTGTTTATCATGCACATTTTGTAAATCATGTTGATATTTGTATGCTAATGCCTGCTGTGATTTTGTCTGTTTTTAGAGTACAGTTTCTGATGACCAGGCGAAAATTTGTGACATTATGAATATGGAAGATGAATCTCCAAGCAGGAAAATTTCCCATCATGTTGAGAAAGACCTGCTGGTGGACAAGAAAAATACCGACTTTGCTGAAATCAAGAATGAAACATCAGGGGGTCAAGATAATAAACCAGAAATAAAAATCCTCCTTCCTGTGAAGAAAAGGAAAATTGAAAATGTTAAACGACAACGAGCAAAAAATTCAGATGTATCACAAAAGCAGTGTAAGCTTGACTTTCCCCCATGCAAGGTGTGTCTAGGACGTGGTTCTGGTCTTCACTATGGTGTGAATAGTTGTGAATCTTGTAAATCATTCTTCAGGCGGTGTTTGACCAGGAAAGAGGAATATAAATGTATGAAAAGCAGAGACTGTCCTGTCACATCACAGGTTAGAGGGAATTGTTCAGGTTGCAGGTATCAAAGATGTCTCCAAGTTGGCATGTCAAGAGAGGCTGCATGTCTAGGACGGTACACTTTGTCCCGAAGAACAAGAACTATAATGGAGGCTAAAGGTGAACCAAGCGAAACAGATCTTGATGTTAGCTCAAAGGTAGCTGATTATACTAAAAATAATTACAGTGTGACGCCTAGTGCAGATAGGATTGAATCCTTAGAAGAATCAGATTCTAGAATAAGTTCCGGTAGTCTTGATAGAATGAATGAGCCAGTTCTTGAAGTAACCATTGATCAGGGATCGGGAGTTATTGTTAAAGTAATACAAGAAGAATATGCCAGTAGCATCTTAGAAGAAATTGATTTGATGAGTAAACTTGTAAGTGCTATGGAACAAATTCGGCCTTTTGGCAATATTGTTACTGAAGCTCAGATTAAGAAAAAGATACAGGAAGACTATGAAAATTATCATACAAAGGCCCAAGTGTTTGGCAACATGAAACCTGTGCCTCAGGATGAATACTTTGCATTACTTGAATCAACGGGTATTGACATTGATGGAAGACAGGAGTTTCTGCGTCAGTCAGCAATGTCATGTCAACCTGTTCTCCACAGTTACATTGCTTTTGCCAATGTAGTCCCGGGTTTCTCATCTTTGTCTCTGGAAGATCAGTGCAGTTTGCTAAAAACTTCACATTTTGAAGTATTTTTACTTCTCACATATAAAGGGTACGACCCTGATCTCCAGATGATACTGACAGAGACGGGTAAAGCGTACCATATTGACCAGGCAGCTGATATCTTTTACTCTCGTAATCTCATAAACTCTATCTTCGATGTCTGCAAAAAGATACAAAATCTTCAGTTGACAAAAGAAGAAACTGCGTTATTACTTGCAATTGCTGTGACATTTGGTGATAGATGTGAGCTTGAAGACAGTAACAATGTCGATGAAATTCAGCTGAAAGTTGTACAAATTTTCAGAGCATACTTATCAAGGACGCGTCCATACAATTCAACAAAATTTTTTACAAAAATTGTTGATTGTTTTATTGCAATGAGAGCTGTAAATGATCAGTATTTAAAGGAATACGGTGTGATATGCCAAGATAAACTTGTTCAGAAAGAAGCACCTATATGGCTGGCCTACATTAATTCAAAAACAGTTCAGGAGGGAAGTCAGACCGCAAAAGCAAAGGCTGAGGCTGAGGCAGAAGAACAGGAAGTAGAAAACCTTTAACTTCCTGTTCATGGGTGGAGTCCTGTGATAATGATCTGTAATCATTAAAAACTTGGTAGACGGGACAAAAGCTGTACAACACGCAGGGAATGAAGACTGTTGATAACATACTTGGATGACACCGGTGAAACGAGTTTCTTGTCATGTTGCGTTAGAATGCATGCATTTCAACAGCTATTCTTTGATCGTGTTGATTGACAACGGCTAGAAATAAAGAAAATAGCAGGGAAATTTTTTTTTTTTAAAAGAATGAATTTAAGAACCAATTATTTGCTTCCCCTCAATGATACAATGATACTTAACATTTTTGGTCAAATTTTTCATCTGGTATTTAGATAAAATGGCCCCAGCTAGCTATTGTTGATCTCTGTCATCTTGTAGTGAAGCTATTTATCTCTGTGATCTGGTAGGAAAGGTTTAATTGTTACAGAGTTAAAAAATCAAAACCCCATACATGAATGTATGTTTCAGTGATATTTTTATGTCTTGTGTACATTTTACCGGGCAGTAGAGTTTTTTTATATGTATTGTGTCAAATATTACTGATTAGGTAATGATAAATTCATTGTTGGATTAACATCTAAATTTTTTAATAAGGAAGTTACGTTTTCAGCTCGACATTTCAAAGTTATCCATACCACCCTAATTTTAAGCTGACCTGAGCATGAAATGCTCAAGGTGAGCTATTGTGATGGCCTGGTGTCTATTGTCCGTCTGTCCACAGTTAACCTTGTGTATGCAATAGAGGCTGCATTTTTCATTGGATCTTCATGTTAATTACTCAGACTGAGAATGTAGGTTGAGTTGGAATATGAGTCACCTGAGATCAAAAACTTAGGAAGTCACCATGTCAGATCATAGAAAAACCTCGTGCATGAAATAGGGGTTGTATTTTGAATTGGAACTTACTTGATGAAACTTTGTAGATCAAGTTTGAATAAGGGTTATATTGGTTCAATGAACTATTGGTTACAAGGTCAAATATCGGAAAACCTTGTGTATACATGTACAATGGTCTGCATTTTTCACTAAACTTAAAGGTCACATAGTACAAAAGCGAAAATTCAAATAACTTAAAAACACGAAATCTTATGTTAATACAAATGAAAGATGGATTTAGCAATTCTTAAATAAACCACAGTTCATGTACACTTGGTTTCAGATGGATTATCTTGAAGAAAGTTAAAGACTTCAAGTTTGTCAAATTATGGGTTTCACCTAGGTACACATAACTAGGTTACAGGGTTCCAAAATCTGTAAATGTTACGACAAACCTTGTGTATACATGTACATGCCATGGAAGATACTGCACTTAATTTTCGCTTAGAAGTGGACCTTTAAATTTGGACATTACTCAAAAATTACATTTTATAGCCAATCATCGTGTAAATTGGTCAGAATAAATGCCTTGATGAAATCTAGGTTGAGTTTGAATATAGGTCATCTGTGGTAAAAAACTAAGTCACCAGGTCAAATCATAGAAAACCTTGATTATGCAATGGAGTCTGTTTTTTAGCTCACCTGGCACAAAGTGCCAGAGTGAGCTATAAGGACCGCATTCCGTCCTGCGTACATCCATTCGTCCGTCCACCATTTCCTTCAAACGACATCTCCTCTGAAACCACTGAATGTTTTGGTTATTGGACCTCTACCAAGATTGTTCAAAATTGACCCCGTGCGGATGGTCACTTAGTTTTGCATAGGCTTTATATAGGAAAAACTTTAAACTTGTTTTCTCTGAAACCACAAAGCCTAGAGCTTAGATATTTAGTATGTAGTATCGTCCAGTAGACCTCTACCAAGGTTGTTCAAATTATGACGCCATGGTCAAAATTGACCCTGTAGAGGGAGTCACTTAGTTTTACATAGGCTTATATAGGAAAAACTTTAAAAATCTTCTCTGAAACCACAAGGCCTAGAGCTTAGATATTTGGCATGTAGCATTGGCTAGTGGACCTCTACCAAGATTGTTCAAATTATGACCCCCAGGTCAAAATTGACCCTGCACAGGGGGTCACTTAGTTTTACATAGGCTTATATAGGGAAAATCTTCTCTGAAACCACAAAGCCTAGAGCTTAGATATTTGGCATGTAGCATTGTCTAGTGGACCTCTAGCAAGATTGTTCAAATCATGACCCCCAGGCCAAATTGACCCCGCAGGGGGGGGGGGGGGGTCACTTGGTTTTGCATAGGCTTATATAGGAAAAACATTAAAAAATTTCTTCTCTGAAACCACAAGGCCTAGAGATTAGATATTTGGCATGTAAAAAGGCCTATTGGACTTCTACTAAGATTGTTCAAATCATGAACCCCAGTTCAAAATTAACCTTTCCCGGGAGGGGGCAGGGAGGTGTCGGAGGAAGATGACTTGATTATACATAGGCTTATATAGGGAAAACTTAAAAAAACAAGAAGGCCGACAGGCAGAGAATTGTTATTTGGAATGTTACTTAGCATTGTCTTGTGAACCTCTACGAATTATGTTAGAATCATGAGCCCTTGTATTATAGCCAATTGTAGTCAGGTGAGCGATATAGGGCCATCATGGCCCTCTCGTTTACTGGAACTTCTGTTGTTATGCAAAAATCACATTTTATAGCCAATCACAATGTAAATTGATCCTAATGTTTGTTTTGTTTACCAATAGGTCAAACAGAATGTTGGTGTTAAAGAAATAATGATATTTACTTTAGGGTTGAATTTTGGTAGCATTAGGTAATAAGTAAGTCTCAAGTTAGCGATACAGGGCCATGTTGGCACTCTTGTTTTTAGAACCATTAAAGATATTGCTTTGAATATGTTGTACGACATTGTATGTCGTCTTTTCACATTTCCTTCAAAAGACATCAATCTCCTCTGAAACCACTAGGCCAATGTTGAAAATTTGTTCAAATCATGCCTAGCAACAAGTGCCTTCCCTAGCTACCAGTGACTTCCTTAGACACTACCGACTCCCTTAGAAACCACTATGTTAAGTTAATGCTTTTGTACTCAGGTGAGCTATATAGGGCCATCACAGCCCTCTTGTTTAACTGTACTTATGGACTCCCAAGTTCAAGTATTTTGAGCAAGGCAGTGTCATTCACAAATATCTGTAACAATTTAATGAAAGTATTTATTTGAAACTTTGCTATAGTGTTCAGGGGTATCAAACAATTTAGTTAGGTAACTCTTGACTTAATATCTTACTACTAGTGTCCTTTGTTCACACTTTGAAAATACACAGATTCTTGTTTTGCCTTATACTGTCAAAAGTTTTGCTTTTTTGGCAAACACTGAGAATAGTCGAGTGCGCTGTCTTATGGACAGCTTTTGTTGATTTTGGTTTTAAAAAATTTGATTGGTGTTTGTATAACAAAGTTTTTAGAAATTACATGTACAATGAACTTATGTTAGGTTTCTGTTTTACTTCTTCTAGAACATCAAACATAAAATTATGTTTTTGACATATTTAGATTTTCTATTACTTATGGTTTATGTTTTTGATGAAACGGAAGGGCAAGGTACTTATTAATGAAATAGAGCCCCTATTAAGGGGCTCCATGAAACTACAGTAACCATAACAGCATTTGAAAAAAAAGAAAAAAAACCAGTAGTTTCATGATACTGTACCCCTCAGTTTTTACATTATGACCTCAATTTATTTAGGATGATCTGATTTTCTTAGCCTCAGTCATGTAATTTTTTTCATTATTTGTAACCTGGTTGTAGCACTTCAAAAATTACTAAGTTTGTATTGTTCCATTTAAACTTGCTGTTTTAAATAAAATTAAATCATTGTAAAAGTAGTAACTCTTCAAATATATCCACAAAATGGGATTGTCCTGCTTGTTGTCTTACAGTAAAATCAAATATTCAAAGAAGATGAGATATATATTTTTGTTCACATCATGTCTGTTAGTAGACCATATTTATGTTTAGCCAATGATCCTCCAAGTGTACATGGAGGCTTGGTATAACAAGAAGGCCATTTTGATTTTAAGGCCTGTAAAGTAGAGGTCAAAATTGCAATGATTTCAAGCAGTAAAACATTGTCCATCAACAACTTGTGGATGCTTGGGACCTTAGTAGGTCACTTTTCAGGGTCATGGTGACATTGTACATTAAAACAGTTTCTGATTGACAACCCTTGATTCCTTAACCCTGTAGGGAGATTGTTCAACACCAAGAAATTACCTATTATTTTATTTTGGTATATACATGTGTATGTTAAAAGTCAAGGTCATAGTAAACTTGAAAAAGTTTCCAATGAACATGTGAAAAAGAATCTGGCCTTATGAGTCTCAAATTTGGTAGGGAAATTGTTCATGACTAGCATATAACTTTGAAGTGAGTAGGTCAGATGTCAAGCTGACCATTTTAGCTGAAGGGCCTATTGTTTTTGCCACCTTCATTGGGTTAATTGTCATTAGACAGCATGTGTATTGCATTGTATCTGTTGATTACCATAGTTGTTATACTTTGGGTTTTCAGAGCAGAATAAAACTAAATTGATTCATGCACAATAATTTCATGAAAAATTGTAACTTATTCAAGTTTCTCTTTACTTTAGATCATTGTTGAAATTGTTAAAGAACTGTTGTAGTTTTAAGAATTCTCATATTATTTATTCATACTAGATATTTATGAAGTGACATGAGTCCTTTGATTCATATAGCTTTGAATAACAATAACAAATTGAATGACGTTTTACATGAGTTATATACTTTCAAGAGCAAACAGAAACTTTTCTATATAATCCTATAATTATATGTACATGAACAGCTGCATATACTTATGTAGTATGTTATGATATGAACAGATATTATGTATTTTCATGAAAGGTTTAATTGATATAGTAATGATACCTGGTGATCGGTGTAGTATGTGTTTTGTACTTTCTGTCCATATTTTTTTCATGTTGGTTCAACATCCTCCCCGATATTAGTAGCTTAAGTTAATTTTCAATTTACAGGAATGAACATGTCTCCTGATTGTAACATCAAAGTTATAGCTTTAAAACTTTCTTCACTTATTAACAATCATAATTATGACCATGATTTTACCTTTGAATGCCTCTGTTTTACGTACAATGAGGGAACTGAAGGTTAGGGATGTATAGAAAAGCCAATGTGTTATATTTCTTTTCTCTAATTAACATAGGCAAGCTACCCAAAGACCAGAACTTCATGTATTAGAATTTTGTTACTTTCTGTATTAATGTAAATCATGTCTAGTCAGAGAACAGTGTTATTTTCTTTGTAGAATTCCTGAAGTCAAAAAGCTTTTTTTGTTCCGGCCATTTTTCACCACAGCTAGTTGAGATATATCTCTGTCAACATGGTTTTTGTCTTCATTTAATCTCATGAAGTCACATGTTAGCAAAGTAGATTTGTTTAAGATAAAGCTTTTAGCCTTTATTCGCTTTGGATTCAGATATTGCTTCAAGATGTACCAGTATAGCATTGTTACTAAGGCTTTTTAGATTGGGACAAATTGGTTTTATAACTCTGCAGAATACTGTTTTGATTGTAAGTTTCAAACACAACATTTCAAGTTTGTGCGCCTAAAGTGATGGCGATGTAGAAAATACAAATTTTAGATTCAGAATCAACTACATGCACTATTCATAAATAACAGTAAATTGTTACTTAGAAAATGATTTACAGGTTGAATTTTTTTTATATATTTTAGGGTTGAGTCAGTATTCTATAACTTAAATACAATCATATGGATATTGGACCTGTATGATTTTACTGCTTTGGGAAGTATTAAAAGTAAATTGTATCTAAAAATACAAGCAGCACCTGTTAAATTGATATAGTGTATGTGCATCATTGATATATTATGTGTTAACTTACATGTATGCTTACATTTAATAAGCAATTTAATATAAAAGTCTGTTTGTTGAGATGCGAGAATTCTTATATCTTAGTTTTGTTAATAGTATATTCCGTATTACTTATGAAGTGTTTTTATTATAATTATGTCTAACAAACAAGTATTGAAATACTTGGTGAGAAATGTTAACTCCATGAAATTATAATAAAAAAAGTGTATGAAAAAGTTGTATTTGAGCTTTGTCTTATGTCCACAATAATATTGTCATTATGTCTTGACTTTCAGACATGTGAAATTTAACTGCTTCTACTAAGGTAGTTTTTGTTGATGGTGTTGTGTGTCCATCTGCACATACTCTGTAGACATCTTTGTGTGCAACTTGGGTTTGCTGAAGTTCATCCCGTCATTGCTGGGTTAAAATTGTATTTTTGGGGGGTTAAAAAGATCAAAGGGATTCATATTCCATTGATCTACATCTTCCAACAGAAGTATTATAAATGAAGTAGGTAGGCCATTTTTGGGACTGAAAACTAGGTCCTCGGATTAAATCGTGAGCTACATTTTGTTCGAACTTACCATGAAAGATGGTCAGACTGTGTGTGTTGTGGAATCCTATGTTTACTTTGGAAAAGGGTTAAAAACTTTGGACAACATGTACATTTATACAAAATCCCAGTCAACACTCCAAGGCTACACTCATGAAAGTTGGTCAGTATGTTTGTCATGATGAAATCTGGGTCCACATTGAAACTGGGTCACATGGTGTCAAACACTAGAATGACTTGTGAACATGATAGATGCCATATTTTGTCCCAAAGAAGAATAAAACTCGGTCATAATGTTAATCTTGGTGAATTATCTGTCAAGGTCTTTTAACGGTGTTAGTGCTGTGTTGCAGATATCCTTAGTTGAGCCATAAAGGACTGGTTCATCGTTTTAAAACCAATTATTACCTAAGACTTGATTGACCAGAAGCGAGTTTATTGTGCAACACTGGAACATTACTAATTTACTAGTCATCTGCAGACACTCTAGTGTAGCTTCTTTGCACAAACAATTCCACTGTGGAACAGTCTACTTGCATCACATGCTGAAGCTTGTCTTTTTAAAACTATCTTCCTTCCCATTCCATCACGAGGCTTCCGTCACAAAGAACACATTTTTATAGACAAAAACATTTATAGACAAAGAACACATCTTTATAGACAAAGAGCAGGTCTCAGGAAAAGAAATGATGGGAATCCCCAAAATACAGATACACTGTAAGTAGTTCATGACATTAACATTAAGTTCAGCTAAGGCTCTACTCAATGTATTAATGTGTTGAGGAGGAAAGATAACACAGTGAGGTTTTGAATGTTTTTTTATTAAAAATATATGTATCTGCCTTTAAATCTTTAACCTTTTGAGACAGTTTTTTGTTGTCCGTTTAACAAACGTTTACTGCGATTAACACTTGATACGACTAATTTCCACGCAACACTTTATAAACAAAATGTTGCAACACACTTCTAAAGAAAACTTGACCGCACACAAATGAAAGTAGGGTTTTAACACAAATCGAATGAAGCCCAGGTAACGGTCAATTAAATTGAACATTCCAAAAGAAATCACAGATATCAAAAATACAAAATCATATTGTTTCTAATGACCTTAAATTATTTTACTTTTAACCAACTCTGAAGCAGTAAACTTTTCTATTCTTGAGTTTGAACCAGAATTAGCTTCCTTGGTGTAGTAACTTGTAAACACAGAGAGGTTTAGCTAACACACACACACATTAAATTACAATGTTTTCCTTTCCTCAAATTTAAAAATAATTTCATATTACAATGTAAAATGAGGAAGATAATCTCTAAACACCATATAGAGTCGAGCAAACACCAGCAACTAGACTTCCAGGGAAACAAAATACAAATGAATCTGGTATCTATGAGAAAACGTAGCAAAATGAAAATTTAAGATGCTTGGTCAAGATTTTCGAATATTGTTTTGCAGAAATTCAACAATAATCACTTAAATTATCTAAAGCAGCAGACCAATTAAGATAACTTAAATTTCACACTGACAACGGAAAGTAGTTCCAAATCATTGACATGGCGAGCCCCTCCCCTTATATCCCCTCTCCAAGTTACATTTAGCATATCAGTTACATAAACTTCTGAAACAGTGACTGTGTATTTTGTCTCCTAGCGGACACTAAAGAAACTGGATGTAGTCAGTGAAACAGAATGGAAGCAGCCAGGGCCTATGTTCACATTTATGGATAGTTTACAGTGCATAGGTAGGTATATCTGAAACCAAGCACTTTGAAAACTGCCTGATAAGCATATCAGACACTTTGGAAACTTGCAGCATTTTATTTGTGTTCCTACCTAGAGCACAGGTCTTTGTTTACAGTAGAGTAAACATGACACTTTATGGAAAAAAACACTGGTTCAAAATTCACACGTATCGCAATTTACATTATAATACCATAAATAATTAGTCAGATAACATTCAGATATCTAACTGTATGGAACACCAAATCTACATATATTCAAATATTTGAAGAGGTCTTAAACATATCTGACAAGCTGATCAATTTACAATGACCTACTTAGTCTGATAACTCTAAAAGATAACGCTATTGTAGGGTTATATTCCTTTAATCAGCATGGCATTTCCAATAAAACCTATTTTGCACAACTTCAAACAATCAATATCAGCTGATATCATGACCTACTTACGATCCAATGTGAACGAAATTCAACCTTAAACTTTCTATCATAAACACAAACATTCTGTTTGACTTTTGCAAGACAAACACTCTGACCAATTTCATGATTATTTCCAATAAAATGTGACTTCTAGAGTATAGTGTCTTTCTATTATAATGTCACCCCTTCTTCGAAGGTCAGCTTTTTCTGTCTTATGAGACCATTTCTATTTGAGCACATTTACCTCCTGATACCCTACCCTTTCAATGCCAGGCACCATGCAGGTAGGCAAACGGTAACCATTATTTAACTAGCTGGCGGCTCACTAACCGGCCATTTCAGACCGGACCACTGCTGGGGGTTTTCCTGTGATCTTACATGGAGATCTAGATTTTAATTACATGTGATGAACATTAAATCTTGACATAGAAATCAACAAGGCATACGCTCTGGCCAAGTTTCCCGATGATTGATTGATAAATTGTCGTCTCCAGATTGTTAACAATGTTTTGTCTGATCTGTTCTAATGAACTACTTTTTAACCCCAAGTCACCAAGTTTCAAACGTTTGGACACAAATTCTGACAAATTTTCACAAAGATGGGATATTAAATGTAGCCTCTAAGAGTGTAAACAAGGGTTTTCTTTGATTTGACCATGTGACCTAGTTTTGACCCCAGGTGGCAAAGATTATCCATAGTTGATTTCGACCTAGAAGTTATCAAGACAGCCATTCTGACCAAACTTCATGAAGTTTCAGTGAAAAATGCAGCCTAAATTGCATACACAAGAATTTTCTATATTTTGACTGGATGACCTAGTTTTTACCTCAGATGACCGATATTCAGAATTCAACCTAGAATTCATCAAGACATACATTCTGATCAAGTTTCACAAAAGTCAAATGCAAAATACAATCTCAACTGTACACACAAAGTTTTTCTTCGTGGTATTCTAGTTTTAATCAAAGATGACCTATATTCGAGCTCAACCTAGATTTCACCAAGGAAATAATTCTGAACTAGTTTAATGAAGATTCAGTAAAATTGCAGCTTCTATAAGTGTGGACTGAGAGCAGGTGACGGACGACAGACATACGACGAACACTAAGCGATCACAATAGCACACCTTGAGTAGTTCGTGCTCATGCGAGGTAAAATTTACTCACAGTGATGTAAGTTGTCACTATGATTAATCTTGTGTCAATGAACACAGCTTAAGCAGGGCAGCACATGTAATATTTCACTTTATGTAATACGGGACAGACGGATGGGAGAGGAGCGAAGGGACAACATGCGTGATCCCTATGTAGTTATAATTAAGAAGGATCTAGTGTATATGACATATTCATCTTCTAGATGAGCTAAAACCAGTGATGACTTATTAAAGTCTATGGAATGATATTGAGGTAAAAATTACACTATGCCTGCTTACTGTTACAATTTACTCATTGACACTGCTATTGTGCTTATTGGTACAGTCATCATGCATGCTTGCACTTTCATCACGCTTGTTGACAATGATACCATGCTTGCTGGACGTTACAACTTGTATGTTGTTTAGGCCATGATGCCTTTTTCATATTTTCATTTGACTGAATGACAGTGCAATCTAGCGTAATGGTTTATTTCATCATGCTGTGGTTATCTTGCATCCAAGAACAAAATGCACGAAGTGATCAACCAGTATGGAAAATGTTATCAGGCACTAGGCAAAATAGAACTAAGCATAATGTCATTTCAAAATTATAAGTCACATTTTGATAACAGGGGGCGCTATGTTCTAGTCGTGTTTTTCCGTAATTTGAATAATTATTTGCCGGAAAGATTATCGTGGATAAACTGATATTTTGTAACATAATTGCTGTAAGGTAAATTAGCTTGTAGCAATAAATTACCATGGACAAAATTACACGTTACATCATATCATATCTTTCTGAAATCTTTCATAAAAATTTCTTTCATAACTAAATGTTCAATATATTTGGTAACATACTGAGTGCCTTGGAGGTTACAGGAATTTTAAATCCTTGATTTTCTAGGAAATGAATTATAAAAGGAATAACGATTTGCCCCATTTACGATTCGCCCCACATTAGTGACAATACGCCCCACTTTAACAACATCATATTAAGCATGTTATAAATCATTTTACTGTGAAGAATGTTTAGTTTAAATGTACGTTTTTGTATATCTGGTGTTATGTTTTATATTTTTACATGAAAAAATACTTATTAATGCAATCAATTAAAATCATATCCTTTGTCAGTTAGATTTTTATTTTATTTCTAATTCTGCTAGACCAATAGGTCACATTTTGTACATGTAATTATGATAAAAATCTTTGAATAATATGCAGTGGCGTAGGTACCGGTACGCAAAAATGCAGTTGCGTACACATTAATTGGTGTGTTCAAAATGATCGGTTTTAAAATTAATTTTAAAGCATCATTGGGCTTCCCATTTCTATTTTTTCAAGAAGGATAGCCCACAAACAATCCTAGTATGTTCGCATCTTCGGTGCTGGAACCGCTTAGAGTACACATTGTTTTAACCTAGCTACACCACTGATATGAATATAATGCTTTACTTCAATAAATGCATACAGATAATGTTAAAAAAACAAACAGATTTCCACTTCCATTTTCACTATATTTATAAAAGTCAAATCCTTCTTTAACACTCCGCCCCTCAGTTACAACACATAACATAACTCCTGCATGGGAAAGCTGGATGCTAAAAACACGGCAATTTCCCCTCCCATTCCGAGTTCCCCTACGGTGTGAAGGCAATGATTGCAATTGACTAGTGCAGAATGGCTCAATAGCACTTCCGATGGTATACTACTCTACTATGCCCAAAAAACTTATTGAAGTAAATCCTGGGTGAGAAAATACGAAGGTCCCTCCCAGGGCTCAAACCCCGGACCTCGTGATCTGAAGGCGGACACTCATCCACGTCGCTAAAGGGTTAACCCAACAGCAAGGCTGTTGGCAGTGGCCTATAAACCTACAATCACTACACTTCTCCCTCTTTTACTTTCCAGAGCTAGACAGCCCTCCAGATTGGACCCTCCATTCTCCCCGAATGAGTCCGTCAAACACTTCTGACACCATTAAAGTAAATCCTGGGTGAGAAAATACCAAGGTCCCTCCTGGGGCTCGAACCCCGGACCTTGTGACCTGAAGGCGAACACTCAACCACGTCGCTAAAGGGTTATAACCCAACAGCAAGGCTGTTGGAAGTGGCCTATAAACCTACAATCACTACACTATTTACAACAGAGACAAAACATAACTTGTATTGGTCTTGTAGAATCTTCTCCAGTTCTGGTACTCGTCTTCTACGTCCATTTTTTACACTAGCGGATCCAGGGGGAGGGGGCTAAAATTCCCCAACCTTAAATAAATGTCTGAGTATAAATTTATATTTTCTGTTTCCGAAATCGGTATCTTAAAAGTATCAAAAACACGTTTGAAATGCAGGTAAATGCAAAAAATGGCACCCTCGAAAATTTTTTTAGGGGAACATGCCCCTGGACACCCCTAAAAAGGCCTTCCTACTTTTTTAACCTCTGGCTACGGCCCTGACATTGTTCATTGCCATTCAATTATACATGTTAATTATACACTCGCTCGCTCAACCGCTGTTTAGTGTTGGATGGCAAAAAAGTTACGCCCCACCTAAGACCAAATCCTCGATCCGCCCCTGTTTTATTCCACTTATAATAACGATGCCGATTAAACTGTGTCAGTAGTATAGAGGAGACATCAAGAGAATTTTTAAAAGGCGCTGTATTTCTTCCAATAATAAAAAATTGTCTGTAAATAAAGCTTGAAAGCTACGTAAAACTTAAGCGGCGATGTGCTAATTAATGGAGTAATTGAAACAAAAAGACACAACGATGGGAAACGGTTTAGGCAACAGCTAATTTAAGTCCGTCATAGGCCGGAGATTTCCGCTATCTTTCGCGAAAACTACGAACGTGCGCCCCGGTATCAAAATGTGATGTGCAAATGCAATTAACATTATGCTTACTTTCAACTTGCTTAGTGGCTGATTGCATCTTTCATTTTGTGTGGTCACATCGTGTGTTTTGTTCTAAGAGCATTATAACTGTGCAAGTTGAAATATCAAAAGCTTATATACAGTCCCGGTATGTTGAAATATTTCATTACGTTACATTGCACTGTCATTCAGCCATATAGACATCAGGGACTAAATACCATACAAGTTGTAACTTCCAGCAAGCATGGTATCATTGTCAACAAGCGTGATGAAAGTGCAAGCATGCATAATGACTGTACCAATAAGCACAATAGCAGTGTCAATGAGTAAATTGTAACAGTAAGCAGGCATTGTGTAATTGTCAACAAGCGTGATGAAAGTGCAAGCATGCATAGTGACTGTACCAATAAGCACAATAGCAGTGTCAATGAGTAAATTGTAACAGTAAGCAGGCATTGTGTAATTTTTACCTCAATATCATTCCATAAAAGTCCATTAGATAGCTATGGAAACCGACTTACCCAAATGGACCAAGAGCATCGGAGACCTCGACAGACCCTTGTTTCTTCATCATCCTATAGTAGTCTGTTAGTATATATTTTCAGCACTCAACTTCTGTGGGGAAAGGGGATGGGTCATATTCCCCTGTTTGTTCCAAAACTGAATAAAAAAACATTGACAAACTATTAAAAACTTTTGAAAAGGGTTAAAATCACATATGTTTCTGTAAAGAAACACGGCAAAACCTCGACATTCCTTCTGACGAGCTAGGTTTTACATGTCACACAGTCTGTGTATGGACAAATATCTGTGTAAAATAATTTCAACACATTGAAATTGGACAAAACTTGGTTATTTACACTGATAATTTGTCCTATTGCCAATAAATCTTGCACACAATTAAAGTCCCAGGATCACATTTACGAGTAGCTCTTATTTTATCAAGAAAGATGTTTACTGACAGAAATGACCTTTATTTGTACCAAAAACATTCCTTTCTTTAAATCGGTAAGTACATATTAGAAACATAATTATTAGCGCAGTATTTATTCAATGATATTGCAAAAAATAAGACAGGCTTTCTGGCAACTGTTTTTCTTGACGAAACAACTTGAATACGATAGATAGCATATATCAAAATTGTTTTAGAGTACATAGAACATGGTTCTATAATTTTTCTTTCAATAAAATGTTACTATCAGTAAAGTCAAAGTGATCCTGCGACTTTAAGTGCAAAGCAAGACTTATGAGAACTTTTTTTTCTATCGCACGCCATCTCATTTCCCCACGCTATACTAACTTTGGAAAGACAGACGACATGTCAGACAGCGAAGATCATCACATTATCCCACCGCTGGTCAGCTAGAGCACGTGGATAATAATTCTTTTATTTCACATTGCATTCATTCTCTTGTAATCTTGATTTACACTCACTTGTAATATTGTTATTTTTTTAAGAAAACATGTATATACATGTAAGTGTATATGCTCTTGCACTGGAAGACATAAATAACATGTCATATACTCAAGTGTTCTCATTTTATAGGCAGTATTGCCCTGGTCCTGGTGCAAACAGGGCAGGAGTTAATAGCTATGACAAACGGACGACGGGAGAAATAGAGAAGATTATCACATGATCCCCGCTACTCCGCTAGAGCACCAGGATAATAATTCAATAAATTAAATGCAATAAGTCTCTGCATTATAGTGTTCATATACAGGGTGTCTCATAATATCAGTTACCATTTCGGTGCTTTATATTTCTTTACCAATGTAATACACGCTTAAACAAACGTAATTACGTGATAGTAGACAGAATAAAGTTTAATTTGATATAAGACATCAGAAGATTATCTTAGACATATGTAGGGGGGGGGGGGGGGGGGGCAGATTTATAAAAATGTTTTTATAATTTTTTTTTTTTTTTTTTTTTTTTTTTTTTTTTTTTTTTTTATTAATTTTTTTGGGGTTTTTTTTTTTTTTTTTTTTTTTTTTTTGGGGGGGGTTTTTTTTTTTTTTTTCTGGGGCGGGCGGGGGGGGGCTGTCCTCTTTTTTTTGGGGTTTCCCCGGGGGAAAAAAGGGGGGGGGGCATACTGTATCTGTCCTGTAAGAAATGAAGTTTGTACCGGACCTTCTGTCAAGCCACGAGAGTACCTCCCTTGAAGTATGTGGAGTAGCACCATCTTGCTGAAACCACTAGCATTGTTAGTAATGTCACCTAACACTCAACGTACAGACCTTTGTGGAGTTTCCGAGAATAACAGCTCTCAGTTCGATACTCTCTGAAGTCCTGACTGCTTTTGGCTGGCCGGCCGGCATTACTACGGCATCGATCACTGCTCAAACCTTTTCACAACTCTGTGCACTTGCATCTTACTGAGTTTCTCATGATCGGGGTACAATTTTTGCATTGATCTGATCACTGCAATTGGTAAAAAATAGAGATGTCAATAACCGATTATTTCACTAACCGGTTAACCGAAAAATCTTCCGACCGGTTAACCGGTTAACCGTTTAAAATGAAAATATCGTCGGATGTTGGGATTTTTTCTTGAGTATTATTTATCATGACACCGTTACTACGGTATAGTATAGTGCATGAACGACTCAATCCTTGGACTGCAGCCTGCCTGTTTTAAAATCAGGGGATTAAACGCATCATGAACTATTTGTACATAACTGAAATAGTGTTAAAAACGGTCTTTAGTAAACTGTTTGCCAAAATATAACTGAAATAACGTTGAAAACTGTCATTGAACCAAACGACTACTCGACGGTATGTAACTGTTTTAATTTTGAAAACACCAGGATAACAAGAAAAAACAACGAAACCAAATCAAATACATATGTGTTATGCATATCAATATTATTTACAAGGACATAAAACAGTGACATCACTTGCACAGTAAGCCTAAAACGAAATAATTATAACAAACGTATTTTATTACTGAGATTATTTCTATTATTTACGGAATAATATTTCTTTGATGAGTGTTACACATGACAAGTAACTTTTGCAAGTTCATTAAATTAGCGTCATCAGTCATTCCCGTGACATTTCACAACTTGAATTCATTCTAGTTTAAGAAAATGATGTTGTCTACTATTTCACACTGGCACGGCTAACGGTGCCTTAGCAACTTTGGCAATCCTGGGATATTTACATTCACGCTCTTTCCACCAATGTAATGGCTCTTCATAATTAATAATAATTGTAACTACTCGATACATTTTAGTTTAATAGGTTAATTAGCGTATTTACTAAATAACTCTTATAATACAGTTTAACAAGTTTCAAGTTTCAAGTTTATTGGCAATCAGCATAGGAAATGCCTTTGGCCATATATACATACAATTATGGCGAAGACAAACAAATACATACATATATCAACATACATATATAAACACTACAACAAACATATATGTGGCAAATATATACAAGCTTCAATATTTAAAATAAGTTTTCCAGAGTATTCTTTCTTAGTTCAAATGCATCTTTAATGTATTTTGCTATGTTATATAATTTTTTCTTATTGTGTGTTAACATTAGGGAGTTAAACATATTTAGGCAGGGCCATGACAAGTTACAGTTATACTTAGTTCTGAGAGTTCTATATTTAGTACAACACAACATAAAATGAAACTCAGATTCAACCACCATTTGGCTACATAGTTTGCAGAACCTGTTAGCTCTATCAATCCCATTAAAGCGTCCTGCTTCAATTTCTAAATTATGTGAACTCAATCTTAAGCGACTTAAATGTTTTCTGAGATCATCGTGTTCAATGATAGTAAGATAGTTCTCAAATACAAAAACTTTTTTAAACTTACAGTAATATTCTAGTTTGGTCATAGACTGTATAGATGCAGACCAATCTTGTTTAAATTGATCTTGCAATCGTGTTTTAAACAGAGACAAATATTCATTATTGATATCAAAATTCAATCTTATATGTGTAAAACCAAGATGGTCTATTATAGAATTTATACGAGTTGCCCAACCTTTGATATTATTGTCTATTAGTTCAACGTAAATAGTATGTATTGGAGAAGTAGGATTTTTCATTATTTTCAACCAATATTTTAAAGCCCGTTCCTTACATATTACAGATAAAGGAAGCCTTCCAAGTTCTCCGAGAACAGCATAATTCGGGGTTTGTTGTTTAACACCTAAAATATGTTTACAGAACCTAAAATGTAACTTATCTACTTCTTTATAATTATAAACCCCCCATATCTCAGACCCATATAACAAAATTGGTACTACCATAGTATCAAACAATGATAATTTGGTTTTAATATCAAATTTGACTTTGTCAAACAATGACATTAAATTTTGATAAGCTTTCAGAGCTTGCTCATGGAGAGCCTTTACAGCATAGGACATATTACCTGTATACATTAACTTGATTCCTAAATAGGTAAAGCAGTCAACTTGTTCGATTTTCTCACCATTTATAAAAAAATCTACATTAGCAGCGGTTGAACGGCGTTTCTCAAATACACACACTTTGGTTTTACTTACATTAATTTCTAGACCCCATTTTTCTGAGTATTGATAAATATTATCTAATTGTGATTGTAAACTTAATGGATTCGTCGTAAATAACACAATATCGTCAGCAAATAATATTAGATACATAGATAGCAGTTCTAGATCCTTATCGGTTAAAGTATTAAAATCTATACACTGAAGAATATCATTTACGAACAGAATAAATAGCAGAGGAGATAATGGCTCCCCTTGTTTCAAACCAATCGAAACATCGAAAAATTCAGACAGCTGCATAGTACTAGATATTTTGACACATGATTTGACATCATTATATATACATTTCATCATATTGATCATTTTACAACTTGTACCGCTTTCTATTAGTTTGACCCATAGAGCATCTCTATTGATTGAATCGAAAGCCCTCTGATAGTCTATAAAAACACACCAGAGTTTAGACTTTTTGGCCAGAACTTTTTGAATACATGCATGCAGCAGAAAAATTGCGTCAGCTGTTGAACGGCCATCTCGAAAACCAAACTGTGAATCGTTAAACACATTATTAGATTCACACCATTTGTTTATACGATTTCTCAAAATAAGAGAGAAAATTTTACTCATAACATTCACGAGCGTAATTCCTCTATAATTTGATGGAACATTTTTATCACCTCTCTTGTAAATCGGTATGATAGCTCCCTTCGCCCACGCGCTGGGATACAAACAGTTATCATAAATGTGATTGAAAATTGTACAAAGATAGGGGGATATAAACTCCGACGAATCTATGAAAAAATCAGCAACATTATTTTCATAATCACTACTTTTATAGCGGTTCAATAATGACAAAGTCTTTTTGACTTCATCGACAGTAATTAATTTGTCAAGTTCATCAATGTATATCCCCTCGTCTCGCGAGGTTGTAAAATCGTTAGTGTTAAACTGACCTTTACCTTCGTTAGATACTTTCTCAAAATATGTTTTAAAATCGTCTATGCTAACAGAATCTTCGGACTTATTTTTATTTCTAAATTTATTAATGTATTTCCAGAATTTTCTGGGTGCAGATTTACTCATATTTGTTAACTTTATCTTTTCTCTCTGATAAAACAACAATCTGGCCTTACGTTTTGTTTTCACAAAAATATTTCTACTTGTTAAGAAAAGTAGCTTGTTTTCATTTGACCTATTAATAATAAAACGACGTTTAGCGGCATAAAACTCAGATTTAGCCTTCTTACAAGCAGCATTGAACCATAATGTTTTCTTCTTTCTTTTTAAATTAGGACTGTTACTAAAAGTTTTACCAAAACATTTAAACGAAATGTCATGAACTGCAGTAGAAAAAACATTCATACATTCATCTATATCGACTTCACCCGATATAAGTTTATCCGTTATACCGTCAAATACACACGCTTTACTGTAAACTGAGTTTAAAACAACTTCAGTGCGCTGCTCCGTGGAAAGTGCCATCTTGGAAAAACGACTTGTTTAGACAACGTCGTTGATGACGTCATGACGTCAATATTTTTGCGTATTGTCTACACTATAAAAAACTTTATTCTGTCTCCTTCAAAATGATGTATGACATGACTGCATTTTTCATTATATGTATCTTTTCTAGTAGTTTGTAATGGTAACAGATATTATGAGACACCCTGTATGTTAAAGATTATTAAGTTCACATACAACAAATAGAGATGTACAGGCGGTAAACTGATGTGAGGATGGACACCTGAATAATGATATAAACAGGGGATTTTCTCAAAAGTACTACTGCGAATAATTTCAGTATATTTTCAGAGGTGGATTCTTGTCCGAGTAAATTGTAACTGTTGCAATTATTATTTTAATTCTATGCGTACTTTACTTATAAGATGCTCGATTGTATACTCAGCCCAAAAAGAAACAGCCCAGTATATGTATTGATGCATGTCTTAAACTTTGTTCAGTTTATGTTTTTTTTATTGTTAAAAATTAAAATTTGATCTTTTTACGAGTCGAGCGTTTGATTTTTCATGTTCCTTCGTGACTACTTGCTGGATATAATTCATGAACTGATAAAGGGGCGTTATGAAAATTGTATGATTTTATTGGTAATACTAATTCATTACTTACATCGAATTTTTGGATGTTTATGCAACTGATGGTGATTTGTTGACTAATATCGGTTATGTCAACCTCTGCCTGTGATTAGGATTTCAATACGCCCCCTCATTGAATTCACATTAAATTTTCTCTGAACAACAAATTATCGCAATCTTTTTTATTCCCTCGCCAGTGCTGCGGCCAAATCGTTCAAATTATTTAAGACATAGAGCCTGCGTAAATGTCTTCAGAGTTCATTTCATGTATATTCAAAAGGGATTCATGTCGGATGACATAGCCGGTCTTGTCATTACATTGACGTTGTCAGATGCCAAATTAGCCCTACGCATTTAATTTTCACGAACAACGAGAAGTGTCTTTGCTAAGTTTAGTGAAAAACGTTATAAATACGAAGCAACATTCTAACATGACTTACGATTTTGTATCTATACACAAAGAGTAGAAAAAATATGTTATATTAAACCATAAACAACGCGGGAAGCGATATGCTGTAAACATGACGTCATATTGCACCGCATGACGTTAAATGAGCGTTCGCGCAGAAAATAAAGCTTTGCATTTATTCACCTTCTGTAATAGCTGGTTATGTTACATTGTAGAATCGAAATAGCATCCGTTCCAGCGTTGTTATCGTCTAATAAACAATAATTTGTCGTGCTGAGGCGCAGTTATAAACCACTCAGGCCTTTGGCCTTCATGGCTAATTACTGCGTATCAGTACTCCAAATCATTGTTTATTAAACGACTAACAACACTGGAACGGATGTTATTTCATAAATAAAACGGTTCCCGTATAAATTAATTATTTCTGCATTTTTTGAAAACCTTTTACAACAATATGGTGTTATGGTAACGTTAAACCAAACTCGCGAACATATCCAATATATTTTTCTGAAAATTGCATTTTGATGAAATAATAAAACATACATGTTTTTCAAGAAGAACATTACATCGTCTCGTTTCTGCTCAAAATGCCAATATAGTGACCTTTTTAAACAAATCGCTATCAAAACCAAAACCAGAAAAAACAACAAAAACAACTAGTTTTGAAGGTTAACGAAACAACAATGCACATGTTTCCTCTAGCTAGCTCTTTAAGTAGGATCTTCCTCGTTAGCCCCTACCAATACTGCCTAACATTGCAAAAAACATGGATATGAAAGGCGCAATCATTCACATGCAATACCTACCATAGGGAGTACAGAGTATCAATTTGACACTCAGGTGGTCAAATAACTGAATAACTGAGTGAGGTCTGTCTTACACAGTACTTATCTGTCAGTTCAAAATTATGGTCTGTCTTTGTGTACCGTTAGGCTATTTCGTAAATAAGCTAGTTTTAGAAAACTGTACAACCGATATGAACGTCAATAACAACTTTGAGAAAGTCCCCCGTATTTATCACTTATCCGTTATCCATCTTCACATCAGTAACTAGCGTGTACATCTCTATTAGGCAATTGTGGTTTGCACATAAATTGTATGTTATCTACTGATCAATGCAGGCACACTTAATTATTATAGTCATACGATAATGAGGTAAAGCAAGGTCTTTCAATACAATTTGAAAGACCTTGGGTAAAGCAATACTTTGGCACAGTCTGTGAAATTATATACAATGTAGTTTAATACTAAGCTATCAGTTAATTTTTAATTCATACCAAAGCTATAAAGAAATAAAAGCTGAAAAATAAAATAAAATGGCAACTGGAGGTGTTAGGGACAAGGGACAATTCCAGCAGGGCTTTAATAAAGGGCCACAAATGGTACCCACAGAAAGATGTGAAAGGCACAGTCACAAACGTGTGGATAGGTACTGTCAGAATCATGATGAGGTCGGCTGTTCTACATGCATGGCTGTTCGACACAAGTAAACCTTTATTTCTAGTTGTAATATAAATACATTGTAGCTTTTATACTATTTCTTTATACTGCAATTCAAATGCATGTATCATAATAAGTTACTGAGCTTTAAGTAGTATCAAACTATTTAATAAAACCTTGGCATGTCTAACGTTCACTTTATTTGTGAATGCTAAAATATTAGATAAGTGAAAATTTGAGAAATTCTGATGTTTCCTTCTGTAATAATTGTTGTGTAAGTAAACAGCGTTATAAGCCTATATAGATATATGATCAAAGGAACAACCATTCTAAACTTATCAATTGTAAACATTTCAAACGTTCCTGTGACCGTGACTGTTCATGTGACCGTGACTGTTGATCTGCTAGAGTCTTCCACTTATCATGAACAATAAGCCTCAAAAGTAATAGAATCCTAGGACCAGCGGTTCTCCAGTTACCAATCGGAAAATATGTGACAGTAACAATATGTCTCTAAGGACAAAGACAATTATATTATCCAAATACAGACAGACCAACTATTAGTATAGAAATATTACCTTAGGGGGTAAAAGATACGGTAATTCCAAGTACCAAGTACTATGATACACTTACTGTTTATAATTTTACAATAAGGGAATCTTTTAAACTGTTAAGATGGGTATGGCTTCACAAAGAATTACCATACGCAACTATATAAATGATCGCCCTATATCGCTCTCCTGAGTACCAGTACACTCACCTGAGGAAATGACTCGTTGCAAAGGCAGTCATTGGTTGCCCGGGAAAGACACTTATTGCTTAAGAAGTCACTGGATACTAAAGGACACCAGATATCAGGGACAGTCAGTGGCTGCTAAGGAAATCACTAGTCATAAGGGGAAAACAGTGAATACAAGAAAGTCTTGTGTTACTAGTTGAGACTTGCCTATGTTTTGCCAAAGCAACCACACTTCTTTAAAGAATTAAATCCATTGAACCGATTTGGTAGAACTTCGTGCAAGTAGTATCCCTGCCAAGTTTCATCAACTTTAAAATTGGTTTTAGGAGGAGATGTCATTTGAGCAAGTTGTTGACGACGACGCACGACGGACAACGACGTACACCGTGTGATCACAAATGCCTATCTTGAGCACATCGTGTTCAGATCAGCTAACAAAATTAAAATTAACGGTAAACAAAATTGATATACGTGAAAAATTAACAAAAGGGCTATTGGCCCTATGCTTATACCTTCATGATTTATGTAGCGTATAAATATATATTTGTGGTATAAAACCTCTGTGCTAGACTGATTATACATCTCCTAAAATAAAATTAAGATCTTACAATGAATTTTAAGATTTTGAAATTGTTATATAGATTAAACAGGCGAAAAGGCCACATCCCACTGGGGCCTCACTTTTTAAGGAATCATCTTCATTTTATTAATTGTCGTAGAGAGGATAATTTACATCAAATAAAGTTAATTTCTGACCACTAGTGTCAGGGACGAAGATTTATAAAGTTTCTACACAAACTATATATTGAAACCCACCCACTCGGGAGCTCATTTTAGTGATCAACTTCGTTTAAGCTACTTTATAGAGAGTAATATAGTGATCATATATGTCAAACAAAATAATACACTGAATACTGGTTCCAGGGAATAAGGTTCTTGAAGTTTCTATATAGATTATGATTAGAAAATTGTCCCACCCAACCGGGCGCCTCATCTTTGAAGGAATCAACCTCATTTTGGCTAGTTTGGATGAGAGTCATAAAGTGATCATATTTATCTAATAACATTATATTCTGAAAAGTAGTTTCAGAGAAAACTTTGGAAGTTTCTAAATAAATTATAAAGACAAGACAGTCGCACCCAAATAGGGGCGTCATATTTTATGAATCAACTTCATTGTGGAAAAGTACGGTGCCCGTGAAGTGACATGTGATACATTTTTTTATTTCGTAATTACGAAATACATTTCGTATAAACGAAATGTTATTTCGTAAACACGAAATCTTATTTCGTATAAACGAAATGTTATTTCGTAAAAACGAAATCTTATTTCGTAAAAACGAAATTTTTTACTTTACGAAATACGTACATTTCGTAATTACAAAATACATTTCTTAAAAACGAAATAAGATTTCGTTTAAACGAAATAAATACATTTCGTTTTTACGAAATAAATACATTTCGTTTTAAAAATGTTATTTCGTAAAAACGAAATGTATTTCGTAAAAACGAAATCTTATTTCGTAAAAACGAAATTTTTTACTTTAGGTCTTTCAAATAGTATGGTCCGGAAACGCCCTCTATAAATGTCTTATCGTACTGATAATCTTGTCTCGGTTATCGATTTTTACCTGGAAGCGTTTATCACGCCGTGCATTTATCACGCCGAGCGAGTAAACTGGTATTTGTCCGATAGTTGTATACAAAACTGCCCGTCATTGTGTCATTTAAATACCACATTTAATAAAAAAAAAATGGTATAATTGGAAAGCTGATGAAATTTTCTGTAAAACTGTGAAATTAAAACCTCTATATATAATTAACTATTATCTTTAAAGCGAGTTAAACACGGTCAATGCTATTCCGTCTTGCGTGTTTTAGCGATGGATGGTAATTTGACTCGCGATACTGGTCTTACAAAACTGTACGTTATCATGCTATAAAATAAAAAAACGAAAATCTAATTCATATCCGATCAAAAATAACTCTTGATTTACATTTTAATTAGCAATTTTCCATCATTTGACCCTAAATATATAATGAAAACCTGTGCACAAAATATCACCGTATCGCGAAAAAAAATCACCATTGACGCCATTTTTAGATTTTGAACGGATCTAACCGTCCCAGAAAATTGAAATACGGGTGAAATACGAAAATCTAAGACATAACAGACGTACATTAGACTTAAATCTATTAGAAAAAGATGTTACATCAATCCCATGAACACCATGCAAGTAGGAAAGAAGCGCTAAAATTAGGTCGGTTTTCGGCTTTTGGTCATTTGTGAAAAAACCCGTTCGTATGAGGTCAACTTTCCAATGCGTAAATCCACCTAAAACGAAACATCGGTAAAATATAATATTATGTAATGATAAGGGAATGCATATATTGTATTAAGGATCACTTTGTTGGTCAAATTGATTGGTAAAATATCGAGATATACGTAGATATAAAGTATCAATAATTTCTTTCTTTTTCCAAAATCGCGGGTACCCGGATGTTTGTCACGTGATCCGAGGCAGGTTATTTATCGTATTACGCTCGTTTCCGGACCATACAAAAACGAAATAAGATTTCGTTTTTACGAAATAAATACATTTCGTTTTTACGAAATAAGATTTCGTTTTTACGAAATAAGATTTTGTTTATATGAAATGTATTTCGTAATTCCGAAATAAAAAAATGTATCACATGCCACTTCACGGGCACCGTAGAAAAGTATTGCTTCAAGTAGAAAAGTATTTTTCAGACCTTGTCAGGACACCTTCTGTATTTACTATATTCATAACAACCCTAATCCGGTAAATCCAGAAGTCGTCGATATGAAATTAGAGACAGCGGCAGACCTTCTGACAGATCAAAATGCAAAATTTCAACAAGAAAAGGAGCGTCTTCTGAAATGTGAGGCCCTTTGTTTAGAGAAGGTAAAAGAATTCAGGGAAGATATCAATCAGCGGCTTTACCAACTGGAAAAAAACTCTATGAAGGTTATACGAGCGAGATACAAACCAGAGCTGGAGAATCTTGATAAACTTATGAACCAGACACAGACAACAAAGGCAACAGTCTTGTCTGCCAAACAAGACATAGAAACAGCAAGCAATGCATCGCAGATAGTTCTCAGCACAAAGAAAGGAAACACTATTTCTGACAATGCCGTAACATATGTTGCTGAAGTCAAGAGGGAAGTAAAAGAACAGGAAATACATTTTACACCAGACAGTAAACTCGCTGCAATGTTGAATGAAAGTAATTTCCTAGGTCAATTACAAGAACTCAGTATAAGAAAAGAAGAATCTGGCACATCTACTTCGACGCAAAACACTCCAATTACAATTAAAAGTAAAAAACAGTACAATGTCAGAATAACAACAGATGAAAATAAATGTTTCATTAGGAGTATTTGTGTCCTTGAGAATGGGACAATAATACTTACTGACAATAGTAATAGGAAGTTGAAACAAGTGGACTCATCTACATACACAGTCACACACTATTGTGATGTATCTGGTCATCCATGGCAAGTATGTGCCATCAGTAACCAGGAGGTTGTTGTAAGCTGTGGCTTGTTTATCCAATTTATTTCTTTGGGGAGTAAAATGGTACCAACTAAAAAAATCAAAACAAATCCTCCATGTTATGGTCTAGCTTATAAGTTCGGAATGAATCATACAGTGCAGGAACTGTTCTATAGTAGTGTTGTCCATCTGGCTTTGAGTGCTGATGGCTCCAATGTCTATGTTGCTGATCAAAGAAATGGACTGATTGCACATGAAAGAAACGGAAAAGTTTTTGCCAAATTCAATGGTCCAGAGCTGAAACGTGCTGAAAGTGTTTGTATAACAGACAATGGAAATGTGCTTGCGTGTGGGCATGACTCTACGAATGTTTTACAGTTTACTCCAGACTGCGAAATGGTAGGGGAGGTAATGAAGTGTGATGCTGGTTGCCAGTCCATCTGCTATACTCCAGGAAAGTCCAACATTATCATCATTGGTTATTTTAACAGAGACACCATTGATGTGTGTGATGTCAATTTATAGGCAACACACTTACCAAGACTGCCCATTCAACCATAACTGATTTTCATTCTACTCAGACTTGGGCAGAATAATCAGCTTACAAATATAAAAACTGATGTTTTGAACAATATATATATGTATATACACACTGCATATACATGTACTTCGTGTATACTCAAAGGCAACAGAAACGCAACATTCTTTTCTTTTTTCTTTTTCTTTTTATTTACAGAAAAGTGTCATGTATACTTAGTCGTAAAGTTAAATTATGCCTCACTTCGAAGAAGCTGGGGAACATTGCTTTGCACATGTCGGTCGGTTGGTAGAGAATGGTTTCCAGACGAAAACTTAGGAACGCTTTGGGATACAATCCTCAAATTTCGTGTGCAGTTTGGTCATCACCAGTAAGATGGGCCCTATTGATTTTGCGGCCAGTATGTAAAAGGTCAGGGTCACAGTGACCTGAATTGGTCGGTCGGTAGATAACGTTTTCCAGACAATAACTTAAGAACGCTTTAGCCTACAATCCTCAAACTTGGTGTGCAGATTGGACATTAATAGCCAGTGAAATCTATTGCATTTTAAGGTCAGTAGGTCAGAGGTCAAGGTCACAGAGACCCGAAAGTGTAAACCGGTTTCCGGATAACTCAAGAACGCGTGGGCCTAGCATCTTGAAACTTTGTATGATCATCAAATGACCCCTCTCATTTTCAGGTAAGTAGGTCAAAGGTTAGGGTCAGAGTGACAGGGAATGATAAAACGGTTCCCGGACAATAACTTGAGAACACGTGGGCCTTGTATTTTGAAACTTGATGTTCAGGTTGGACATGGCCAGCAGATGACCTCTATTGATTTTGAGGTCAGTAACTCAAAGGTCACATGTGCAGTGACATAGGGTAGTAAAACGGTTTCTTGACGATAACTCGAGAACGGTTGAGCATAGCATCTTGAAACTTGATGTGGAAGTTGTTCATGACCAGTTGACCCCTATTGAGCTGGAGGTCAAAGGTCAAGACTACTGGGTGCATACAATGTACATGTTTTACAAACAGCTCTTGTTAACCTTCTGTCTACCATTTGATTATTCGCCTCAGCGACTTTCCCTGCCTGGCATTTAACATAATACGGACGACTGTTATTTTAGTAACTGTAGGTAATATTGTCTTTTTATTTAAGAAATAAGGGGGGGGGGTTTTTTAGAAAAAAAAGAAACGGGGGGGGGGGGGGGGGGGGGAAAAAAAAAAGGGGGGGGGGGGGGGGACAGGGAAAAAAACCAGGGGGAAATGCCTCAATTTCGATAAAGCACTCCAAGACATAGATTATTTCGATTCTTAGAAGCCGATTTTTTAAAAACTATCGTAACTACTACGGACCTTTTTTCAGTTAAGGTAATGTGTCAAATAGCATAAATAGTGGCTGTTGGAATTCACTCTCCTATTCGGGCAACCATTCAAGATATCAAACATAACTATATTATACAAACTTATTTTAGTTTAATCATCTAATACATAAAATTAAAAAAAAAGAAATACCGGACTGACATTATGCAGAAGACGTTAGATTCAGAACCTAACAAAGCAGCCAATCGATTTAAATGCATACCGTTAATTTGAACTGTACAACGTTTTAACGTGGAGTAATGACATCAGTGTGATGACGTAAACGTTTTCAGTCATAGTTTTGTCGCCCGGAATCAAAACATTGTATGAATGTTAATCCTGAATTTCTTGGCCTTTTTTAATAAAAACAAGGTGAGGGTATTCTAAGGCTTACTTGACCGCGGCAATTAAATATTATTTAGGTCCTTAAACAAATCTTTATCATGCGATTGATGTATTTATACTGATATTATTTCTTTTTGTATATTTTATTTTTGCGCAGGAGTAAATTTGAAAAGTCGGAAGGAGCTACTTCCATGTCCGAAACTCTGCCTACTTTTCCGTTTTCGAATTGACTATAGAAATATACCGTAGGCATATTAGAATAAAAGAAAACTGAACACAGCAAACTAGCAGACAGAAAGACAGACAATATCGATTGTTCACTCAAGGTCCAAATCATACACGAGGATTTTTTTATGTGCAAGCAAAAGTATGTTTATTGCTTTCACAAGTGATCATCAAATAAATACTCTCAGGGAGGATATTTCAATTTGTACGGTTTTATTTATCCCCGCGCCGAAGGCGAAGGGGATATTAGAAATGGTCTTCGTCCGTCCGTCCGTGCGTCCGTCCGTCCCAATTTTGTCCGGAGCATAACTCCAAAAGTACTTGAGGGATTTTCTTCAAACTTCATACACTGACAGAGCACACTGAGAGGAAGTGCAGTGTGTAAGAACAATAACTCTACCTTGCCTACTTTTAGAGTTACTCCCTCTTATCAGATTTACTTGAAAAACTTTGTCCGGAGCATAACTCCAAAAGCACTTGAGGGATTTTCTTCAAACTTAATACACTGACATAGCACATTGGTAGGAAGTGCAGTGTGTAAGAACAATAACTCTACCTTGCCACTTTTAGAGTTATTCCCCTTTATCAGATTTACTTTAAAAGTTTTGTCCAGAGCATTACTCCAAAAGTACTTGAGGGTTTACTTCAAACTTAATACACTGACATAGCACATTGGTAGGAAGTGTAGTGTGCAAGAACAATTACTCTACCTTGCCTACTTTTAAAGTTATTCCCTTTTATCAGATTTACTTGTCCAAGCATAACTCCAAAAAGTACTTGAGGGATTTACTTCAAACTTAATGCACTGACATAGCACATTGGTAGGAAGTGCAGTGTGCAAGAACAATAACTCTACCTTGCCTACTTTTAGAGTTATTCCTCTTTATCAGATTTACTTTTAAAGTTTTGTCCAGAGCATAACTCCAAAAGTACTTGAGGGATTTTCTTCAAACTAATACACTGACATAGCACATTGGTAGGAAGTGCAGTGTGCAAGAACAATAACTCTACCTTGCCACTTTTAGAGTTATTTCCCTTATCAGATTTACTTGTGCGAAGCATAACTCCAAAAGTACTTGAGGGATTTTCTTCAAACTTAATACACTGACATAGCACATTGGTAGGAAGTGTAGTGTGCAAGAACAATAACTCTACCTTGCCTACTTTTAGAGTTATTCCCTTTATCAGATTTACTTGTCCAAGCATAACTCCAAAAGTACTTGAGGGATTTACTTCAAACTTAATGCACTGACATAACACATTGGTAGGAAGTGCAGTGTGCAAGAACAATAACTCTACCTTGCCTACTTTTAGAGTTATTCCCTTTATCAGATTTACTTTTAAAGTTTTGTCCAGAGCATAACTCCAAAAAGTACTTGAGGGATTTACTTCAAACTTAATACACTGACATAGCACATTGGTAGGAAGTGCAGTGTGCAAGAACAATAACTCTACCTTGCCACTTTTAGAGTTATTTCCCTTTATCAGATTTACTTGTGCGAAGCATAACTCCAAAAGTACTTGAGGGTTTTCTTCAAACTTAATACACTGACATAGCACATTGGTAGGAAGTGCAGTGTGCAAGAACAATAACTCTACCTTGCCTACTTTTAGAGTTATTCCCCTTTATCAGATTTACTTTAAAAGTTTTGTCCAGAGCATAACTCCAAAAGTACTTGAGGGATTTTCTTCAAACTTAATACACTGACATAGCACATTGGTAGGAAGTGCAGTGTGTAAGAACAATAACTCTACCTTGCCTACTTTTAGAGTTATTCCCCTTTATCAGATTTACTTGAAAAAAAATTTCCTGAGCATTACTCCAAAAGTACTTGAGGGATTTTCTTCAAACTTAATACACTGACATAGCACATTGGTAGGAAGTGCAGTGTGCAAGAACAATACTTCTACCTTGCCTACTTTTAGTCAAATAGAAAAATATCATACCTATACTGATAATGAACATTAATATAATTTTGCAAACCTTCTCTTCATTGCCTTATTCTTTTTCCACTTACTTGAAAACAGTTACTGTACTCAGCATGACCATAACTATACGGCTTTTTAAGGATTTCCTCTCACCAAGTAAAATGTACGAAAGTACAACCTTCAGGTAACTTCTTCCTGGCGGGGGGATTAACCATGTGTAACATGGCTCTTGTTACAAACTACGGGGGAGGAACCAGCAGGTGCGAATTGGCGTTCGATGTGCAGGCTTCATGAAACAGATGTGTTTTTCACACACAGTATCACATTTCGCTTATTTTCAGTACAGCATCCGAAAACGTAAGGGAAATCAAAACATAAACTCACCTACCTTTATGCCAACAATTTTGGTCTAGCAAATCTGTCTCCGAAAACCCTCACACCGAACGCCAAAACGCACCAGCGGTGTCGGATGTCTTCATATTCTCATGAAGTCACATCTTAGCACAGTAGATTTGTTTAAGATAGAGCTTTTAGTCTTTATTTGCTTTGGTTTCAGATATTGCTTCAAGATGTACCAGTATAGTATTATTACTAAAGCTTTTTAGATTGGGACAAATTGGTTTTGTAAAAAAAAAATACATGTACTGTTTTGATTGAAAGTTTCCGAAACACAGCATTTCAAGTTTGTACAACTAAAATGATGGCTATGTAGAAATTACAAATTTTAGATTCAGAATCAACTACATACACTATTCATAAACAACAGTAAATTGTTACCTAGAAAATGATTTACAGGTTGAATGTTGTCATATTGTAGAGATGCGTCAGTATGCTATAACTTAAATATAATCATATGGATATTGGACCTGTATGATTTTACTGCTTTGGGAAGTATTGGAAGTAAATTGTATCTAAATATACAAGCAGCACCTGTTAAAAGAATTAAATGCATGTATATCATGGTTATATGTGTGTTTACGTACATGTATGCTACATTTAATAAGCAATTTGATACAAAAGCCCGTTTGTTGCGACGCGAGAATTCTTACATCTTATTTTTGTTAATGGTTTATTCTGTATTACTTATGTTTTTATTATAATTCTGTCTTAAAAACAAGTATTGAAATACTTGGTGAGAAATGTTAACTCCATGAAATTATAATAAAAAATCATGTATGAAATAGTTGTATTTGAGCTTTTGTCTTGTCCGCAATAATATTGTCAGTATGTCTAGATTTACAGACATGTGAAATTCAACTGCTTCTACTAACTTCAAGGTAGTTTTTGTTGATGGTGTTGTGTGTCCATCTGCACATACTCTGTAGACATCTTTGTGTGCAACTTAGGTTTGCTGAAGTTCATCCCGTCATTGCTTGGTTAAAAAGATCAAAGGGATTTACATTCCATTGATCTACATCTTCCAACAGAAGTTTTATTAACAACGTAGGTAGGCCATTTGTGGGACTGAAAACTAGGTCCTCGGATTAAATCATGAGCTACATTTTGTTCGAACTTACCATGAAAGGTGGTCAGACGTGTGCTTTGTGTAATCCCAAGTTCACTTTGGAATAGGATTAAAAACGTTGGTCAACATCGCCATTTATACAAAATCCCCATAGACTATACCACCATACTATCATGAAAGTCAGTCAGTATGTTTGTTATGATGAACTCTAGGTCCACATTGAAACTGGGTCACATGGTGTCAAACACTAGAATGTTGGGTCAAATCATTAAAAACTTGTGGACATCATAGATGCCCTATTTTGTTCCAAAGGAGAAAAAAAAATTGTCAGAATGTTCGTCTTGATGAATGATCTGTCAATGTCTTTTTACCGTGTTAGTGCTGGGTTGCAGATATCCTTAGTTGAGCAATAATGTTGGGACTCGTTTAAAAACCAATCATTACCTAAAATTTGATTGACCAGAAGTGAGTTTATTGTGCAACACTGGAACATTACTAACCATCTGCAGACACTGTAGTGTAGCTTCTTTGCACAAACAATTCCACTGTGGAACAGTCTACTTGCATCACATGCTGAAGTTCATCACTTTAAGTGGAAACTATCTTCCTTCCCATTCCATCACGAGGCTTCCTTCCTGGCGTGAGTCACAAAGAACACATCTTTATAGACAAAGAACAGGTTTGAGCAAAAGAGATGAAGGGAATTCCCAAAATACAGGTACACTGTAAGTAGTTCATGACATTAACATTAAGTTCAGCTAAGGCTCTACTCAATGTATTGACGTGTTGGGGAGGAAAGATAACACAGTGAGGTTTTGAATGTTTTTTTATTAAAAACATATGTATCTGCCTGATGGTAGCACTGTGTGCAATATAAATGGAACACTTTATATCAATGAAATAGCGAATGTGAATGAAACAATGAATATATCTTAAATAAATGAAATGATGATTATAAACAAAATGATTTATAATAAAAAGCACTGTTCTTATGAAGGCTGTTCAGCCTTCATTCTTTTAAAAACTTTGAGACAATAACTATTGTCAGTTTAACAAACGTTAACTATGACTAACACTTACTACGACTTATACCCACGCAACACTTTTCATATACAAAATGAAAACTTGAGTAGCACATCATAATGAAAAAAGATTTTTAACACAGATCGAATGAACCCCAGAAAACGGTCAATTAAATTGAGCATTCAAAAAGAAATCACAGATATAAAAGATACAAAATCATATTGTTTCTAATGACCTTAAATTATGTTACTTTTAACCAAATCTGAAGCAGTGAACTTTTCTATGGTATGAATCTAAATTAGCTTCCTTAGTGTAGTAACTTGGATACTAAGAAAAAACAGAGAGAAATGTCACAGTGATTTTAGCAGACACACACATTTAGTTACAATGTTTTCCTTAAAAATAATTTTCACACTGTAAAATGAGGAAGATACACCCTACACACCATAGAGTCAAGCAAACACCAGCAACCAGACTTCCAGGGAAACGAAACACAAACCAATGAATCCGCTATAAGAAAAGGTCGCAAAATGAAAAGATTTTGGGTCAAAACTTGTGAATATAATTTTCTTTGCAAAATATTTAATAATAATCACTTAAGTAATCTAAAGTAACACACAAAATTAAAATAACTTAAATCCCACGCTAACAATGGAAAGTAGTTCCATATCCTTGACCAAGCCGAGCCCCCTTCCCTTATATCCCCGCCCCCTCCCCTTATACAATGTATCCCTCTCCCTCTCCTCATATCCCCTCCCCCTCCCCTTATATCCCCTCTCAAAGCTAAATTTAGCATATCAGTTACATTAACTTCTGAAACGGTCACTACTGTATTTTGTCTACCAGCTGATACTAAAGAAACTGGATGTAGTTGGTGAAACAGAATTGAAGCAGGCAGGGCCTATGTTCACAATTATGGATGGTTTACAGTGCATAGGTATATCTGAAACCAAGCACTATCAAAACTGCCTGAAAGGCATATCAGACACTTTGAAAACTGGCAGCATTTTATTTGTGTTTCTTACCTAGAGCATAGGTCTTTGTTTGCAGTATAGAGTTTACATAGCACTTTATGGAAAAAAACACTGGTTCAAAATTCAAAAGTATCACATTTTACATTTTTTGTAAGATAAAGAATTAGTCAGATTGTAACATTGCAACAAAGGTATCTACCTGAGCAGTTATAAAATATGAGATGTTAAACATATCTGACTAGAACAATTAGCAAAACATAGCAAAATGTAAACAATTTAATAAAGTTATCTCCCTTTAGGTGTTACATATATTTAGGAGATTCTAGTCTCTTCCTGTTCTACCTTTCACCTACATATGACAAACATAATTAACACATGTTTTTTTTCTTATTTATGTATATCATGTACCAGGTAATTTCTGCTGGCATTACAATGTTTGTGATATTTCGGGAGTTAGATCTCGACAGCAAAAATTAAAATTGCAGGCTTTGCTTTGATTCCTCCAAAAGTTTTGTCCTCAATTAACCTACATCTTGCTTCCTCTAACTCTAATTCTAACACCATCCACAACTTTTCGTACATAGATATAGAGGGTAAGAAGATATACATTATTTAACGATAAAATACATTACGTTTCCAGGGGCAACACGTGGGGTAAATGACGCACGTGTCCAATCACATTCCATGCTTGTAAGTTACTATGGAATGATGCTATGCATCAAACATAGTTCATGGTTTTTTCAGACATTGAAATAATAAATGCATCTCTGTATTTTATCGTTTAATAAAATACAGCCAGTCACTCGTGATTTAATTACATGTACTACGCATCCGATTTCCCGACTGTATTTTATTAAACGAAAAAATACAGGGACACACTTATTATTTCTTAAATATAAATGCTGGCTATTTGAATAAGGTAACTTATCACAACTTATTCACAAGCTTTGTCACAACTACACATGTGCAGTGCCATTGTGAATTATGATAGCTTGTTTTATGAAATATGGGTTGAAACATGTATTTTTGATTTTTAACAGTAATTCTAAAGACAATTATGATTAATTTTATACCAACTTTTAGCCCCAGAACACACTTAACTATGCACCAGCACAAATAACCACTCAGGTGCTATCAATTTTGTAAGCTTTTCTTAAACAAGAGCATCAGTAACACTGATGGATGCTCCCCATAGCCTGCCTTTTCAGATAAACAACACTACCCTTTGAGCAGCATAAAAACAAGAGCTGTCAGTAGGACAGCATGCTCGACTTTTTTAGTGCTTGCCAATAAAACAAAACTTTGACA
This sequence comes from Saxidomus purpurata, assembly GCA_022818135.1. Lineage (NCBI taxonomy): Eukaryota > Metazoa > Mollusca > Bivalvia > Venerida > Veneridae > Saxidomus > Saxidomus purpurata. The sequence continues at coordinate 1,561,107 of JAFMSR010000007.1, read as the reverse complement.
GTTACGGACACACAAGACTTTAACCAGGAATTTCTAAGTACAAATCAAGAAAATTTTTCACAGAGTTATCTTCTTTTGCTTACAGATAGGTCTTACGATGGTACATAAGTGCTCCAACTTTCAAAGTAATATCTCAAATGGTTAAGTTAACAAGTGGACAAGAATGAAAATTTTAACTGAGTTTCTAAGTCAAAAAGGGCCATAATTCAAATAAAATCCTTGACAGAATTACCTTCTCCTGCCCATGTTTGGGAATCATGATGGTAAACAAGTATTCCAACTTTCAAATTAATATCTCAAACAGTTCAGTCAAAAAGTGGACTGGTGGAAACACCGGGGGTTTTGGGGCGAACCAAAAAACTTAACCAAGATTTTAAGTCGATAAAAGGCCTAATTTTGAAAACAAATCCCTGACAGAGTTACCTTCTCTTGCATACAGATGGGGGTAATGATGTGAAATAGCATTAATAGTTTCAAAGCAATATCTCAAAGGGTTAAGACAATAAGTGGATTTTACCCATATTCAAGTATTTTCTAAGTCAAAAGGGGCATAATTCTGTCAAAAACCTTGACAGAGTTATGTCCTCTTGTCTTTGATGAAGGTCGTATGGTAAACAAGTATGGTTAGTTTCAAAGCAATACCTCCAATGGTTTTGAAATAAAAGTGAGGTGGTACGAAAAACTTAACCAAGCTCAATACACTTTCTAAGTAAAAAAAGGGCCATAATTCTGTCAAAAACATTGACAGAGTTATGTACTCTTGTCTGTACATGGAGGTTATGATGGTAAACAAGTATGGTAAGTTTCAAAGCCATACCTCTAATACTTTTGAAATAAAGTGGGGTGGTACGAAAAACTTAACCAAGGTGTGACGCCAACGCCGACGCCGGGGCGAGTAGGATAGCTCCCCTTTTCATAGAAAAGTCGAGCTAAAAACCACAGCATTAAGAGGGTATCACTTTTCAAACAGGCTAACCTCTTTAGGCATTTGAATCCAATGTCCAAGGCCCATTTTATGGGTAAAATGTCTGAATTTCTGCTTTACTTCCTGGTAGTCCTCAGCCAATGATTTTGCTTCCAGATAGTTTGGAGCTACTGCCATATCTCTATTTTTTAGAATTCTACCAATATCTCGGAACCTGAACAAGAACGCAGCTTTGCAAAGTCGACTCGCACACAGTCCCTGGTTCTTCGTACTTCTAAATGGTGACCTAGATTGTAGCAAAATATCATTACAAAGTTGGCAAAACAATGCATTCTGCTAACCTATGCTGGCTGTGAAAATTAAAATTTCACCTTCAATGGATTCACTTTTAATATAAGTTTTCTAGTATATTAATATTATTATTCATATGAAAATGACTATAAAATATTAAGTAATTAACATTCAAATACTTTATAGGCTAAATCATAGCGAGGTTTATAAGCTACAATAACTGAGAACACCAAGTAAATGCCAGACTAGGCACAGCATGTTCCCAATGCCTTAAGCCTTACCATCACACTAGTATATACAGGGCATACTGTGTCCTCATTTATATCTTTACTTAGCAACCTATGAATAAAATGACGAACTATCCAATCCAAAAATTGACATGTTCATTTAATAAATGTAACATGGTCAGGTTTAATTCTTGCTGGCCAGCAAACACTTGCCTGTCAATAACTTTGCCTGAGAATCCATCAATGATCTCGGCCTTTTCATCTCCCTGTGACCAGTTCAGACTGTAATTTGTCGGCTTGCCCTCCTTTTCTTCAATATGAAGGTTTACTGTGGAGAGGTGGGGATGATGGATGTAGAACGGTTCTGGCAAGTACTTGTTCAGTATATTATAGACACGACAACAAATTGCACGAGAAAAATGTCCATGGTGGTACTCTCTACCTATAGTATATCAGTAGTTTATGTATAACAGTCATTCTCATATACAGATAATAACACAAGAAGTTTCACACATATCGTCATTTCACATAATATACTAATTTTGTTATTGTGGTTTTGCACACATTTCAATAAAGGGGCAGTTAGTTACCTAACCTTTGCTTCTAGGAAAGACCAATATTACATTCGTATCTTTTATAAGAAACTGTCAACTTTCTCACATACAGAGTCAGGTTAGTAGCTGGTATCCAACCCATCACCCTCAATCACTCATTTAACCTACACATCACAATGTGACTAAAGACATTACATTAGGTATAAACTCAAGGTGAATATGGACTGAAACTTACACATTGAAATACTGATTAAACATCTCCCTAAGTGAGAGATGTGCAATGTCATATATCTGGCGTAATACACTACCACCATTCACATGTGATAGGTCAACATAGTCCGGTACCACTGAGATTACATGACAATTCTCCGGACACAAAGATGCAATTTTAACATCTCATAACCTTAATGAATGGAGTCCTCAGTTACAGAGGTGCAGTTCAAAGGGTTAAAAGTGAAACACAAGTAGTCATGAGAGGTGACTATAGTGGTGAAAACTACAATCAGCATATTTTCACATAAAATGAAAGCATAAACTACATAAATATCTACAATCGATGTAAAACAATCAAGTTTTAACTATGAAAAGGTTTTTTCACATCCGAATAACTATTACTACTTTACACAACATTAAAGAAATTGCGTCATTACTTGTGACTTCAAGCTGGCAAATAAACTGTTAATCAATATTTTATAGGGACGTCAACGAATATCCAAATTGGTATTCGGATATACAGTCATCCTTCCGAACGAATATACGGATATTCGGTCGTTTTATGTAGTCTACTAAATCTAAAACTTTTTTGATCAATTTGTCAAATATTTTCGCGATTATAAATTGATAGCTTACAGTTACCCTAGCCAGGCGAATATTCTATCCAGAGAACTTACTTTTGTACATTTTTAGTCAGACAATTAATGGCTATAAGATTCAATCATTCATGTCATAAAATTAGGATAAAAGCAAATTTCATATACGTTATATACGGGAGGTAACTCTGTAAGGACTGTTGTATTTTCGGTTTCGTTTTCTCGTTGACAGAGTTGTTACACGGACATTTACTTTGTTTTTCTGCTGCTTCCTGGGAAATTCATTTCAGTACTTATAGATCTGCAGGAGTCTTAATAGGACTAAGAAAGAAAAGCTTCAATTAAGAACATCCTGAAAAGCTTTTCATTTCAATTAAAAAACCTAAAATTATTTAATAAACTTGTTTAATGTTTGTAAAACGGGGCACAGAAGAAAAAGATATGGCTAAAGTTAGCATCTCTGTATCATATATAGGCGTAAACAAGACTTTAAAACACTTGCATAATAATTTTCCTTAATCTAAATATTTGTTCAACAATTCACACCTAGAAATTGAAACTCTTTTGTTTGCATAATCTCTTTTGTCTATCGCTAAAGATTGACTATAGAAAGTGTCATCACCAGAGCAACCGGGTATTGTAAACTGACACTTTTATCGCCGTAACTGAAAATTAATTATTGTCATGAAAACAACATGTTAATATTTAAGTTTTTAATTGAAATTCATTTTTTTAACGAATTTACCGAATGTTCGGATACATATATTGGATCCGAATATTTGGAAACTGAACGAATATTCAGATATCCGGATATTCGTTGCCATCTATAATATTTTACCAATTTGGAATGCACCAATCCTCACCTAGCACAATAGAATGGAGATAAACTGGTTTAAGGAAAACACTGAACAGGGCTCCTTGCAGACCAAGTACATTCCACTGCATAAGTTTGTCGCTACATGACATGACAAGAAGATCATCGGCACCTTCCTGTAAACTCTCAAAGTCCTGTATGGCTACCTGCTCTTCCTCTACACACTCTACAAGACCTGCCCAAACAAGCGGAAGAATTTACATATTGTGTAGTATTTAGTCATTAGTTTGTTTAAATAACATAAATAAGATGACAAGAAAGTTAGTCTTCCTGTTCATGAGCAAAAATTTATGTTGTCAAAATATAACATTGCTACTCAAGGCATGTGAAGCATTTTAGAGTGTTAAAACAGATAGTGACTGTTGACAAGATGTGACGAAGTAGTCCCGTCTACAATCTACTGATTTTCTGCAATGAGTATTAAACAAACTTATTTACGTCCGAGCCTAGGCAACTGCTGTTGTCATTACATAGTAAACCATGTCACCTTGAAACTTGTATACAGACATAGAAGCTTATTTGGACCATTTCCAGATCAAAAGTGTTCTACATCTTTGCTATGAGTGATTTAACATCATCTTTCACCAACTGTTTTATAAAAGTATATCACTAATAAACCAATCTTACCATCCTCATTCTTGACAGAGAACCAGCCTGGCAAGTCATCACTGAATGCTGGGAAATGTGCGCCGTCTGCTAACTGGTCTTCCTGCTCCGGCGTCAATGGATCACATTTACTGTGAACAAAATATGCGAGACACATCTTATGTAAAATTTTTCATTTTATTACATGATTATATTCTATTTTTAAGAAGTCTCTAAATAAATGTGATGTCATATTCCCAGACTAGTGATTGTCTGATCAAGCAGTTGACATATGGTAAGTTACCACTATCTGTAAAGAACAATACTGCAATATAGCTGGGTTGTCATTTCAAGCTTATATAAAACCACATGGAAAAAATAATATTAGAAAAGGCTTACATATCCAGACATTCCCTGTAGTCCCCTGGTGGGGGCTGGCTCAGGTAAAGATGTAACGTTATATGCTCCTTGAACTGGAGGTACCCTGGAGTTTCACTCTCTTCAAGTATAGACAAAACTTTAGCACCATCAAAGTAACTTTTTACCTCTTTATGGAAGTACCTGCAACATAATATACAGTCAAACTTGTGCTAACGGTCACCTGTTAGTAGCGGCCACCTGCGGACAACGGCCACTCTGAATTACCCGTCCAAATTTGCTCTAAAAAGAGCCGGGAATAGAGGCCACCTGCCGTCCGCGGCCAGTAAAAAAGCTTCCTGTCATCGGGTCCGTGATGTGAACAACAGCCACTGAAATTTTCACAGCCGGCTGAATCAAAGCATTTTGTTTCTTTAAAGTTGTTTTCACCTCAAACGACAGGCGCAATAATCAAAGATGCTTTTGATAATGAAAAGAGGTACTAACATTTAATTGTCACTTCACATCTGAAACACACTTGTGAAATTAATCTGTTTAAAAATTTCAAATTGTTTTACCTGAAAAAACATGAGATACAGTCATGAAGTGCTATTCAATGTTAAACTTAATGCTAATTGACTTACTTCAAAAGAGCTCTTCTAGCGATTGCTACTGCGTAACTGTCTATCACAGCCCGGCCATCTGTGCTAATATTGTCACATGATAAACACGTATTTCCCGTCCCAAATGCAACAATCTCTCCTTTATCTGTTGCTGAAATATTACAATTATGAAATAACATCCGTTCCAGCGTTGTTAGTCGTTTAATAAACAATGATTTGGAGTACTGATACGCAGTGATTAGCCACGAAGGCTGAAGGCCCGAGTGATTTATAACTGCGTATCAGTACGACAAATTATTGTTTATTAGACGATAACAATGCTGAAAAGGATGTTATTTTGATTATAACATGACCAGATAATACATAAGGTGAATAAATGCAAAGCTTTATTTCCTATGCGAACGCTCATTTAACGTCATGCGGCGCAATATGACGTCATGTTCACAGCATATCGGTTCCCGCGTTGTATATGGTTTAATATAACATAATTTTTACTACACTTTGTATTTAGAGACAAAATCGTAAGTCATGTTAGAATAATCATTAGAGTATGAAATGTCACAAATGTTATTTTTCAATGAGCAATCATTATCAACCATCACAAATTTTACCTCACATCTACTTCCACTGCTCGCTCTCAGATTTTGGTGAAAAAATAAAGTTCTTGAAACTGAATGTAAATAACGTATTTTAGAACATATGGTGATATAAAAAGGCTCCAGTATAAATTCATGTCACGTACATCTCTAAATTTCGAAAAATACGCTACCAAATTCAAAAGCGTTGCAAACGCGTTTGAAATTTCAATATAAACATAATAGTGTAGTGGTGCCGTTATCAATCGATTTCTGCAAATTTCTACCTAGATTTTTTTCTTATTTTTTTATTCTAGCCTTTAGTTTTATATTTATGATTAAGAATTTCAATTTTTTTGAAAAATATTTTTTTTCAACGGTAACTGAGAGCGAGCAGCTTTAACTGCATGTATATTCTGAAAGAACTTCTCTGAGCTTAGATATCCAGGATGGACATAAGTGTTAATCAAAGACCGAGCCAACAACATCAGTAGTGGCATCCAATTACAGCTAATTACAGACTCACATGTCTGGCCAAATAAAGGACATATTTCCTGTGTCCTCATCAAGCTGTAGTTCTCTGATGTACAATACAAATGTCCGCATGATTATTTCATTGACTTTGTTTTGTTCTGACAGTTGATTTACATCTTACAATATTTTTGTCATCTATGTTTCTATGTAAAATGAACAAGTTAATTACTCTCAGAGAGCACACACTTTATTACCTCCCCTTTTGACAATGAAAGCTGCAAACGAATGTTTAGCTTCAGTGACCTCTGGACACATGTGACATTGTGAGAGGAGTTCAGCCATCTTCTTGTAACATTCTTTGGCCATCTCATCCTCCATTGTGTCCTTCTTGTTATACAACTGTAAACATATATCAGTTACAAGAGGGTCAATGACAGTCCTATATCGCTCACCTGAGAATGAGTGCACTTACCTAAGAAAGTCACTTGTTGCTAAGGGAGTCAGTATTTGCCAAGGAAGTCAATGGTTGCTAGAGGACTCCCCTAGAGTTGTAGATAACGAAGTCAATGGTTGCTTAGGAAGCGACTGGTTGCTAAGGAAGTCACTGGCCACTAAGGAAGTCACTAGTTGCTTGGTAAGTCGGGGGCTGCTTAAGAAATTTTGGTAGAGCAATATGCAAGGAACATCCCTGCCAAGTTTCATCAACATTGGCCCAATGGTTTTAGAGGAGATGATGTTTGAAGCAAAATGTTGATGGAGGATGGATAATCATCCATCCTAAAAGTTCACCCTTGCACAAAGTGCCAGGTAAGCTAATAAGAAGTACACAGATAAGTGTCTCACAACAATGGTACTGCAATGTACTGCAACCTCCATGGTCAATGTCTAGTTGATCCAGTTGTTCAAAACTGTAACTGTACTTAAAGCCAAATGTCAATTTACTTTTGATTAAAAAAAGCTTCTTGGTGGAAGTCACTTTTGGAATATTTTAATTTCTCTATAAAGAGTTTGTAGAACTCACTCTCTTGAATGCACAAATCTGTGTTAAAAACCCTTTCAAACTGTAGAAATATAACCTTTACAGCTGCTCACTCACAGTTGCCGTTGAAAAAACAAGAGGGCCAAGATGGCCCTATATCGCTCACCTTGGTACAAGTCCACTTGCCTGGTGGAAGATCACTAGATAATGTTATATACCAAATAAGTTTTCCTATATACGCCTTTGTAAAAGGTTTACTAGGCAATGCTACATGCCAAATATCTAAGCTCTAGGCCTTGTGGTTTCAGAGAAAAAGATTTTTGAAGTTTTTACTATATAAGCCTATGTAAAACTAAGTGACCCCCGGTGCGGGGTCAATTTTGACCCGGGGGTCATAATTTGAAAATATTGGTAGAGGTCCACTACCCAATGCTACATGCCAAATATCTAAGCTCTAGGCCTTGTGGTTTCAAAGAAGATTTTTGAAGTTTTTACTATATAAGCCTATGTAAAACTAAGTGACCCCAGGTGCAGGGGTCAATTTTGACCCGGGGTCATAATTTGAACAATATTGGTAGAGGTCCACTAGCCAATGCTACATGCCAAATATCTAAGCTCTAGGCCTTGTGGTTTCAAAGAAGAAGATTTTTTAAGTTTTTATAAAACAAGTGACCCCCCGTGCGGGGTCAATTTTGATCCGAGGGTCATAATTTGAACACTATTGGTAGAGGTCCACTGGCCAATGCTACATGCCAAATATCTAAGCTCTAGGCCTTGTGGTTTCAGAGAAGAAGATTTTTAAAATTTTTCCTATATATTCCTATGCAAAACTAAGTGACCCCCGGTGCGGGGTCAATTTTGGCCCGGGGGTCATAATTTGAACAATCTTGGTAGAGGTCCACTAGACAATGCTACATGCCAAATATCTTAGCTCTAGGCCTTGTGGTTTCAGAGAAGAAGATTTTTAAAGTTTTTCCTATATATTCCTATGCAAAAACTAAGTGCCCACCCGCGGGGTCAATTTTGACCCGGGGGTCATAATTTGAACAATCTTGGTAGAGGTCCACTAGACAATGCTACATGCCAAATATCTAAGCTCTAGGCCTTGTGGTTTCAGAGAAGAAGATTTTTAAAGTTTTTCCTATTTGTTGCCATAGCAACCAGAGTTCTGCATGGAATGGAATTCTTTGAACAATTTTGGTAGAGCTTCATGCAAGGAACATTCCTGCATAGTTTTATCAACATTGGCCTAGAGGTTTCAGAGGAGATGTCATTTGAATCAAAATGTTGACGGATGACGGACGACGGACAATCATCGATCAGAAAAGCTCACCCTGGCATAGCCAGGTGAGCTAATAAAATTTTCATCAATGATATATTAATACATAAAATGTAAAACTCATGAATCAACAAAATAAGTAAAAATCTACCGTAAGTAGGAATTTGCAAAAATCCATTTAAGATGTTGGTTTTACGGCACTGCTATACTACCGTATATGTTTATATTGAAATTTCAAAAGCGTTTGCAATGGTTTATAATTTGGTAGCGTATAATTTCAAATTTACAGATCAAATTTACAGGAATTTATACTGGAATCATTTTATTTGACTATTAGTTCTACAATATAATTTTTTGAGACAGGTTGATGAACTTTATTTATTTTATGTTTTTCAGTGAATTATAGAGTTTTCTCAGTGAAATAAAAGTGATAATCCACAGTTTCAAACAGTGGATTACCATTTTTATTTTTCACTGTTTTGCAATCTTTAACCCGATTTACGTCAAAAAGTATACCGGCGTAATTAATGCTGGAAACCATGCGACGATGACGTCGTTTAAATGACGTCATTTGCGCTATGTTTCTGGTGATGTTTCCCGCGATTTTCGATATTTTGTAGAAACAAACTCAATAAAAGTAGAGTTTTAACCATAAAATAAACAGAAAAATTGTTGGTATCGGTGTAATATCACGTTAATTTCACTCGTGAACACCAAAAGTTGTTATTTTCACTCGTGGCTGCGCCACTCGTGAAAATATCACTTTTGGTGCTCACTCGTGAAATTATATAGAGGATAATTGTTGGTTTCGGTGTAAGATCATGTTATAATTTCACCGAGTGAGCACCAAAAGTGATATTTTCACGAGTGGCGCAGCCACGAGTGAAAATAACAGCTTTTGGTGTTCACGAGTGAAATTAACGTGATGTTACACCGATACCAACAATTTTTCTGTTTATTTTATGGTTAAAACTCTACTTTTATTGAGTTTGTTTCTACTAAATATCGAAAATCGCGGGAAACGTCACCAGAAACATAGCGCAAATGACGTCATTTAAACGACGTCATCGTCGCATGGTTTCCAGCATTAATTACGCTCGGTATACTTTTTGACGTAAATCCGGGTAAAAGAGCGCAAAACAGTGAAAAATAAAAATGGTAATCCACTGTTTCAAAACTGTGGATTATCACTTTTATTTCACTGAGAAAACTCTATAATTCACTGAAAAACATAAAATAAAACATGATCTTACACCGAAACCAACAATTATCCTCTATATTTTCATCAAAATCTGAGAGTGAGCAGCTTTAAAGATAACCTACTGCCACTTTAAACATCTGTACAAGTTTTGAACAACTGGATCTAGATATTACGCTGTTGTCATTACTGTGTGCTCTTTCAATTCGGGTATTAAGATGCTTCAAGTTTCAGGCTGGTTTTGAACAAGACCTTTATAATCTAAATCCCAGACTTCAAGTCTAAAATTTTACTTAGCTATCAAAAGATAATTCTTTCTATTGTGACATGTTTCACTGATACGGTATTTTACTTCTTCCTTACTGTACATCCGGAAATGTTCGCATGACAAAAAATTTGTGATTTGTTAGCAGGCAGACTTTTTCGTGAATTTTATATTTGCCAAAGGAGAATTCTCAAATAGAAAAACTATGTGAAAGGAAAATTTCACAAGAAAATGGAAAATCTGCGAAAATAGTGAAAATTAAATGATCGAGAATATTACCCAATTTACAGATTTTAAAGTTTATGACTTTTGAACAATTCACCTGTTCTGACATCTGTAGCTGTTCTATGGCGTCACAGAGGGCCGCGGTTCTTGCCTCACGTTTAGTTTTACCTACACTCTCGCTGATCACTCGACCACCTATTATAACTTTAGCAGTAAACCTGTAAGACAAGTAAAAAGCATATTGTTGTAAGTTATTATCAGGCCAGCCGTTGCTGTAATACAATGAAGGTCATGTATATACATGCTTTTGAAGTTCTGGTACAGCCTAAGTATATATTCCTAGGCGACATAACTGCATCAACAATAGTTCAACTCTGAAATCAAACTTTACAACAGACAAGTGCCACAGTCGTATGAAATTTTCTATGCTTGGTGCTGTCTTTATTGTTCTTAGCAATCAGTGTCAGATTAGCTTGAACCTATAGTTTATGTATTATTCTAATTTATTAAGGGCATTTCCACTAAGATGTTATTGATCAATAATGTCGGCCAAAAAACCTCTAACCATATACAACCTCAAATTTAAAAAGGAATGCCTCTAAATGTCTGTACATAATAAGTATTATATGTTAAAACAAGAGCCATGTTACACATGGTTAATCCCCCCACCGGGAAGAAGTTACCTGAAGGTTGTACTTTCGTACATTTTACTTGGTGAGAGGAAATCCTTAACAAGAGGGCCATGATGGCCCTGTATCGCCCACCTGTCTACCATTGGCAAAAATAAAAGGTTATTAATAGCAGAAAGGATCAATTTTTACCTTTGGCTCATGATATCCTCTTAATAAGCTTATGTAAAATCAAAAGATCCCCCCCCCTGGTCATGATTTGAACAATCTTGGTAGAGAGTCAATTATTGCCACATGCTGAATATCTAAGCTCTATGCCTCATTATTTTGCTGTCTGATCATGATCTGCACTGTTAGCTATTCATTGTTTTGCTGTCTGATCATAATCTGCACTGTAAGCTATTCATTGTATGTTGGCTGGTCATGATCTGCACTGTCAGCTATTTATTTTTTGCTGTCTGATCATGATCTGCACTGTTTGCTATGCATTGTTTAGCTGTCTGATCATGATCTGCACTTTCATTATTTAGCTGTCTGATCATGGTCTGCACTGTTTGCTATGCATTATTTTGCTGTCTGATCATGATCTGCACTTTCATTATTTTGCTGTCTGATCATGATCTGCATTGTAAGCTATTCATTATTTTGCTGTCTGATCATGATCTGCACTGTAAGCTATTCGTTATTTTCTGTCTGATCATGATCTACACTGTAAGCTATTCATTATTTTAATGTCTGATCATGATCTGCGCTGTAAGCTATTCATTATTTTGCTGTCTGATCATGATCTGCACTTTCATTATTTTGCTGTCTGATCATGATCTGCATTGTAAGCTATTCATTATTTTGCTGTCTGATCATGATCTGCACTGTAAGCTATTCGTTATTTTCTGTCTGATCATGATCTACACTGTAAGCTATTCATTATTTTAATGTCTGATCATGATCTGCGCTGTAAGCTATTCATTATTTTAATGTCTGATCATGATCTGCACTGTAAGCTATTCATTATTTTAATGTCTGATCATGATCTGCACTGTGAGCTGTTCATTTTTTAACAATTTATGGTACTTTCCAAAGTGATAGATGTGAATGTAAAAATTACAACTACATTCTTTAACATGGAAGTTCAACTAGGGGTCAAGAACATGTATTGCATCATCGCTATTTAAAACTTTATAAGTGCCAATTTTAGGCCAGAGTTTTTATATTGCTTGGTTTATGGGAAGTTTTCTAAAATGTTGAGTATGAAGGACTTTTCCTACTGTATTGAACAGAGCACATATTGAACATCAGTCTACTGCACCCGTCATTTTCGAACAAAATAAACACTTTAAAATAATTACTTTCAATTATATATCCCTACTATTCTGACACTTCATTAACTAGTCTGTGAAGTCGGAACAGCGGAAATAATACAAATAAAATGTCAGTTCATAATGTCATTGTTATTCTACCTTTTCAAAAAATAGGACAGGCAGTCGCATAAACCAAGAGATATAAAAACTCTGGCCTTACCATAGAGAGATCCAAGATGTGTACTGATTACAAATCAATCTTATGGTGTTAAAATACTGCAATAAAATTAGCGATTGAGGTGTTCAATAAACAACACACTATTAAAACTAGAAATCATCAAAACAACCTTTCTGACAAATTTCAAGGATATCTGGGCTGAAAATGTAACATCTAGAGTGTTAACAAGGTTTTTCCATATTTGGGCTGTGACCTAGTTTTTGACACTAGATGACCCATATTCGAACTTGGGCTAGAAATCATCTTAACAACCTTTCTGACAAATTTCCAGGATATTTGGGCTGAAAATGTTACCTCTAGAGTGTTAACAAGGTTTTTCCATATTTGGGCTGTGTGACCTAGTTTTTGACCCCAGGTGACCCATATTAAAACTTGAGCTAGAAATCAACCAAACAACCTTTCTGACAAATTGCCAGGATATTTGGACTGAAACAGTAGCCTCTAGAGCCTTAACAAGATTTTTCTATTTTTGGGTCATGTGACCTAGTTTTTCATCCGAGATGACCCATATTCAAACTCGTCCGAGTAATTACTGGGACAAACATCCTGACCAAGTTTCGTGACAATTGAGGAAAAAATGTGACCACTAGAGCGTTAACGAACTAAATGTGGACGGACGACGGACATTCATCGATCCTAATAGCTCACCCTGAGCCAGCTCAGGTGAGCTAAAAAGCCGTATAGTTATGGTCATGCTGAGTACAGTTTTCAAGTAAGTGGAAAAAGAATAAGGCAATGAAGAGAAGGTTTGCAAAATTATATTAATGTTCATTATCAGTATAGGTATGATATTTTTCTATTTGACTAAAAGTAGGCAAGGTAGAGTTATTGTTCTTGCACACTGCACTTCCTACCAATGTGCTATGTCAGTGTATTAAGTTTGAAGAAAATCCCTCAAGTACTTTTGGAGTTATGCTCTGGAATTTTTTTTTCAAGTAAATATGATAAAGGGGAATAACTCTAAAAGGAGGCAAGGTAGAGTTATTGTTCTTACACACTGCACTTCCTATCAATGTGCTATGTCAGTGTATTAAGTTTGAAGAAAATCCCTCAAGTACTTTTGGAGTTATGCTCTGGAATTTTTTTTTCAAGTAAATATGATAAAGGGGAATAACTCTAAAAGTAGGCAAGGTAGAGTTATTGTTCTTACACACTGCACTTCCTATCAATGTGCTATGTCAGTGTTTTAAGTTTGAAGAAAATCCCTCAAGTACTTTTGGAGTTATGCTCTGGACAAAACTTTTAAAGTAAATCTGATAAAGGGGAATAACTCTAAAAGTAGGCAAGGTAGAGTTATTGTTCTTGCACACTGCACTTCCTACCAATGTGCTATGTCAGTGTATTAAGTTTGAAGTAAATCCCTCAAGTACTTTTGGAGTTATGCTCTGGACAAAACTTTTAAAGTAAATCTGATAAAGGGGAATAACTCTAAAAGTAGGCAAGGTAGAGTTATTGTTCTTACACACTGCACTTCCTACCATGGTGCTATGTCAGTGTATTAAGTTTGAAGAAAATCCCTCAAATACTTTTGGAGTTATGCTCCGGACAAAGTTTTTCAAGTAAATCTGATAAAGGGGAATAACTCTAAAAGTAGGCAAGGTAGAGTTATTGTCCTTACACACTGCACTTACTCCCAATGTGCTCTGTCAGTGTATGAAGTTTGAAAAAAATCACTCAAGTACTTTTGGCGTTATGCTCCAGACAAAATTGGGATGGACGCACGGACGGACGGACGAAGACCATTTCTAATATCCCCTTCGCCTTCGGCGGGGGGATAAATAAGCCAAGCTGCTTCTTAAAGTCTATTTATTACTGGTACACTTTCAGCTCTTTATAAACCTCCAATGTGGAGTCCAAGTATTCCGACCCAACATCAAAGAGAAGCAGGATTTAAAATAAACCATTATTTGTGTTGGTCAAAGAGAATTAGGAAAGGCATGATACTATTATTACCAGATTGGAGTTAATTGAAATTCAAATTAAGAAGGTTCTAGTGTCTGTGAACAAATTCATCTACTATAGGAGACTGAAGTCTGAAAAATTACAAACAACATTAGATAGCTGACACTAATTCCATAATGGAAAATCGTCTTACCCGAATGGACCAAGAGCATCAGGGACCTCAACAGACCCTTGTTTCTTCATCATCCTACAGTAGTCTACAAATATCCTGTCAGGACTCAACTTCTGTGGGGGTGGCTCGTATTCCCCTGTTTGTTCAACAGGCTGAAAAAAACAGTGACAATCAAAAACATTGATATAGGGTTAAATAAGATACTGTATGTCATAGTGACACAGTAAAACTTTGATATAGTACCGTATGTCAGAGTGACACAGTAAAACTTTGATATAGTACCGTATGTCATAGTGACACAGTAAAACTTTGATATAGTACCGTATGTCATAGTGACACAGTAAAACTTTGATATAGTACCGTATGTCATAGTGACACAGTAAAACTTTGATATAGTACCGTATGTCATAGTGACACAGTAAAACTTTGACCTTCCTTCTAAAAAGCTAAGTTTTACATGTAACAAACTGTGTACAGATAAGAGTCTGTGTAAAATAATTTCAACATATGGTCTATCAGATGTCTTGGCAAAAATGTGTAAAATAATTTCAAAATCTCTCAGAATATAAAAAGTTATGTTCTGTTTAATAGGTCACAATGTATGTCAGAAGTCAAAACATGGTTGTTTACACCAATCATTTCTCCTATTACCACTCTATCTTGCACTCAACTAAGTGCAAAGCAAGACAAGTGAGAATAAAAATGTTGTCAAAGGCAAGCCATCTCATATTCCTGCGCCATACTTACTTTGGACAGGAAATAACCTCACTTCTCAAGGTCATGGTGACCTTGACTTTAAATTTACTAGCCTCTATACAGGTAGGTAAGGGTGTTCTACAAGTCATAATTAACCTGCAAATCAAGTTTGAATGTCATATGCTCAGGTGTTCTCTTTTTATAGGCAGTATTGTATATATTGTGTAGGAATGGACATGGCCCAGCCCTGCCCAGTTTCTAGTACCCAGAATACTATATTGAAAACAGTCCCACCCACACAGGCCTCCTTTTAAAAGGATCAAATTAATTTAAACAATTTTGCTGGAGAGTCATAAAGTGATTGTATTTATCAATTTGCTGCTAAAAGCAAAAAATATTCAGAAAATGAGTATAAATCAAAGTTTATAGTTTATACTATTTTCAGATCTTGTGAGGACACCTTAATACCAGACTATATTCGAAACATCTCGGATCCAGTAAATCCACAAGCCGTTAATGAGGAATTAGAGACAAAAGATGTGACAAAATGGGACACAGTTAATGTACCGGTAAGTTCTGAAATCAGCAGTGAAACACAATCAGGCAAATCTACTTATGGTAAACCTTTACAAAACATCAGTAACAATCTAATTTCAATTTAACGTGAAAAGCAATATAATGTCAGAATAACATCAGACAAGTATGAATGTACCATTATAAGTGCTCGTGTTCTTGAGAATGGGACAACAATACTTGTTGACAGTAGTAACAGGAAGTTGAAAATAGTGGACTCTTCTAAATACACAGTGACACACTATTGTGAGTGTGTATCTGGTCATCTAAGGCAAGTATGTGCCATCAGTAACCAGGAGGTCGTTGTCAGCTGTGGCTTGTACGGATACATTCAGATTGTTTCCCTTGGAAATTTAATGGTACCAACTAAACAAATCAAAACAAACCATAATTGTTTTGGTCTAGATTATATCTCGAGTTGACATTTATCACCTGCCAAACAAGGTGCGAAAAGCTGCACGTATTTGTATTTGCTCAATTGTTGTCTGCTGTCAGAGGTTCTCAAAACACGCGCGGCTATTCACTCAGTGATTCGGTTACACATTATTTGCATTTATAAAAAGTAAGAAATGAAGATTCTGTCAATTATACATCGTGTTTTCAATATGAACACATGAGACAGATTATATCTTGATATTGAAAAAAACGGAAGAGTCATGTTGGAGGGTAGTCACGAACTTGTCTGAGCGCCAGTAGAGCAATCCAGAGAAGGGCCCGGTAACGAACCCGGGAGGATATCTGGATCTGCAAACGCTTAGAGTTTTGGAGAAGGACCTGGTTACCAACCCGGGAGGATATCTGGATCTGCAAACGCTTAGAGTTTTGGAGAAGGACCTGGTTACCAACCCGGGAGGATATCTGGATCTGCAAACGCTTAGAGTTTTGGAGAAGGACCTGGTTACCAACCCGGGAGGATATCTGGATCTGCAAACGCTTAGAGTTTTGGAGAAGGACCTGGTTACCAACCCGGGAGGATATCTGGATCTGCAAACGCTTAGAGTTTTGGAGAAGGACCTGGTTACCAACCCGGGAGGATATCTGGATCTGCAAACGCTTAGAGTTTTGGAGAAGGACCTGGTTACCAACCCGGGAGGATATCTGGATCTGCAAACGCTTAGTTTTGGAGAAGGACCTGGTTACCAACCCGGGAGGATATCTGGATCTGCAAACGCTTAGAGTTTTGGAGAAGGACCTGGTTACCAACCCGGGAGGATATCTGGATCTGCAAACACTTAGAGTTTTGGAGAAGGACCTGGTTACCAACCCGGGGGGACAATCTTGTTTTACATGAATCAGATGAATCGAACATTTAGTTGATTTAAAACTACCAGCTAGTTTCACAACCTGTATATTGCACAGATCACAATATGGTGGAAAGAAGCAAACATCTTTCTATCAACAATAATCTTCCTTACCCCACCTATCGAGCATATTCGATCCAACTTTGGTTATCTCAATTTTTT
The DNA here is from genome assembly GCA_022818135.1 of Saxidomus purpurata. NCBI lineage: Eukaryota > Metazoa > Mollusca > Bivalvia > Venerida > Veneridae > Saxidomus > Saxidomus purpurata. The sequence goes on along the minus strand of JAFMSR010000007.1, from coordinate 1,543,896 downwards.
GATATCTCGACTTATTTTCTTTGGTCCCAAAGAAATCAAGATAACGAGAGTTGACTGTATAACATTTATAGCATTTCTTTACCTTCCTGTTGGAGTAGGGAGTCTCAGAACCAGCTGATGTGCGACTGTACAGGGTCGTACTTTCCGGGCCTCCTGGAGCACCTAATGGAATTTCTGCAAAAACAAAATAACAAAGAATGACAACAGACTGTAATCGACAAGTTCAAGAGGCATTGTCATGCAATATGAAGTCCCCTACCAGTTTGGACCAATCTATAAGAAAGGTGTACACATTTATGGTATGGTAAAGGTAATTGAATACAATGAAAATGCAGAGTAAATTTTTTATGTTACAGATCATTTATTTTTGTTGATGTATACAGGTGGCAATATAGATACAGCTTTATAAACCAAGGTATAAGTCCTAAGTGTGACCTTGATCTTTGGAAAAGGTGTCTGTGCATTCTTTGTAACAAATTATTATGGTATGGGTAATAATTGTGAGATTACAGTCTATGTATGTACATCCTACAAAGAGGACAGGAATATTGCTATACATGTATAACATATTGTGAATGGCTTTAAGTCCTACTTTTTACCTTGACCTTAGTAGGTGGCTGGGTGTTTTGCATGACACACCATCATCACATGGGTAACAATCCTGTGAAGTTATACTGAAATTGGTCCATGACCTCAAAAGAAACAAAGTGGACAGGAAATATTGCAATATACACTTACTCAACTTTAAGCACTTAAGTATGACTTTGACCTGGGGAGCAGGTGATTTGGTGTTGTGCATGACACAGCCTCATTACATGGGTAACTATTTGTATAAAGTAATATAAAAATCAGTGTTTGAATGTGGAAGATACAGACTGGAAACAAAATGAAATGTATTATTGTTTGAACCCTAAGAGTGACCTTGACCTTGGGATTAGATGGCTGGTTGTGCAAGACACACCCTTGTGGCATAAAACATCTATGGGGTATGGTTAACATTGATTTCATGTGAAGTCATATCAAAATTGGACCATGCGTGTTGACAATACAAACCAGGAATAATCAGATTTTGATATCGTTATGTAACCTAAACTATTTGTCGATGGCTTTTCAGTGTAAATTTTCCTTCCAATTTTTGTGTAAACATGCTAGCTGCATTTTTTAGAAATTCTGTAAAAACACATCTTTATCAAATCTGTGTTTAAAAGGAGAATTGTTAATAAGAAAATGCAGATTTCCCTGCCATTTCACTATCATTGGCCCTGTGGTTTCAGAGGAGATGTTGTTTGAAGGAAATACAGGCCAGACGCCAGATACTGGGTGAGCCTAATAGCTTACCCTGGCACTTTTTTTACCCTGGCACTTTGTGCCAGGGGAGCATAATATAAAACAGAAGAACTGATTAGTACCAGTATTTAAAAGGACTACAAATAGCAAGCTGTAATTGCTCAACCATTATCATTCATCTCAATATTATTAAAAATGAATAATCCTTTGTTACCTTCACCGTAATCTTCAAAAGTCTCTTCCCCAATGATAATATTTAAGGCTATTCTTGCAGCTTTTGTTTTAGCATCCTTTTTGGTCTTTCCAACGCCTTGTGGGTAGGTTATGTCATTCACTGTGCAAGCGTTGGCAAACTTGTTCACCATGGAGTAATTCTTCACCGGAACTTCTTTAAAACCAATGCTAAGTCTCTGCATAGAACAGTATTCTGTGAGCGCACTAATTGGCTGAAACACAAAAATGAAGTGTGATGAATCTGGAGTAAAACTAAAGCTGATATGACATAAAATTTGGTCCTAAATTCTATGTTATCATACGTAGACTATCATTCTTTTCCATGTGATCTATTGAGTCTATTCTTACTTATGTAAAGATAAAAATTGATCCATAAGGCGATACAGATTCCTGGTAACCTGTGGAAATGCAGGACTGTCGGATAAAACAACTCCACAACAGAACTACAAAAATCAACATGAAAACAAGATTCATCCAAACAATGAAAACATGGCAACCATAGCTCGCATAACTATTTAAGTAGGCTCAAAAATAACATAATTCTCACTATCTGGTTCAAATATCAAGCTATATAATAAAGATAGAACTAAGTATTGCTTTCTTCAAGAAAACAGACTGTTGCCTTTTAAATTCATAATCTTATATCTACTGGTAACCATAGAATCTATCATATAATTAACAAGAGCTGTCTCTCACAAGTGACGAATGTCCCCGTCGAGGTGTCTCAGTCTGTGTTTATTTGATTATGGATCAATCGTTTGGTCTAAATCCAATATAAGCTTCTTAAACAAAATTATTAACATTCAGAAAAGATCAGCTAGAATGATCCTAGACAAGGAGTTCGATCACCCGTCAGCGCCTCTATATCAAGAACTTAATTGGTTGCCGTTCTTAGAACATTGTAAATACCATATGGGTGTTTAAATTTACAAAGTTTTTCATAATTTAGCCCCTGTGTATTTATCAAACCTACTCATTAACGATACATATGCAACTGCAAATTATAATGTTCGTTCCAAAAACAGAAAGCGATATTCCTCATCCATTAATTAAATCGCTATACAAAATACAGTTTCCAATATTCTGCTATGGTTGTCTGGAATGAAATCCCGGGTCAAATCTGTACCTGTGATAAATTAAACACGTTTCGCAAACACTACAGAAACTATCTTCTTGGAAAACAACTATGATTATAAAAAGAATGGTTATATGAAGTAATACAGGCAACTCGCTCACAGCGTTCGCCATCTTTAATTGTTCTTTTTAAATTTATATACATTGTATATACCATTGTTTAAATGTGTTAAGAATGCTTGATTGTTTGTAAATGTTTTCTTTAATCATATTGTTGACGGCCGCAAGTGAGATAAATGATGTTGAAATTGTTTATTGTGTAACCGTCGTTAAATAAAGTATATTGAATTGAATTGAATTGTCCTCTCCATGTTCTCAATAGATGTGCTATATAATTTCAAAATCCTTCCATGCATGACAGAGTTACCATGCATACAGTTTTCCATTACTTATAAACACTTAGTGTGACCTTGATCTTTGAAGTAGGGACATGGTTCTTGCAGACAACACATTGTCTTGATCTGCTAAACATTTGTGCAAAGTTATTTTGAATCAAATTGCATGACAAAGTTTTAATCTGGACACAAATGCATGCATATATACAGGATTCCATTACCTATAAACTCTAAATGTGACATGGGTCTTGCATGCGACACATCAACTTGATGTGCTGAACATTTATGCCAAGTTATTTTTAAATCAGTCAATGCATGACAAAGTTATAGTCTGCACACAAATGTATTCATATATACAGGATTCCATTACCTAAAAACTTTAATTGTGACCTTGACCTTTGAGGTAGGGATGTGGGTCTTGCATGCAACATGTCGTCTTGATGTGCTGGACATTTGTGCCAAGTTATTTTAAAATCCTTCAATGCATGACAAAGTTACAGTCCGGACATGAATGTGTGCATATATGCATATATAGAGGAATCCATTTCCTTCAAACTCTAAGTGTGACCTTGACCTTTGAGGAAGGGACTTAGGTTTTGCACGTAACATGTTGTCTTGATGTGCTTGACATTTGTGCCAAGTTATTAAACTCCTTCACTGCATGACAAAGTTACAGTTTGGACACGAATGTGTGCATATATAGAGGATTCCATTACCTCCAAACTCTAAGTGTGACCTTGACCTTTGAGGTAGGGACGTGGGTCTTGCAAGTGACACGTCGTCTTGATGTGCCAAATTATTTTAAAATCCTTCAATGCATGACAAAGTTACAGCTTGGACACAAACGTGTAAGTGGGGATGCACAGACGGACAGTGTGATTCAAATATATTAACTCTTCGGGGGCATAAAAACTTGCTAAGAATCAACAATCTTAGCATTTTTTCTAAACAACACAAATGTATCTGATATTTAATGATCATAATTATGTGTATATAAATGAAGGTAATTTCTTTAACAATCTTAGTATTTTTTTCTCTCAATATGAAGTACTTTTGGATAATGAAAACTTAGACATGATGAAGTCAATTTGTAAATTACTGTTAACCAGAAAGCCAACAAGACCCTGTATCACTCTGGCCAACAAGACCCTATATCACTCTGGCCAACAAGACCCTATATCACTCTGGCCAACAAGACCCTATATCACTCACTATATCACTCACCTGAGAGTATCTGCAAAACAGGCTGACCTACATTTTTAACACTGGGTAAAAAGATCTCAATATAGGGTTCAATCAAAAATTTAATAAATGTCGGGGCTTTTTCTCCCTATCACCAGGGGCCGAACATCGGCCCCGTTCCCAATCGATAATAACTTTCATTTTTCCCAATTCCAAAAAAGTTTTGAAAAAAAAAAAAAAAATTTTGTTTTAATCTGTCTTTACACTACATGGCATCCTTGGGACCGTTGCCCTTAACACAGATTGTTTTTTTTTTCCAACCTATAAAATTTTTCTAGATATAAAAAAACAAAAAACTTTGCCCCTCCCCTACCTAAATTTTTGGGACCTTTGCCCTAAACACAGATATTTTTTTTACCTCAAGGTAATAGATATTAAACTCATACATAAATTCCCAATTTGATCAGAAAAATGCCTCGTTTTTTCCCAATTAGGGCCAGGGGCCTTTTCCCAAAAAAGCCAGAAAAAGCCCTGCATGTTAAGACCAACATTCATTATTTTGCAATCAATAGTGTTTACAATGTTATACTATCTGACTTGGTGAACTACCTTTGGCCACAATACAATACACCCCTAGAATACAAAACAGTGTCAAACCTCACCTTGATTTCATCAGGACAAACACTTTGACCAATGAATCAAATTGTAGTCTCTATACAAATGCCAGAGTGTTCAAGAGTTTGTTCCATGATTTGATTGGGTGACCTAGTTTTTATATTCTGACAAACTTTCATGAAGATTAGACATAAAATAATTCACAAGGCTGTAATATTATTTGGCATGGTGACCTAGTTTTTGACCGCATGTGACCCAGTTTCAAATGTGACAAACATAAGCCTCCACAGTGTTCATATGCTTATTCTATGATTTTACTTTGTGACCTAGTTTTTGACCCCATGTGATAAAGTTTCAAACTCAACCTTGACTTCATAAGACTAACATTCTGAGCACTTTTCATTATGACTGAGATCTAAATGTAGCCTCGGAAGTGTTCGCTAAGGTTTTCTATAAATTGATTCAGTAACTTTTTTTTCACCCAGTTTCTGACTTGACTTAGATGTCATCCAGACAAACATTTTGACCAGTTTTCATGATGACTGGGATTAAAATGTAATAGAATGTTTTTCTATGATTTGACCTGGTGACTTAGTTTTTGACTATAGATCATCAAGCAAACATTGACCAACTTAAATTAAGATAAATGAACAAAAGGGACAATGATGGCTTATATCACTCACCTGGGCCCTTCTTATGACCTAATGTGACAAAAATTCAACCCTAAACTATATGTCATTATAACACAAACGTCAACATGTTTGTAATTTGATTTGTTCTAGTGACCTAGTTTTTTTTACTCCATGTAACCCAGTTTCAAACTTGACCAAGAAATGATTTGAACAAATATTCTGACCAATTTTCATGAAGATTGGCTGAATAATGTGGCCTCTAGAGTGTTAGCAAGGTTTTCCTTGGATTTGACTGTGTTACCTAATTTTTGACCCCAGATGACCCAGATTTGAATTTGATCTTGAAATCATTGAAACATTCTGACCAATTTTCGTTTAGATTGAATATCAAATGTGGCCTCTAGAGTATTAACTATTATTTGACCTCATGACCTAGTTTTTATACTCAGATGACCAAGTTTCATGGTCTCTATTGCATACACAAGGTTAAGTGTGGACAGACAGACAGACACCAGTGATCACAATAGCTCACCTTGAGCAGACTCTTTCATTATACTCAAAGTTTTTATTGAGATTTAACCGATGATCTAGTTTTCAGCACAACTCATCTAAGATTTTATTGACAAGACATTCATTTTGCTTCTTTTCTTTCATAAAAATATTAGCTGTTGACGATGCTGAATGCTTGACACAAAGAGATCCCAATAGCTAACCTTGAGAATTTCGTGCTCAGTGAGATAAAAACTGACCTGCTTTGCATCATTTTTAAATGCATCAATTAGCTCTTGTGGTACATCTTTTGGCACAACTGCTTTTGATACATTTGGGTCATCAGTTGGTCTAGCTGTCAACCCTGGTATATACCTCTGTGACATCTTTAACTGCAAAAATAACTTAATAATAGAGCACTACAAGGGGTGACGCAGTGGTTGAGTGGTTAATGCTTTTGGTGATCAATACGGATGTCTTCGGTTCAAATCATATCAGGGCACTGGAAATTTCAGCGACACTTTTCATTGTATCTAAAGTTGAAATGGTTAGACACCCAGAGAGACTCCCTTTGAAGTATCATACATGCAGCTCAGAACATGATTATGCTGAATGAAAAATAAACATCACAAAGAAATGAAGAATGGAAAGGACTACGGCCCATTTAAATATACAAAGTAAATTACCCGACATGTGATTTCAATAATAGGACTAGCATTGTGTACAGTCGATTAAGTGACAAATCTTATGTGTTGATATGCCTTTGTGTTAATTTTCACTGCCATGTTAAGTAAATGCTTTCATGTAGCGGCAATTCATAAACTATTCAAACAGCAGTGATAAGATTTGATGTTTTTCTAACAGTGACAAAAAAAATTCATACATTGTCAGGTATCCATATATAAAAATTACACTTGATCACACACGTGGTATTTAATTGTAAAAACTTGGCGTTCCGATTGGTTGAGAGCACTTAATTTTTAGCTTCAAATTTGATCAGCCGTCAAGCGGTGTATTGTAGATTGAATATTGACTGGGGGGGGGGGGGGGGGGGGGGGGGGGGGGGGGGGGGGGGTTTTGTTGGGGGGGGGGGGGGTGGCCTTTTGGGGGGGGGGGGGGGGGGGGGGGGTTTCCCTGGTGTTGTGGTTTTTTGGGGGGGGGGGGGGGGGGGGGGGGGGTACACATTTTTAGTATAAATATGCAATAAATTATGAAATACTTGCCTGGTAGAAGATCACTAGACAATGTTATATACCAAATAGGTTTCCTATATATATGTCTTTGTAAAACAAGTGACGCCCCCCTGGCAAGGTCAATTTTGACCCCAGGGGCATAATTTGAACAAACTTTGAAGAGGTCTACTAGGCAATGCTATATGCCAATTATCCAAGGTCTAGGCCTTGTGGTTTCAGAGAAAAAGATTTTTTAAAGCTTTTCCTCTATAAGCCTATGCAAAAATGGGTCAAATTTGATCTGGGGGTCATAATTTGAACAATCTTAGTAGAGGTCCACTAGCTGATGCTACATGCCAAATATCTAAGCCCCAGGGCTTGTGGTTTCAGAGCAGAAGATTTTACCTATATAAGCCTATGCAAAACTAAGTGACCACCTGCCACTAGACATTGCTACATGTATGCCAAATATCTAAGCTCTAGGCCTTGTGGTTTCAGAGAAGACGATATTTAAAGTTTTTCCTATTTGTTGCCATAGCAACCACAGTTCTGCAAGGAATGGATTTTTTTAAACAATTTTGGTAGATGTTCATGCAAGGAACATGCCTGCATAGTTTTACCAACATTGGCCTAGTGGTAGGAGATGTCATCTGAATCAAAATGTTGACAGACAACAGACAATTGGGGATGTCATCGATTAAAATTTTTGTATCGATATATCGATTTAGAAATATCGACGATACAGCGATATATAGATACATGGGCATAAAAAAGTCACGGACTACGTATTCTACCAAATCTCTTTACTTTGTTTGTACTAAACATATGATTCTAGTCTATAATATATATCAACCCTTGCAGTGCTGAAATATCTTTGACTATAACACCACATTTCATTAAATTATCATTCGTTAGAAAAACATGGAACTCTGGATAGAGTGATTGTTTTTATTCCAGTTGAGTTTTGATGGAATTTTCAAACGTGAAACTGTAGATCATTACACGGTAAAACATTATTCGATATACTATTTTTCAAAACGGCAATCAAAATCGAATCAAAAGTATTTTATCGTTGATATATCGATATCGTTTGAATCGATTACATCCTTATGGACAATCATCAATTAGAAAAGCTCACCCTGGCAAAGCCAGATGAGCTAAAAACCTGTGATTTCAAAATACTTTTGTGGCATGTATAAATTTGTCTCTGTAGTGATTGGGCCCTTTGGCAGTCTGTTACCGCAAGAATTTAGGGGTCTGTGCGGTGACGTCATCCAGTGTCGCAGAGGATTGTGGGGGCGCTCTCTTGGAATCGGGCAGCCATCTTGCAGGGCACTCCAGCAACCCAGATATACGTATAATCGAATAACCAGAGCAAATGGCATAGGTATCAGGTAAAGTCCCTTGTATTGGAATCCCCTTGAATTGCATTAGGTTTCAGAGTGGAAACAACATCTCTTTTTTTTTCTGGGTAAATAGGTGCCAAAAACCCTTTAATTTCTTTTTTGTAATGGCTACTGTTCAAACAAAGAATATTTCGTGCATATCATTTTATGAGCAAGATAGTGAGACAACGCTGACACGCTCGTCTTAGATCAGTGTCTACCTAAAAACAAAAATAATATCAAACAGGGAATGCCACATACCAAAAACGCAGCCTCCCCAAACGAGCCCCATAGCACCCAGAAGTGCACACCACCAACACACACACACACACACACACACACACACACACACAATCATGTACACACACACACATACACTACCAACACACACTAGCATACAAAGCAAACACACGAGGACAAAACGAACAATTAAAGGAACACAGTGGGGCACCGCCTTGGAACGGTCAGTGGCAAAAACACCACTGGGGAGCTTAAACCGGTTTATGGTGCGCACCCAACCTCACTCTTACCCCCACCATGTTCCAAAGTCACAGGACAGTGTAAATAAAAGTAATCCCTGCTAGGTGAATCTCTAACACACGCAATGGAAACAAAAGGCATGGTATGTAAAACACAAAAATGCTCGTGTATAAATATATAAAAAGCAAACCTTGAGAACCAAAAAACGTATGTACTCAATGCCTTTGCAGAAGGCAGAGCACCAAGAGAAACACCCTTAAGGGCCCGACGAAACAGGCCAGAGGACAGAAATCAAAACAGTTTCGTCCCAGTGGGATTTAAAAACTGCCCATCACAGAGTCCTCCCCCTCTTCCGTCAGACACAATCAAAGAGGGAAGCATAGCGTCCAACTGTAAACGGGTTGAACACCAAACATGCGGTGTGTCTCAAAACAGTTGGGTCGTAACCTCTTTTAACAAAACGTTTTATAATTTTAGCAAATACAGTTGGAAAATTGCCATGACGCAAAATCTTACGAAGTTTGTAAACCACATCCCCATAAAAATCGGGTTTTGAAATACCTTCTCGCAGAAGAGTCTTTAGATTGCTATTGAATTTCAAAACCAAATCAGAATTACGATAGTAAAATTTAGCAAAATATTTACGCAATTTGTAATAACGGTAGCCCTGTTGAAGAAGTTTATTTGTAATATATTGATTACGTTCATTGAAATCCTCAACATGACTACACGCTCTGGCAAACCGAATTAACTGAGAAATGTATACCCCATAAGATGTAGCATGAGGTACATCCCCATCCAAATGGGGGAAATTTACAATACTAAAATTAAAATCATCCCTCTTGTCAAAAATTTTGGAATGCATAATATTGTTATAAATAGAGAGATGTAAATCTAACAAGAGCTGTCAGTAGGACAGCGTGCTCGACTTTTTTAGTGCTTGCCAATAAAACAAAACTTTGACAGTTAATAGCACACAAGACTTCAACTAGGAATTTATAAGTACAAATCAAGAAGAGTTATCTTCTTTTGCTTACAGATAGGTCTTACGATGGTACATAAGTACTCCAACTTTCAAAGTAATATCTCAAATGGTTAAGTTAACAAGTGGAAATTTTAACTGAGTTTCTAAGTCAAAAAGGGCCATAATTCAAATAAAATCCTTGACAGAATTACCTTCTCCTCCCCATGTTTGGGAATCATGATGGTAAACAAGTATTCCAACTTTCAAATTAATATCTCAAACAGTTCAGTCAAAAAGTGGACTGGTACGAAAAACTTAACCAAGATTCTAAGTTGATAAAAGGCCTTAATTTTTAAAACAAATCCCTGACAGAGTTACCTTCTCTTGCGTACAGATGGGGGTAATGATGTGAAATAGCATTAAAAGTTTCAAAGCAATATCTCAAAGGGTTAAGGTAATAAGTGGATTTTACCCATATTCAATGTATTTTCTAAGTCAAAAAGGGGCATAATTCTGTCAAAAACCTTGACAGAGTTATGTCCTCTTGTCTGTTGATGAAGGTCGTGATGGTAAACAAGTACGGTTAGTTTCAAAGCAATACCTCCAGTGGTTTTGAAATAAAGTGAGGTGGTACGAAAAACTTAACCAAGCTCAATACACTTTCTAAGTCAAAAAAGGGCCATAATTCTGTCAAAAACCTTGACAGAGTTATGTACTCTTGTCTGTAGATGGAGGTTATGATGGTAAACAAGTATGGTAAGTTTCAAAGCCATACCTCTAATACTTTTGAAATAAAGTGGGGTGGTACGAAAAACTTAACCAAGGTGTGACGCCAACGCCAACGCCGACGCAGACGCCGGGGCGAGTAGGATAGCTCCCCTTTTCATAGAAAAGTCGAGCTAAAAATGAAGCACCAGTATCCAAATTGTTAGTTTTAATTAACTGGAGTTCCCGGGGATAAATAGTGTCCACCAATTGACCAAAAAACGGGTTATCCATATTAAGAATATCATCCAGATAGCGTGATGTATTATTAAAAGCAGTGATAATGTCTGCCTGCGTATCTGGAGAAAGACTCAACATAAAGTCTCTTTCATAACAATATAAAAACAAATCTGCGACAAGGGGTGCACAATTTGTTCCCATGGGAATACCGATTACTTGTCTGAAAACTGCATTCCCAAACCTTATATAAATGTTGTTCAATAAAAAGGAAAGGGCTTTACAAACTTCGTCACAGGTCCACATAGTATAATGTTTAACAATACAGCTAGTAAAAAAAGCTTTATCGAAATTGCAGGCGAGAAATGTAACATTCTCCCTGGCAAAAGTCTTTTGAATTAGGGCAGTTAGCTTGTCATTTATCAAATTATGTGGTAATGTGGTATACAGAGTAGAAAAATCGTAAGTACTGACTGAAGTTACTTTGTAATTATTAACTTTAAACTTATCCAGGATTTCGCCAGAATTTTTGATCGACCAAAATAAATGTTTACGAGAGTTTTCGTATACTTTATCACAATATCTTTTCACGTGGGCTTTTATAGCAGTTAGGCAAGATGTTAATAGTTTTGAAATATTTGTAGTGGTACAAGAGCTTGAATTAGCGATGAAACGAGCTTTATATGGTTGTTTATGTAATTTAGGAATCCAGTACATAGTAGGAAGTTTAATATGTTGATCATCTATACGAACTTTCAAATTAGAAACTTCACTGATGTGATCAGTGACCACATTTTGTTCAACGGAAGGACTCAATATATAAGCTTTAGTGCTATTTAGTTCGTTTTGTAAAACATTAATATAATGTAGGCGTCAAATGATGATAATATTGTTGGCCGCCTTGTCTGCTGGAACTAAGACATACTTAGAATGAAATTCTTGGATTTCTAAGTCACATATCCGAATAGAAACAAGATTTTTGCATCGCGAAAACCAATTAAACTTCAATAAATAGTTTGTTATTTAACTTTCATGCATTATTTGCATGTTTTCTGTAAAGGATTGGATAAATACAATATGTGACATAGATCTTTAGACTTCTGAATCCCTGACATACCAGATATTAGTATTTAAAAGTGCCACGAACTGTTAAAATTTCCCTTTTCCAGGGAGGTAACCTAGTCAAATCACTAAACAGCAAAAGACATTTTATAAGCAGAAAGTCATATAAAGTTCATAAAGTATTTATGTCGACTTATAATGTACTATGTCGGTCAAAAGCTATAAGTCGGTCAAAAGCTATACATAGCTTGTGTTACATGTTAAATCACTCCGACAATAAATAAAGATTATGGAAAGATGGGAAAGACATCTCTTGGATGCGTAGTGTCGACCTTTATAAAGACCATATTGTACACGACTTTATAGATTGTGTCCCAAACTGTTCAAACTGTAAGCAATGTGACGTCACTTTCTCATACACAGCATCTGAATTACGTTTGTTTTTATATCAAAATGCATCATATTTCGATAAGTTTGTATTTAAATATATATTTTAAAGTGCAAGACGGTATGCAAGAAAAAGTTTCTACCATGAGATACTTGGTTCAGATGGTAATATCCGTCACTGAGGGTAACTGTTTTGGTGGGAACGAGGCTCTCTGCCGATTTCCATCTGAACCGCGTGCTCATGTAAGAAACTAATATTCGGTGATAGTGATTCCCCAGATTACCTCGTTGACCTACATGTGTACATGCATTTGTTTTAAAGAATATACCTAATGAGAGATCAAACAATTTTATTGGTTAATGTTCAGTATGATGTCTCGCCAATATTGATATGGAGAATTGAGACAGATGAAATCCAAAATATGCTACAATGTATATTGAAATGTGATCTAGTGCATTAATACGCGAAACTGTGAATTTAAACTATTGTAAAATGTGTTGGTGTCAGGTGAGTACTGATCGAACTGCATTGTCACCAGCACTTCAGAATAGAATGTCACATGCATGTGACATCCCCACTGTAACACTTGTTTTCGGGCTTGTCTTAATTGTCTTGTTATATAATTCTGGTTACTTAATATTGCTGTAACTGTATCAGAATATAGTATCATTACGTTTAAGAGCATCTTAAGATTTTGGTCTGAAATAAAGATACATGTTTTTAAAAACACCTTTTTACATTTTTCAATGAAGAAGTGATAAATATGCTGCTGTACTTTATCATTGAATAATATATAGGGGTGTTCAGATGCATAGTAGGGCAAAGCACGAGTGATTTAATAACTCGAACCAGAACGACTGCCTGTTTATCATTCAGTGATAAAGTTCAGCAACATTTTATTATATCAATTCTAACCTCACCAATTTCCCGCAGTTTACAGTAGTAGAACTTTCTAAATATAGATTGACCCTATAATATGAATATATCTTGCAGGACACCGGCTAATACAATCTCTTCATGTGAATATAAATTGAATTATCATATGAATTGAATTTTTTTATTTAAAGGTACCTTAATGAAGTTGAATAACTTGAAAAAGGTCATTTACTTCTACACTGTATCTTTGAGGATGAAATACTGAGTACTGTATATACATGTGACAGGTTATACCTAATTAAGAGAAATATGGAATTTTGAATGTCTAATTGATTTAGGAATTTGTCAAAAAATCACACAAAAATCACTGGATTTCATGATTTATTAAAACATTTGCTTTCCCTGTAGACAATTCATGTATATAAGCATAGTTCATCTTTAATCACTTTTTAATCTGATAATTTCAGCCATTCTTTTAATTTATAGATATTATTTCTATACACCGTTTCTGTAAACTTGTGTTAACTGGTATGTACTGTATACAATGTACATACATTGTATGTATGATCTACATAATTGAAAACTATATAAATATTGTTTCACTGGCAGCAACTGTAGCACTTTATTGTAATACAGCTGTTGTCAACTTTTATGCCTTTTTATTGGTTTTGTTTTTCAGAACACCACACACACACTTTCAGATTTTGTTGATTGTTGCGTTTACACTTCCATTGAATTTTCATTCCTTATTTTTCGTGCGACAGCATGTCCTTGAATTGTCAAAACTAGATATATGCACTTCTCAATTAAACGTGACGACTTGCCTCCAGCTGCAAGTTTTCCAGTAAGCACTCTAATATAACAGTAAGTTCACTCTGTGAAGTATAAGCTTCTTGTTTCCGAATGCATATTCATAGCACGAATGAAAAAATAAAAGAAATTGTCACTGGGATCCTTGAGGTCCTTGTCCAAGCAGAGTGTGTGTCTACAAAACTTTTTTCAGATTGTTCTTTTCGGTTCAATATTGTTTGAATTGCAGCTTGTAATGTAGAGTTTTTTTTATTAACTTCTGATAATGCTGCTAAAATATACCTACAAATGTAATAAATAACTTTTTGGTCTGTCTCTGTTAATTGTTTTTCTTGAGAAGCTTCTGATTTAGTTCATAGTTGTGGTCGTTTTTTACTAAACCTGCCAACAATTGTCTGTTTAAAATTCCGATGAATGGTCGAACAAATTTGGCTTCTTCTTGTTCCGCAGCTAAATCTCTGTAATGGTGTCCACAAGAGTAGGTTCATTAGTTTTCTCATGAAATGAGCTAAATAAAGTTTCATTAGTGCTGGTATCGCAGTCAGTAACAGCACTGAAATTTTCTGTATATACAGGTTCTAGCAAAGTTTGATTTTTTCCTCTTGTTTTGGTTGTTGATTTGAATATGAATAGTCTAGCCATTTGAATGATTTTATTACCGTGAACAGAGGATTTAGTATTTCTAAACTTATTTTGTTTGATGTTCTCTAGTGAGTCTTGAAATGGATCTTGAAAAATCTTTATGAAGCACTTCTTGTCTATCCCAAAATTAGGTTTGATTGGTTCCCCTGTCTTTTTTATCTCTACGGTAATTTGAAGCTGAAAATATAAAGTACATTGTTACAGAAAAACCTCTAATGAATACCACGCTTTGTTAGACGTGCATTTAATGAATATTTGTACAGATTCTTAAGGTCCCAGGATCACTTTGACTTTACTCATGTAGTAACAGATTTTAAGATAATGATATAACTATGTTTTATTTACTTTAAAACAATGTTGACAAGCGTTTTTTTTTTCGGATAAAAGTTGTTTCATCAAGAAGAAGAGTTGCGAGAAAGCCTCTAATATTTTGCAATATCATTGAAAAAAATCTGCTCTATATTTCTATGCATTTTGTCGATTTAAAAAGAAAATTTAGGAATTTCCGTCAGTAAGACGTCTTTCTTGTTAAAACTGTGATGAGAAGTACTCTCTCGTCTTTGTTTCAGTACAGTTTTATTTTTATACCAATAAAAAACAAAAATAATTTAATTGAACACAAAGATTACCGAAAACAAGATTTGATGATATATAGTGATCAACGAAGCTGTGAGTAACTCATAAGATACATTGTATTCGAAAAACAACATTAGGGATGCTGATTACCAATATGTTCATAGAACATACTAATTAAAATTTTGCAAAGATCGTCTGTAGAAATTTGCATATGTTAGAAAGTTTATTTTTATCACGAGACAAGATGTAATAATTGTCAATTAAATTAAAGTCTTGTTAGTACGTGTTTCTAAGGGTTCTGAAGTACTGGCAACTCAATAAATAGTGCCTTTCGTTTACGATAGAGCCGTTATCGCACAGTAGGCAGGTTCGATTTTGGTAGGGGGTACCGTCAAAGCGTCCGGATTCGACTGAAAGCCGATTGTTCCCACATCGAAATTTAAAAAAGTCAAATAATCAGTTCTAGAGAGAACATTAAAGTACCTTTCATATTCAAGATTTTGTTTGAAGCTGTTATAGGTTCGCCCTTTATTAGATTGCTGCATCATATGGAACATTTTGTTCTCTACTCGCTAGCAATGATAAGGCTGGTCAGAAAAGTAACGGCCGGACAGTTCGCTTGCGGTCGTAAATTTTCCGAAACAAACCGGAAAACCGCTGATTGTTTCGGCAGCTCAATCAATAAAAATCGATATTTGCTTGCGTAATATTAGCCTGAGAATATTAAGATGTACTGTGTATTACGCTAAAATAGAAATCTTTAATCTTATTGCATTCATCCCAGCTATCTTTTTGTACTATTACATTGTATGTTTAAAACAGACTGTTGTAAAACAGAGATTACAGAGAAATGAAGCAACACTGATTTGAATATTAGAGCTATTATAGATTTATCAGTTTGAGGGGGGAAATGCTTTTTTTTTTCAAGAATATACCCTCGAATTTCATTAACTTTTGTTAAATCTATGCAATGCACAGAGCTATTCGTGTAATAATTGTTGACAGGATCATGCGGACAAACTACAGGAGTAATAAGCTATTAATCTTTATATTGTTGAATTAATTTTATTAAATTGAATCACACATTATATCAAAGCATCCGCATTTAATGTAATTAAGTGAAGCTTCACAACATAAATCATACACGGCATCACCTACTTGTACCGCAATGACAGTCACACTTTCACAGTTTTCTTTTTTCTTCGCACGTGCTTAAAAGCCATAAGTGGTTGTATATCTTGAAAGCAATTAGTTCTCTAAACTTAAAAGCTAACAAAAACTACCTTTAAAAAAGATGGTCCGCGCAATTTTTAGTATATGAAAGCGATTGGTAGCTTGATTCTAATATTGAATTGTGAAACAATGAAATAACGAAGTTTTCATTAGGCATATACAAAATCGATGGCATCGATTTCATTTTTTGTTAGCTGTGAAAAAACAAACAACACGATAGACACAATGCATGAACGTGTGCGCCTTCTTTGAAAATTTGTTATTTACATAACTTACACGGTAGATGTTACTATCATTTAATTAATTACGGTACTGTTTCCCGTGTGCTTGACGCCAACGTTACACGTACGTAAATTCTACAAGATAGAAATAAATGTGCTACAGCAGAAGCTTGAACGACACACTTAAGTGTCGAGGATTATTTTGAAATTATTCACATGAAATCATGAACGTTTCTTCGAAAAAAATATTTTAAAGTGCGAGTTATTTAAAGGTTAATTTTGTTAATAAAAGGAATAATCAAGTAATGTCTTTTTTTCGTTATCCCTTTCCACAGTAAAAGCAAACAGAAATACATTTATTAAACTAACTAAAATACATTTCATTGTTTCTGAGATGGGTGTACAATAAAAAAGATATATATAATACACACATATAGTGTAATAAATTACCAAGACTAACAAAGACTTTTATTGCACCCTAATAATCCATATCCGTTCTAGTGTTTTATTGCCCCGGGGTATATTGTAAAACGCAAGTGGTAATTCTTATGACAGATTTTAAGTTTCTTTAAAATATGTAAGTTTACCGTAATAACATCTTATTTGCATTTTCTTTTTCAATTTCTGATATTTGATCAAAATACTAAAAGTACATAATTCACAAACATTACTTTTCGACATTACATGTACCTGATTTCGATTTCTGACCGGTCTTAACTTTTTCATTTGTCAACCACCTTTAAGTTACAAAATGTTTATAGGGGGACCAAAGTAGAAGTAAACGACTGTCAAAATACGCACAAATAGCAAAGCAAAAACAACAACATCACCACATTTATGACGGGTGAGATCTATCCGGACGAACGGATTCTGAAAACAAATTCTTTCATATAAAATAAGCGTCACAATTTGAAAGTGACATACGTACTTGTGTATATGTGTGTTTGTGTGACATTACAAAAGTCCCGTGAAAATGTGTAAAATTTACAATGTATACACAAAATCTTTTTTCACAGGTGTTACATTTTCCTGTTTACGTTAAGTTGAAACAAGTGTGAAATTTAGTCACTTTGCTACAATACAGATATAACTTTAACCAAATGCAGTCCTTTTAATTTACTCATTTAATTTACACATGAATAAAGCATACCGAGACTCGTTCAAAGATTGGTACAATCATTATTCACTTTTTTCCTTTTCATATAAGTTATGCCATCCTTACGTTTTAAAGCAACAATACAATACAAAATCATCACACTTTTAATACGATAGTAATCGACAACTTCCGTGAAAATTACGGACGCGCCCGATCTGTATTACGATTACATTTTTAACTGACTGTACTTATAAAAAATATTAAAAAGGTAAGCGAAATCCTTCAAATATTTTATTTATTTTTACACCAATTTATAGTTGATATAATTCCCTTGCCGATATCACTGAAGCAAAAACAATCTTATAATTGATGTTCTATGCATGGGTCCAAGTATTGAGACAAATGACCCAAAAAGCTGACTAAAAGTCTTGCAATCCTTAACATTTCATATGGAAAATGCGGTGGTACTTTTTTAATTAAAAAAGGTAAGTGAAATACCAAATTAATCTTTTTGAAATTTACATCATTATAAAGAGGAAAAATAATATTAATTCGTCTGACCGAAGCAAAAACGATTAATTACACGGTTTTTGATTTAATAGGATTAAACCGAAATCTCCCTTCTTTGTTTAATGTGTAAAAGCCGCGTCTAATCGATTATCGGGAAAACATGAAAGTTCCATATGCTGAGTATGCCAGGTTTGTTTGAATTGGTAAACTAACGTTTGTTTTATTCTTTTATGAGTGCTTATGAGTCAAGAATTTCTTTATTTTTTGAAATCCATTTAGGATTAAGATTATTTAATTTTAACATATATCTATACAGTAACAGTGAGAGTTTGCTTTCTTTACCTAAGAGTAGTCTAGACCAAAAAGATACCATTTTACTTTTTACAGTGATTGATAATGGTAAGGTTCCTGTTTCACCATACAACATTTAAAGCGGTGTACCTTTCCGGGCATTGGTAATTTTTCGGAGAAACACATTGTTAACTTTTTCTAATATATCTAAATTTTCATAACCGAATATTTCAGATCCATATGTTAAGATAGGTATAACCGTATGTTCATAAAGCTTTATGATTAGATCCACAGGCAGGTCCGCATTGTTGGATTTAGTGAACAGCAGATGCATAGCCTTGTTAGCTTGTTGGGACACGTGCTTCCTGGCTCTAAAAATGGAACCATTACTCGCAAATGTAACTCCAAATTAATGATAATTATCAGTTATTTCAATTGAGTAATTCCCGAAGGTAAAGTTATAGGTTCGAGTATTTCTTGCGTCGAAAACAATGATTTTAGTTTTATTTTTGTTAATGCTTAATTTCCATTTGTCGCAGTAATTATAGAATATATCTAAGCAGTTCTGAAAATCAGACGGGTTATTTGAAACGATTACGGTGTCGTCTGCATAAAGAAGTAACAATAATTTAAGCCGGTATTCGGATCATTTAACTTTATGCTGATGGTACCGTATGCCTCAAGATATGGTGCAAGTAGTTCAGGTAAAAAGAAAAGAGGATCAGGCTTAAATGTTCTCCCTGTCGAACCCTAATTTCGGATATGAAATGAGATGATTTTATCCCGTTATGCAGTACACATGAGTTAATATTTTGGTACATATTGAAAATTACTTGGAATTATTTACCATTCACAGAATTTTGTAATAATTTATGCCATAGTCCAAAGCGCCAAATCTTATCAAAACACTGTGAAAAATCAACGAAGTAGGCTATTACTGTGAGTGTATACCACATACATACAGAAGATTGATCGTAAGTAAGCAATTGTTATTGTTTTTTTCATTTTAATTTGTTGCATGGTGGAGAGTCACTTCTTTCAGTGTATTGATGGAAAGCCACATACATTAATAGAAAACTAACGTTCTTCACTTTTTGAGGTAAATACGCCATTTTTATGCCCCCGAAGGGTGGCATATTAAAATCGCACCGTCCATCCATCTGTCCGTCCGTCCTTCTGTCCGTCTGTGCGTCCCCACTTACACATCCATGTCCGGACTGTAACTTTGTCATGCATTGAAAGATTTTAAAATAACTTGGCACAAATGTCTAGCACATCAAGACGACGTGTCGCATGCATGACTCACGTCCATAGCTCAAAGGTCAAGGTCACACTTAGAGTTTGAAGGTAATGGATTCCTCTATATATGCATATATGCACACATTCGGGTCCGGGCTGTAACTTTGTCATGCATTGAAGGAATTTAAAATAACTTGGCACACATGTCTAGCACATCAAGACGACGTGTCGCGTGCATGACTCACGTCCATAGCTCAAAGGTAAAGGTCACCCTTAGAGTTTGAAGGAAATGGATTCCTCTATATATGCATATATGCACACATTCGGGTCCGGGCTGTAACTTTGTCATGAATTGAAGGAATTTAAAATAACTTGGTACACATGTCTAGCACATCAGGACGACGTGTCGCGTGCAAGACCCACGTCCCTAGCTCAAAGGTCAAGGTCACACTTAGAGTTTGAAGGTAATGGAATCCTGTATATATGCATACATTCGTGTCCGGACTGTAACTTTGTCATGCATTGAAGGATTTTAAAATAACATGACACAACTGTCTAGAAACATCAAGACGAGGTGTCGCGTGCAAGACCCACGTCCCTTGCTCAAAGGTCAAGGTCACCCTTAGAGTTTGAAGGAAATGGATTCCTCTATATATGCATATATGTACACAATCGGGTCCGGACTGTAACTTTGTCATGCATTGAAGGATTTTAAAATAACTTGGCACAAATGTCTAGCACATCAAGACGACGTGTCGTGTGCATGACCCACGTCCATAGCTCAAAGGTCAAGGTCACACTTAGAGTTTGAAGGTAATGGATGCCTCTATATATGCTTATATGCACACATTCGGGTCCGGGCTGTAACTTTGTCATGCATTGAAGGATTTTAAAATAACTTGGCACACATGTCTAGCACATCAAGACAACGTGTCGTGTGCATGACCCACGTCCATAGCTCAAAGGTCAAGGTCACACTTAGAGTTTTTAAAGACCTAAAGTTATCCGTATTTGATTGTTTATTCTCCGTTTGGTTTTAACACTCGCAGCAGATGTGAAAAAATATGGCTTATCATAAAGGATGACAAAATTTAAATGATTATTGTCAAGTTTTAGTGATTGTTCAAAGTCAAGAAAAAAATTAACTAATATATAAGTACTCTTAGTCATCTGAGTTGACTTCAATATACAGATTTGTGTCACGGGAGGTATCCTCATACATCAAAATATTGGTATTTCACTTGGCGTTGAACATTTTCGTATTGCTTGCGTAAACTTAATTTACACATGCCAACAAAACCGTCTCACCAGTACGTTCAGTGCTTTGATTTTTCTATTGCATGAATTTTAATAACCGGTAGCATAGTCTTCTGTAAACTCCTACTGAAGTTTCATAGGATTGCATTAAATATTGAAGTAAATAATCTCCATTAATAGTAAATATGCCAGCCATGATTTTTGTGCGTATCCACCAAGGTGTTGCAGAATTGAGCCCATTTGAACTTAAATATTTCTATTGCATCAATGTTATGTTGTTTGTCGAGCGACTGGCTATAAATTGTTACTACTAGAATATCAACAAGGTTTTCTAGCATTTGACCATGCAGCCACCTCAAGTATCCTAGTTTTGAACATGACCTAAACATCATTGATATAAACATTCTGACCAATTTTCATGATGATTGGTTTATAAGTGAGTGTTCACAAGGTTTTTCTTTGATTTGGCCTTGTGACCTAGTTTTTGATGACTCTGACCTAGAAATCATTAACACAGACAAACTGACTTATTTGCTCGACGATTGATTAATAAATGTGGTCCCTAGATTGTTAATAAGGGTTTTCTTGCATTGGCCATCTGACCTATTTCTTTATGCCATGTGACCTAGAAATCCTGAAGACAAACACATTAAATTTTCTTGACCAATTATTTATAGCAAAAAAAACAACAAAAATAATCAAGGCCATAGCTGTGTGAAAAAATGTGGAAAGTGCCGACACTTAGTACTTATATTAGTACTAAAGGTTGCAGTGAAGTTTTATTGATTTCCCTCTAGTCCTTGAGAAATAGCGTGGAAACAAATGCGGCATGCTATACACGAGATGTTTGAAGTCGTACCCGAGAGCCACCCTGACTACACGGCGTATTGGAATTATGAACAGTCATATGAACATGGAGTTAATGCAGAGATGACTTTTGGACATAATCTACTCAAAGAAAGAGTCCAGCATTCAGGACATGCAATAACATCTATGCTAAAATAATTTAAAATGATTTGAATAAATGCTGCGATAGCTTTTAACTTTTTCTATATGTTTATATCTTTTATGCTTAATAACAATTCATAAAACGAAGAATGGTTCAAGACAGTTACTAGTAGGGGGAGCGGGCTCAGTCAAGAGTATTTTTACAAGGGCCAGTTTTGTAATTTCATTACATTTCATAACAACCTATGTTTAGTCTACAACTGATAGATAGGTTCTTCGAAAACGCATCTGAATCGTTTGTGCTGAATGTGCTAAAACCACAGAGCTTCCGGCCCCCTTGACCCCTGGACAGGGCTTTGCCCTGGACCTACTGGGGGTCATCAGTAGGGTAAAGTTTAATAAGCATTTCCTCCAAAGCAATAACAGAGACAAAGTTTCAGCGCATAGTTTAATAATTCAATACTGTGGGAAGAGAGAAATAGTTACACAAGAAACAATATCAGATAATAAAACATCCTTAACAAAGACACAGCACCATTAATAACGGCAAAATATATCCATTTCAAGTACTGTGATATGTAGAAATATTGGAGCACATTGTAATGTATTTCATAAATTCACCAAAAATACTTACTTTTAATCAAGTTTCGTGAAATTTATATACAAAAATGTGACCTGAAGAGTTTTAACATGTCTGGGGCAGTATGGTAAATTTTCACGTAACAACACTTGAGTAACAAGACTGTAACAACTTCTATTCATAGCAGATTTTTTTTTAATTCAAGGCCCAACTTCTGGATTGATTAGGCCCATAATCAAATTTCTTGTGGACACAAACATTCCACAGAACTTTGATTATGACTTCTCAACAAATGTGGCTTCTATAGAGAAAACAAGTTCAATGCAAGGTTTTCCCATAGTGGCGCCCTGATTTCTGGTCAGATTGGGTCAACTATCAAATGTGACACAGACCTTGTGGACAAACACATTCCAACAGATATTTAACCTGGCTTAAGTGATCAAAGCAAGAGAGCCATGATATTGCTCACCTGAGTATCATAGCACTTTATAACAAGAGGCCCAAAAGGGCCAGTATCGCTCTACTGGTATGACTTGACTATTCTGAGTAAATTCTGTGATTTTTTTGCAAAGTTACCAAGGACATTAAGCTAACAGAGATCACTGTGACCTTGACCCACTGACCCCAAAAAGCAGTAGGGATCATCTACTCAGTAAGTCCGATCATCCTGTGAAAACTGATCTCAAGATACTGAGTGGGAAAGATTTTCAAAGTTCTGGTCACTAAGACATAGACATTTGACCGACTGACCCCAAAAACAAAAGGGATCATTTACTCAGTACGACCAATCATCGTATGAAGTTTGAAAACTGTGGGTCAAATAGATCTCCTTGGCAACCATAGTTCTGCATGGAATGCGATTCTTTGAACAATTTTGGCGATTCTAATAGCTCACCCTAGCATGTATGTGCCAGATGAGCTAACAAGTGACCACCTGGGTATGGTCAATTTTTATCTTAAGGGCATGATTTTACCAAGGAAACACTACATGCCAAATATCATAGCTCTGGGCCTTGTGGTTTCAGAGGAGAGTTTTTAAAGTTTTTCTTATATAAGCAAAGGGTAAAATTTAGGACCCTGGGGGCCATGATTATAACAGTCTTTGTATATGTCTCCTAGGCAATGCTACAAAACAAATATGTAAGCTCTGAGCACAGTTTTTGAGAAGAACACTTTCCTTTTTGTTGCCAGTCTGAACCCAAGTTCTGCATGGAATGGAATTCTTTGAACACATTTGTTAGAAGTGAGCCCTTGGCGGGGATGACTTTGACAGAGGAGTGGGTTGTTCATGATTTTAACAATATTGGCAGAGGTCCACACGATTATGCAACTTACCAAATATCTTAACTCTTGGCTGATTGGTTTTGGAGAAGTATTTTAATATGCTTTTATATACATGTAACTCGATCTTATGTAAAATTGAGTCACCATGGGGCAGGGTCAATTTTGACAAGTGGTATCTTGGTTAATGACCACTTAAATATTACTTTCCAAATATCTACGCCTTGTGGGCTAAGACAAGATTTTTTTTAACAAGCCATGTCAAATCAAGTCACCCCTGACCTGATGTCAGGTGACCCACCTTCAAACTTATCCTAGATTTTATCAAGGTTATCATTTTGACCAAGTTTCATGAAGATCCAGTGGAAAATGCAGCCTCTATTTCATACAAAAGGTTTTTTTCTGTGATTTGACCTCATGACCTAGTTTTTAACCCCAGATGACCCATATTCAAACTCGACCTATATTTCATGATGACCATGTTTCAAAAAGATCCTGTGAAAAATGCAGCCTTTATAGCATACACAAGGTTTTTTCTAGATTTGACCACATGACCTTGTTTTTAACCCCAGATGACCCATATTCAAACTTGACCTATATTTCACGATGACCATGTTTCATAAAGATCCTGTGAAAAATGCAGCCTCTATTGCATAAACAAGGTTAAGTGTGCACAGACATACAGACGGCATATAGATGACGAACAGCCCCCAGGCAATAACTTTGTGTTCAGGTTAACTAAAATGTTGAAATACCAAAAATTCTGCTTGACATGTAATTATAGCTATTTTTTATATACAGAACAAAAACATGCAATTAACAGATGTAATTTTAGTTGTTATCTCATAGCTACACTGAAGACTGAAATTCTCAAGATGTCATTACATTGTACTTGACTTCTGAACACCTATCAATGATTTATCATTAAAACATGTTGACACAGGTAGGATTTATTGCTTCTTCATGAAAAGATTTCAAGTTCATTAGACACTCCTAAATCACAACCTTATAAGTTTATTGTTTAACTTCACCAGTTGTAGTATATAACCAGTTGTAAA
Source organism: Saxidomus purpurata (assembly GCA_022818135.1). Classification (NCBI taxonomy): domain Eukaryota; kingdom Metazoa; phylum Mollusca; class Bivalvia; order Venerida; family Veneridae; genus Saxidomus; species Saxidomus purpurata. Next base: position 1,518,977 of record JAFMSR010000007.1, on the reverse strand, counting down.
ACTGAAGTGTATTAACCCATATTGTACTAAATTTCTAAAATGGATGTACATGTCCAGCCTTCAGCATGTATCTTGTATAACAAGTCACTCATTTACCGGTAATCATAAATCATTAAGACATCAGGGAAACTAAGGCTCTTCTAATCAGCATTATAGCACTACTGTATTTATCAGTTAAACAATTAAAGCGTTTAAGCTACGTCTGTAAATAAAACAAGATTCACGCCAGTACATAATACAATGACATACATGTATACACTAAATTTGTAAACTTACAACGTAAAAACTGATGACAAATAGATATAACAGAAGTCCTTAAAACTTAAAGTGATATTACCCTTCAAAGTGATCATCACAACTTATAGCAAGAGGGCCATAATGGCCCTATATCACTCACCTGAGTACAAATGCACTTTTCTGGTGGTTGTGGTCAATTTTGACCCCAGAGGCATGATGTCCACTAGACTCTGTTACACACTAAATGTTTAGGCTCTATACCTTGTTGTTTGGAAAAAAAATACAAGGTTTTTATATATATGACTATGTTAAACAAGTGACCCCCCTGGGCAGGGTCAATCTTAACCCCAGGGGCATAGCCTGAACAAATGTTGAAGAGGTTGACTAGACACAATTACACACTAAATATCTAAGCTCTAGACCTTGTAGTTTCGAAGAAGCTTTTTAAAGGTTTTCCTATATTTATTTTAAGTTTTTCAGTGGTTTATCGAAATATAATGGTGAATTATATCCTGATAAACTCACTGGCCACTCAGTGAAAATTATCAAATCTGTTACCTGGATTAACGTCAAAAAGTATTCCGAGCGTACTGAACGCCAGAAACTATATGATGATGATGATGATGTCGTTAAAATGACGTCATCTTTACGATACTTTCTGATGACGTTTCCAGCAATTTTCGACATTTTATTGAAATAAACCCAACAGAAGTAGAGTTTTAAACATAAAATAAACAGAAAAATAGTTGGTATCCATGTAATATCACGATAATTTCACTTGTGAACACCAAAAGTTGTTATTTTCACTCGTGGCTATGCCACTCGTGAAAATATAAATTTTGGTGCCCACTCGATGAAATTATAATGTGATATTACACCGAAACCAACAATTATCCTCTATATGTCTAGGTAAAACAAGTGACCCCCTTGGCAGGGCCAATATTGACCCCAGAGACATGATTTAAACAAATTTGGTAGAGGTCCACTAGACAATGCTTTATACTAAATATCTTAGCTCTAGGCCTTGTCGTTTTGGAGAATAAGATTTTAAAAGTTTATCCTATAGAAACCTATGTAAAATTAAGTGACACCCCTGGGTGGGGTCAATTTTAACCCAAGGGTCATGATTTGAGCAATTTTGGTAGAGGTCCACTAGGCAATGCTACATACCAAATATCTAAGCTTTGGGCCTTGTGGTTTCAAAGATTTATCAAGTTTTCCATATTTGTTGCCATAGCAACTAGAGTAATACATGGAATGAAAATTCGTTGAACAATATTTTGATAGAGATTCATGCAAGGAACATTCCTGCAAAGTTTCATTCACATTGGCCCAGTGGTTTCAAAGGAGATGTTGTTTAAAGCAAAATATTGACGGACGACGGACAATCATCCATCCTAAAATCGAAAGTTTTAACAGAAATATTTGAATCTGTATCACTGTTTTATTCCCATTGGATATAGAGAAAATCAGTTAAAATCTAGAGATTCAATCCTTTCTATTACATGTATATTAATTTATATCATTCTATAAGAGAAATAACGTGGCAAAATGACTTTTTACATGTTTTCAAAGAATTTACTAAGTTTTCGGCTTCGTTCTTGATCATAACTCAATATTGAAATTTTGAAGGGTAATAATTATAACTTTAACAAAAATCTTAATTGTAAGCATCTCAAATTGGAAGAAACCTAGGACTTGCTTTTAGAGCCTTTTAGCCCTGTGGCTGTATCACTCTACACTTCCTTTGTTTAGAAAGGAGCCATAACCTACAGTGGCTGTTTCTTAATGAATCAACATCTTTTGGTCATATAATTTTAAAATCTTACACATGGAGTTGCCTCCCACCCCCATGCAGCCTGGCTGTTGACTAAAATAGCTTAACAATCCTAGAATAGGCTACCAAACAGACATTTCTGTGAAGTGTGTACATTTTTTGTATTAATCAAGGCAATCATTTCCCACAAGATGATTTTAATTTTTTTCCCATTGTAATTCTTTGTAGAAGAAGACTTTCAATATTTGTCCTTCGTATATAAAGTGATCCTTTCAGGTGGTGCCGACTTTGACCCCTGTGGCATGATGCATCAATTATATTTGATAGAGAACCTCCATACAATGCTACACATCAAGTATATAAGCTCTCTATCTTTTATTTTGAACTAGAAGATGTGAAGGCTACCTAGTTCACTACAGGAAAAAGCATATTTTGCACAGTTGTACCCGGGGAAACATTTCTGTAAAGTTTGATCAAAATGTGTTTGCTACAAGTTTAGGGTGGAGATTTTATCTGAAGCAAAGTATAAATGACCGACTTGGCACACCACAGGTAAGTCATAGTTGGTGTGCTGGGAGTGAGCTAACAAAACCTTTTGAAATCATTGACATTAAGTTGCCTGCATATGACAGGAAAATGGCAGAAAATCAACTTTGTAGGGAAAAATTGACAATTACATAACAACAATAGTGTTCTCAGGAGCATAGACACCCGGTACATGTACATTTGTATGCTAGCTGGAAATTATTACAGCATGGAAGACAGAGCAAGACTGCCATAATCACCCTGTACTAGAATTGCTCAATGCAATGACACAGGACAGTAGGACAGTAATGTGCTGAAACAAATTATTTCACAAGATCACTCACTGAACAGTGAACATTCAAGTGATGTTTGCTTATTACTTTGCCTGAAGGTAAGGGGGGATATTCAAAGTTCTTATTTTGATTCAGACCACAAATGTATGTAGGGGAGCATTGCATGTATTTGCACTTCATAGTCAGATGAAGTAAAATGTACGAGTGATAGAGAAATGATTCCTACCTGTCACCTTGCTTTGTAGGTAACATACAAATCATGGCAAGACAAACATATTTAACAAATTTAGCAATAAAAATGTTAAAAAGATATATACACAATAACTTAAATATACAAGAAAATAACATGTTGTATAGGACTTGCAGTAGGATTAATTGTAAACAAATGAAAGATTAGCTGGCACATAATACCTCACCAACAAAACACTGCACCATTGATACAGGCTCTCTACAATAACATTTATCATCATGGCAATACAAGTCTTTTTTAAAAGACATAATTTGTGGAAACTAGATGCATCCTAGATACATGTACTTAAAACAACAGTTCTTGAGAAGAAACTTATAAAAGTAACATTCGATACGAAGTTTCAACAAATAACTCAAATAAGATGAAATAACATCTAAGCAATTTTTCTACTTAAATTGCAAACTTTTCTTTTCCATATTATTCAGCAATTTATGTCAATGTGTTTTCAAATTATTTATTCCTTGGTCTTTTTATCATTACAGCAATCACCATTGTCAAAGATTCTCTAACTGTAGGTATTTCAGATGACGTAATATTTTTGTACATATGACATGTGCAGTGTGATCATGATCTACACTCTTCTCTATTCAGTCTGAACTTTTTTCGTTCAGCACCCGCCTGAATAATAAAACACATTATGCACATTCCAAGATCATGGACAAATCCATTCAGACCTTTAGCAGGGTAAGGTTTTTTCAAAGAGGCCCATGTGGAAGATTGGGACCATACTCAAATGTGTAGCCTCTCAAAATAAAGACTTTACAATTATACTCCATGTCCTATAATTGGTTCTTACTGCTTTCACTAAGCCCTTAAGAAAATGGTACAAAAAGCTTGTTGTAGAACAGACAATTAACAATAAAAGTAGTAACAAGACAAATGTACAAACCAGGTTTTCATTTTCCAGTCTGCTGGGCGAGCAAATGTGTTTTAAAAAGTCAGTAGATATACATAAGTGAAAAAGAAACAAAGATCTTCTTCTATATATTACATGTGAAAAAAAGCAAAGGGCCATAATTCAGGCAAAATTGATCCAAACACAAAACCCAGACAATATGCACAAGGCACTTGATGACAACAGTTCTGTGAGAATTTGGTTTAAATATCTTGAGAAATGTAGGAGGAAGTGGGCACATGACAGTATTCTTCTATATATAACATATGTGGAAAAAAAGCAAAGGGCCATAATTCAGGCAAAAATTATTAAAAAAGAAAAAAAAGAAAGAAAAAAAAACAAAAAAAAATTTGCTCTGTGTGGGGTTTGAACCGCTGGTCTCATGAGAAATTTTGTCATCTTACTGTAACAGAATACTCCAAAGTATACAGGACTGGTAATCTATTCTAAAAATAGACAGTAATAACAAAGTATTCTCCCTTTTATAATAACAGAGTATTCTCCCTTTTATATATACTTAAATAAGGAGACACAAAATTGCTAACGGACGGACGGACGACCAGGGGCAGAACATTATATATTCAAAATTCTTTAGTTCACAATTATAGTTCTGTGAAAGTTTGGTTGAAATCCCTTTAGAAATGTAGGAGTTGCACACAGAAGAGTATTTCTCATATATATTACATTATGTGGGGGGGGGGGGGGGGGGGGGGGGGGGGGGGGGGGGGGGGAAAAAAACAAAGGCCCATAATTCTGTCAAAAATGATCAAATCACAAAACCCCGACAATATGCGCCAGGGCACTTGGTGACAAAATTCGTGAAAGTTTGGTTGAAATCCCTTGAGAAGTGTAGAAGGAGTTGCGCACAGAAGAATTACATATGTGAAAAAAAACAAAGGGCCATAATTCTATCAAAAATGACCAAATCACAAAACCCCGACAATATGCACCAGGGCACTTCATGACAATACTTCTGTGAACGTTTGGTTGCGCACAGAAGAAATTGTTTACGCCCGCCCGCCGACATACCTCAATCTAATAACCAGGATTTTTCCTTCGGAAAACCTGGTTAAAAATGTAAATAATATGTATTTTTAAAAGAATTCCACATCGCAATTCTCTACACGTGTTGTGTTTGGTGTGTCGTGTTGTTGAGATTCTGCAGCTGAGTATGAGTCTCTAGTTCCTCTGCCATTTGTTGCAAGTCTTCAAGGTCCCTATAGGATCTTTCATATTTATGACTAATTAACCGTCTGTAGAAAAACGCAGCAAACAGTAAAAATATCACAAGAACTGGAGCAACAATTACTGTTGATGCAATTGCAGCATTTCTATTTTTAGGAAATTGCAACCAACAGATGATGGTGATTTCTGCCAGGAAAAGAATTATACCAAGCCCAGTCGAAAACGCCCATGCCATCTGGATAAATACTTGCATTTTTTCATGTGGTGACTCTTTCACTGCATTCACATTGTGAACATTTGAAACCTAGAATAAAAACAGTCAAGACATAATACAAAACAAAAGTTCTACACAATGCAACATAAATAAGAGGGCCAAGATGGCCCTATATCGCTCACCTGAGACCTGCTTATGACCATAATATGTGACCAAACTTCACTATATATCATAAACACAAACATTCTGTTTGACCCTGACAAGACAAACCTTCTGACCAATTTACATGATTGGCTATAAAATGTGACTTATAGAGTACAAACAAGATTTACCTCAGAATGGACCCGGTGACCTAGTTTTTAATCCCAGGTGATCCTCACAAACATTAATTCTGACCAACTTTCATGATGATTGGGCTTTTAAATGCCACCTGTATGGCATAAACAAGGTTTTTAACCAGGTGACCTCATTTGACCCCTATTCAAACTCAACCTAAATTTCATTAAGACAATTATACTGACCAAATTTCATGAAAATCCAATGAAAAATGCAACCTATATTGCATACACAAAGTTTTTCTATGACATGACCCTGTGACGTAGTTTTTGACCCCAGATGATCCATATTCAAACTTGATCTAGATTTAATCAAGATAATCATTCTGACCAAGTGAACAGACAGATGACAGACACCAGGCCATCACAATAGCTAGTACAAAACAGTTGTATAATCTAGGAATTTGAAACAATAACCTTGAATTTAAATTGACTTGGTTGATAAAAAAAGATTATGACTATCATCTGAGGATATCATTAAAGCAGCTTTCAAGAAAATCTTTCAAAAGACAGCAAGTGAAATCATTTGACCATGAAGTGTGACATTGACCTTGATGTAAGATCATGAATAACAACTGAAATTGGCATGGTTATGACTCTGGTCCTGCACATAAACAATACCTTATGATTGAAAAATGGATGATGAAACATGGGTTGTGTACAAGAAAAACAAACTTGTATCAAAGAAACAAACATGTCTTCAAAATGATTATCAGATATTGAGTCAGGTGATAAAGTGTGCCATGAAAATGTGACGACATTTGACTGAACAAAACTTTTGTGAGGATGTGCATACAAACTTCTATCAAAGTTTATAAACTACAATGTAGTTTCATTTCACAGGAACTGTCAGCTGTTAAGTAGAAATTTCCTGAGTGTCCAAAGTGGCCTGCTCTTATGTTTTATTCCCTGAGACAGTTACACATATACTTATGTGTAGTAAATTTTACAGAGTTTGAAAATTACGCAGTTATAGGCAAGGCATATAGGCAAGAATATACATAGGCAGTATGTACATTTGTACTTGACTTTTCAGGTATATAGATTGGTTGTAGACATGTTTCCTTTAATTGTGCCCATTTCAGATAAGTAATGCACATACTCTGTTCTTGCAAATGAAAGCTTGGACAAGTTTAAATTCATTTCTATGAAAATTGTAATTGTAGATCAATATAAGCAAAATAAAAAATAATTATAAAGGGATGTAATTCAATGATAAAGTTATGATTCTTCATCAATGCACTTCCAATTAATATTTTCTTTGATTGTGTTAAATATCACTTAAATATGTTGAAACTTAAAGGTTTTTGAGCCATGATATTTACAAGCTTAATTTCAATCACATGATAAAGGGTAGTTCTTCGACTAGATGAAGGGAGACAATTAAAAAAGAATCAAAATAAAGTTAAGGTTATTAAACCTTAAATTTCCACTCCTCTAATCAGTATGTGTAATATCTGTTTCACTGATTTTAAATTGCTTTGGACAAGCACGATTTCATATTGTAAAGAAAGATAACTAGAAATTGGTTCAGCTAGAGTTATGGTTCTTGGTCACTGCACTATTACTCTATCACTGTGTGATATATATGAACTCAATCCCTTACATACAAATGTAGTTTTTGGGTTATGCTCAGGACAAGCATACTACACAAAGGAAAATATTTCAAAACTGGGGTAAGCTAGAGTTATCGTTCTTTGTCACTTTGTCTTCCTCTCAATAACTTTTATAATCAGTGTATGAAGTATCAACAGTTACTCAGTCCCATCAACACTAGAAATAAAAGTCACAATTACATTGTCTCATCCAATGACCGATGATTATGCTTTGTGACCCCAGAGTTTGCTTTAATAAAAGCTGCTGCGTTAAAAAAACTTAAAACAGAAAGCAGTGGTTTTGTTTTATAGCAGTGGCCATGCACTAAACCACAAGGAAATCAAGGGACTGAACTGTGCAGAAGTTATGACCTCATTTCCTCACTGTCTTCATACTAAAATCATTAGAATAAGTAACTTCTTTTCAGGCATTGCCTTAAAGCTTCAAACATTCTTTAAAATTTACCTAGAAGTTGTTTTAGACTCACGTAAACTAAATTCAAAATCATAAAAGGTAGTTTACTTACTGCTTCTATGTGTGGCAAGATACAGGTACTGATCATCAAGGCCAAAAGGTGAACAGACACAAGAAGTGTCGTACAAATACTGAACAGGATCAACAAGAAGTCGGGTATATCATCTGCTATATTAATTTCAACCAACGCCACCTAAAAGTATACAAAATAATGTCTAGTGTATAGATGTAATGTATAGTGTCTTGAAATTTAGTGTAAACTGGACAAAAACGGCTTCCAACATTGAACTTCAAAAAACATCTTCATGATATATCTAGCCATTATCCACTCCATAAGAGACATGTAACTGATTTTATACAAAATCTTGCCCCATAATCACTTGATGATTACCTACCTTTCGATAACAGTTAACTGAAAGATTTAGGCACATGACCCTGACAGCAGCCAGAACACAAACTAACTAACAAAAACAACAAAGTGCCCTTGAAAAAAATCTAAATTTCTGCAGCCACCAGTGATTTGAAATTATAACAAGATGGCACTATATCGACCCACTGAGACCAACAATATATTTCTGTTTGACCATGACAAAACAAGTTCTGACCAATTAACATGATGATCGGCTATAAAGTTTAACTTCAAGCAAGGTTTTCCCTGGACTTAACATAGTGACCTTGTTCTTAATCCCATATCACCCACACAAACACTCTTTACCACATGTATCATGAAGACTGGGTATCAAATATGGCCTCCAAGACTTTTAACAAGCTTTTAATTTGATTTGTTCTAATGACCTAGTTTTTGACTCTAAGTAACCAAGTTTTTCACTTGACATAAAAGTCATTTTGACAAACATTCTGAACAATTTTCATGAAGATTGGTTATATATTAAATGTAGCCTCTTGAGTGTTTAAAAGGTTTTGCTTTGATTTGACTGTGTGACCTAGGTTTTGGCCCCTGATGACCAAGATTTTGACTGGATCTAGAATTCATGGAGACAAACATTTACACAAATTATCATATTGATTGTGTAATAAATGTGGCCTATAGTGTGTATAAGATTTTTCTTTGATTTGACCATGTGGCCTATTTTTAACCCAGGTAACCCAGAATCTGACTGAACCATATGAACTGACCTGGTGACCTTGTTAAAAGGCTTGGTTATTCTAAAATTTGTGCAAAATAACTTTTGGTCAGTGAAATACAACCATATCATAAATCTACAATTTTATGGCAAAATTACACTGAACATATATAGGTTCCAACACTCTATGGCCATGGACCATGGAATGGAAACTTATATTTTCCTACACAAATTACCCAGGTATTGCGGTTGGTGAGACTTTTTTGCATCCAATAAAACTAACTGTGTTTATGTGTATCACTCGTCAAGATTTAAACGATATTTGGTGGGCAATAACAGTTGTTTTACAATATATTCATGTATTGAAAAGAAATGTTTTAATTTCTACAACTTTTTCAAAAGATAGAAATACTCTCGATAATCATGTTTTCACATTACCCTATCCTTTGAAAAGAAATAACCATTTTCATGACACTTAGTATTTCATAGCAGCAAGTTGTCACTACATACTTTTAATAAAAACAGTGTCAGTGATTAAAATATCAAAAGTGAATAAACTGCACTTAATCATGTTTATGAGCTTTCAGTGGTATAAAACTTGTTATAATATCGTTTGTTGTAAGAAATTTATTGATTCTAAAAAAAAAGCACAATAAAAAAATATGGACGTCCGGCTGACACCTAGCAGAATCATGTCTTTTCAGTGTTTCAAAATATTGCGTAATATGGCGTTTTGTTTGCAGACACAATCACTCCTATTGTCAGATATGTAAATAGATTTGTATAACAAGAAAATATCTTTAAAATATACAAAATCTTAGGACTTCTATCAAATCAAATATGGCATCTTATTACTTCTTTATAATTTAAGTCTAAAAACAGGTGCGAGATATCAGAGACTGTTGAGTGTTGATAACTTGATGAGCATGCACAAATGGTTATTGTAAACTTCTTTAACATTATTTTGTTTTTTTGGATGGCAGTGTCCGAGTCTCCTCTTTCAGTTTTTGATTTGATTTTGATTTGAAGCAAATTTTATAAAGGTCCGTCCATAAGAGCAAATATGTTATGATGAAAACATGTGGATGAGACCTGCCTCTTTCAGTTCAGCAAGATGTGGTCTTAAATATGGGGGGGGGGTTGTCTCACTGTCCGGCTCTATTTTTATCACAAAGAATATCTGTTATTGTTTTCCATTCTTGTAACGTTTCCATGAACTTTATATTATTGAAACATTTGCTTGACAGGAGCTAGGAAAAAGGTGTTTTATAGAGCTGTATATGGCAAGTGTAATCATTGTTGTGTAATTATGTTTTTACTTTATACATGCATCACATACCATCTGAAAAATTATATTAAGTTGCTCACCCTTGCCTAATATTACAATGGTAGCCTAATTCATTTGGCTTGTCTGTCTGAGCTAGGGATGTCATCGATTAAAATTTTTGTATCGATATATCGATTTAGAAATACCGACAATACAGCGATATATCGATACATGGGCGTAAAAAAGTCACTGACTACATATTCTACCAAATCTCTTGACTTTATTTGTACTAAACATATGGTTCTAGTCTATAATATATATCAACCCTTGCAGTGCTGAAATATTTTTGCCTATGAGACCACATTTCATTAAATTATCATTCGTTAGAACAACAAGGAACTCTTGGTAGAGTGATTGTTTATATTCCGGTTGAGTTTTGATGGAATTTTCGAATGTTAAACTGTAGATCATTGCACGGTAAAACATTATTCGATATACTATTTTTCAAATTTAAAAGCAATCGATATCGAATCGAAAGTGTTTTATCGTTGATATATCGATATTGTTTAAATCGATTACATCCTTAGTTTGAGCCATTAATTTTGTCTGATATTTTTATAGTTGTCAAACTCTAGTAATTTTCACACATCCTTTAAATAGTGCCCAGGATAAACAAATATGTGCGACACAAATCATCCAAGTGTTTTATTTTTAGAGTGTAGTTACATGTGTTACTTTTACACATAATTTTCATAAGTTTAGCTCTAAATAATGCTACAAAATAGTGCCCCATGGAAAGACACCCTCCCCATTTGTCTCCATTCTCGGCTTCGCCTTGACATCATACTGACCAGTTAACCAATTGGATTATTAGGTCGCATTCACTTCTTCATTCGGTAGAAGGTGAAAACTCGGTCTTAACCGTTGACTCATATGCAAATTTAAATATATTTTTAACGGAACAATGAGCTTTTGACAACATAGAATTATTTTAAAAACAATCTGATATTTTCAAGGTAACGGAAGATCATCTTCTTTCATTTTTAATCTTGGTTATAAATTATATTGCACCTGTAAAAACATCTTGGGCCAAGTTCTTTTTTCATTAATCTGACTTCTTAGTATCATTTGCTGGCTTTATTTTTCTCACCATTGCAAATCCTGAAAGTAAAGCCGAAGTCCGGCTAGAGGCCTTTAATTTCGCTCTGCTCAAATACAGCTTTCGCCATGATAGCGCGGTCGTTGAATGTTGACTGGACATTTGATTAACAAAAGAACGGAAAAGCCACGATTCGTATGAATTTTCTGTTTGGGATGGCATTTGCTTTTTAGCCAAATGTAGGAAAATTTGGAAAAATATCTATTTGACACATTTGTTGTTTTTCTGACACAAGTAACCCATTTATAGAATCTATTTTATCAATAGTAGACGAAAACTTACTTTACATAAATGCTATAACAATTATTTAATTTATTTCTTTAATAGGCATTAAGGCTTAAACAATGTTTTACAATCTTTTTCTATCAGAAGTTAAATGACCCTTAAAATGAGTAATGTAAAATATAAACGCAGCTGTACTCCAAATCCATTTAAACCAAACATTTTCATGGCTTAAGTTGCACTAAATATTTTACAAATTTAAGCGATCTATAGACACTCAAAATTAATACGGTGATGTTTATGTAAACAAAGCGCAAAGATTTTGTATTATTTTTAGTTTACCTTTCACGTTGTAGTTTAACGTGACAGATTTGAAAATCATGAGCAACATAACTAAAAATAAGATTTCGTCGAAATAACGTTATACTAATTTACTAAGCCAAGTCTTATTTGCATGTCACGTGACCTTAGCTTACTGGGGTTATTTACATGTACATGTACACACTATTATTGATACAAAATTTCCTGTTAGTTATAAATAATTCCACGCCACCTTACATGAGACCCGGTTTGATTCAATCAAGCAATGAGTGACGCAACTGAGGGTGGCAGAAAATTGGTATGTACTGGTCTAAATTTTGCACAAATAGCCACCAAACATGAGCGCTGTATTGTTGTTTCAATAGCAGCCATTTTGGTCGGGGCATGAGAAATAACACGTACAACTAAGTTTTGAAATGTGTTCTTTTATTTCCCATTTTCATATGCATATAACCATGTAAAAACTTGTGTGTGTGTTTGTTATAACTTTTCCATATGTTTTTACCCAGTTTCAATCGAAGGTTTGAATGATACAGCGAATAGAAAGTCGCAATTTTCAGCCTTTGTCAACCCGGCACGAGATTTGCCGAGTTACGCAATACTTATATCCGAATTTTTAGTGTTTCTTGAGCATCTGTAATGGAAGTTTTACTGGCAAAAGCTGCAAAAATATATTACGTAGCGTTTTTATGTGAAAATTACTGTTTGTTGTTTGTATTCTTGTTTTGCAATCTAAAATTTAGTATTGAAATGTTAACAGTTTTCAGTTGCTTCTGTGAATCAAACGTTTTCCGTGCATGTTGCTGTTTTCGGTGCGTTATTTGAAAGTATCCGTAGTTTTGCCTTGCGAGGAAATGTGATTTGTAAAGCATTTTAGCCATTCCAAATTATTTTTTTCGTGTTAATTTAGGTTTTAGGGTATTATGATACATTAATGTACTGTGGTCAATGTATGGATCTGCAAGTTATGTAGACCATAGGCTTACAGGGTTTCTATGACTTGCTTTCGTAAATTAGTATTAAGTTGTTTTGCTTTTTTCTAAATGTGTATGTCTTGTACAAGACATCCGCATGTTCAAAATATTTCTTTCCGTTTGACTGAGACATTTGACTTGATTAGAGCATCGAGGAGATTTTCATACGTACATGTACACAAGTATATATGGGAAGCAAGAATGAAATAACCAGATGGATGTCTTGTGTCACAGGAAAGGTTTGATTTTGTCCGCGTCTTGGCAAAGAAAAGCCGCTCAAATTTGGTTTAAATTTCCAATTTAGCGAATTTAATAAACATAAAAAAACAAGTCTCGGGGTCTTACACTGTAATTTTCGGATTGATATTCGGAAAAGAATACTGACCATAACTTTAAAGAATAATAATGTCACAGCCACTATTATAAAATACAAATTGCTCTGTAGTATTTGCAATACCTGCGTCTGGCGCAATGTACGTTATTTAAAAACGACGATGTTGTAAAAGGGGCGATCATGCGTCTTATTGTTGACGATTTTTTTTCCATTTCTAAGAACTGCACATTATTTGTGAATGGACATTGTGCCATAATGCACCGGTTAAGTTACGCCTTGGTGTTATTGAAATTATGTCTGAATGTTTTGTTTCTTTTACAAATTTTGGCAGTTATAGCTCTTGAATATTTGTTTTCTTACTTGATGGTACACTATAGTGTAATGGTAATTAAATCAGCAGAACATTTTTGAAGACATTTTTAATCGAATCGCACTGAATGAAGTTTCACGCCCGTAAATTGACAGTCTCTGGTTTTTGTTTTTGTTTTTATAAAAATGAACGCTTCAGCTTTCGTATACGTATAACAATGCAAAACAGTACTTGGTTAGATACTAGGCAAATGAAGAAGAGTTTTTGTTGCAAATCTCTTATGCCCATATACCTGGACTGGATCATCAAATGTTTGTACAAGAAAGAATTATGTTTGCTCTCATAATGGCTCGTAGACCGATGATAGTAACAAAGTCGTGTTAGACTGTTGGAAAAAAACCCGGTGACAATGGCAGGTCGATTGTGGTCCTGTCGTAAGAAAATGTGTAAGATCTTGCAACTTCAGACCACTGCAGCAGAATCTGTCTGGAATAAAGAAACTGGTCCATTTCTACGTTTTTACTCCTACATTTTCCACACATATTCTTTATACCTTAATCTGTTTTAAAAGGTCAATTAAATAACTTTCCGATCACATCATCAGGTAGGCCCCTACATTGCCAAAACAGAGAAATAGACCAGTTTCTTTGCTCCAGACAGATTTGGATGCTACTCATGTGAATTTTTTTACTGTTGAATTATTTTATTAATAAGGATTGCATATTTTTGTGTTTTTAAGGATCCCTTTGGAATCGCAGGCGAAAAGCTGATCCCGCCCTGGTATTAACTGTGTATACAACTACATTTTTTATAACGTTACTTTTTCATGTTTGTAAGTCACGTACACTCCTTCATAGCTGTTCAATAAAGATCAGTTCTGTTAAATTGTATGATTGATCACATTTTCAATTTCTGCTTCTGTTGGTATTCGTTGTTGCGACAGAATACCGCTTGCTTTTGGTGGAATTTAAGTTGTTTACTAATCACCATTCCCCACCAAGCATGAAAAATGTACTTAAAACTCGCATATTGACAAAACCAGTGTAGTGTGGAGAGTGTAGATTGATTGTTGAAATAAGTCAACGGAGCTGACGGTTAACAGTTTAGTGTAGGGAGTGTAAAGGTGAACACGTAATCTACGGAAAAGGTCATTATATTTACATATTTATAGATGTCTTCTTCTTTTCTCAATATTGCACTTCGTGTATAAACGTATATAATAGACACTAGACATGTCAAACCTAAGTTATTTTCTTTAAAAATCTTTAAATTAGGAACACGAAAATTGTTATTTCCGTTCAAAGTGGCCAAAGTATTTAATTAATGATTTATACTCGTAGAATAATGAATGAATACTGCTATATTTATAACCAGAAAATATGAATGTGTGTAACAGTTTCATTCCGATTGAATATAGAGGAAATCTGTTATAATATTGTTTTTACATTGCCAAGAAATAAAAAAAATGTCTATTTTCATTTATGTTTGTTCATCTATACATGTGAATAAGAGAAATTATTTAGTGTAACTCTTTTCTTACGCGTGTTTGGAGCATCTACTGTGTTTCTTAGCATCCTTTCTTACCGCAATATGGCCATTTAGAAGGGTAATAGAACTAATATTTCTGCATAAATAATTTCTGTGACATATTGATTTATTTATGTTAAGAAGATGCATTCCGGCATACTATTTTCTTTTCGAAACATTTATGTTAATCTCATAATTCACAGTCCTCTTAGCATGCTTAGTGCAAACGACCTTGACCTGTAGACCGATAACTTTATCTAAATGGCCATCATTGTGCAAACGCGGTAGTGTAATTTATCCATGCGGATACACCATTTAACTAAGGTTTTTTCGGGTCATCTGTAAAATATACTGAACAGCAAAAGAAACTATACAGGTGGTATATTGTCAATTTATTCTGATAAAATGTTTCAGATCAAAGCTAATTTTATAGAATATGAAAACATAACCAATTAATAATAATTCCTGAAAATGTCATCGATCTTGAAGAATTCTTAACGTCGTTATAGGTCAAATGAAATCAAATACCATCGAAATCAAAAATACACAATTCATTTCATTGAGATCCGAAGTAACCCCAGTTTGAAGGAAACGTCTGCTTAACGCCTGGACAGTCGCTCGAGTACATCTAAACGTTCTCGCCACATCGGCTACTGTTCTATTGCACTGCAACATTGCAATAGCGCGTTCGCGCTGCACATTGGTAAGCCGCATTTTTAAGCACAGAATTTAAAGCCAAACTCTTCTTTGTTTTTTTTTTGGTATGTCGGAAGTCAAACTTTTAAATGAAAAGACAAAAGTGAGATTTCAACTCATAATTAAATGCGCACGTGAATTTCGAGCAAAACGTCCTGCGCTGTTCAAGCGGCGTTACAGTTGGATGATTTAAGAAATTAACAACTGATTATTTTCAAGTTCTGTGTAGATAGGCTGAAAACGATCAAAATTGCTGAAGTTTATTATTCAATTAAAAAATATTCGAAATATATACATGTATAGTTTCTTTTGCTGTTAAGTATAGTTAACAGATGTGCAGAGGTCTCTTTTAAAATAACTTTATTTCCGGGTGAACAGATCAGAGTTTGGCTGTCTGAAGTTTCCGGATGGAGATTTCAACATGCTTTATAGGACGAGATCGGGAGAAGGTAGGTCATAGGGCATCAACTATGTGAGAAGTTCCAAATGTATAGTACTGGTTCTTTCCAGGAACAACTGTTGTGTTGTTCATAAACTTCCTGCTTTAATAAAGTCTTAAAGATTGCGACTCGATCTTACAATCAACAAATTTATAACATGTTAACGTAGTGTTGTTCTTTCAAGTTGGTAACATGCTCCCCAGAATATGGTCTGCGTTTTGTAACTGTTCCTGGTGCTCATATTCACTATGCGCTTTGTTGTGTCTGTTGCTTGTTTGCTGTCGTCGAGTGATGGATAAAGGACAATAGTAAGGTTTCTTTGGAATATGGATAATGAAATTTTGTCTCGCATACATCCCGCGTTCTTATTGACATGGTGATAAAAATATTGCAAGTCCAATGTGAAAATGCACGTGTATACCTTTCATGAATGTGCTATACACCGGGTTCCTCATTGCCAATAGGTGAATAAGACTGAAAGAATGCGTCTGTCATGCTATCGGACTGAAATAATGAAATTGTAATTTACATGATTGCAGACTTTTTGACTGTCCTTAGTTTACAATATATCATCTGACTTATATTTTCACCGAGTACTTTCAGGGTTTTACCCAGTCATAGCTAGTATGCTCTCTTCGTAGCTTTGTTTATCGAAAATTGTCTGCCAACCAATAGGAACTAAGATAAGAAAGTTTATTATAGTGACAAGTACATTTCATAATACAATAAACAAACGTATACAAATAACAATAGTGCCCGACCCAGCTGGCCTATTTGTCACCTTAGCAATAAATAAGTTTTCAAATTCATATTTATACAATTTGATTCAAAATTTTCTTTGTCAATAGTAATGATAATGGTTAAACACATCGAGAAAAAAATTACTATAACTGTTGCAGTATGAAAGAAATAAAACAAAACGAAAGCTATATTTCACCATGTTTTATTGCTTTTACTGTCTGGATGCTGAGTCAAGTCAATACGAAACTGATCTAATTCTGTCGATGTGTTCATTAATAGATCAATAATTTTCAATCTTTATATACGCATACATTGCCAACAAAACAATGAGGCATGTAAATTATTTGTAATATATTTTATAAAATGCAATAAAAATGTATACAGAAAAGAGTAGTGAAGCGTCTTTGTCCAAAAAAGTTGCAACAGAAAATATTAAAATCACTGAAAATAAGTTTTTGATATTTTAGATTGTTTTCATTGAACAGAATTTCCATTTTCATTATATATTTTGCTAAAAGTCATCTCTATGACAACCGGCTACAGACTATTGATAATTTATTTGAATTTACTATAATGACAAGGAAGACTCGTTTCTGTCATGTTGCTCGATTTTTTGTGTGTGAGAGATGTTTGTTCTTATCAGCAAATGATATTTAATGAAAGTCAGTGCTATTTACATTTTCAGTTTAAAATATAAGCTTCATGATTAATAACATAATATTAATGGAACGTATTTTCGAATCTTTTACCTAATTTTAATTTTATGATACTTAAACTCCTGAAATATATGTTCTAATTTCTTTTCATAGTCATACGATTTGAACTTACTAAGTTACAGTTAAAAGGATACGTATTTGTTGAAGTTAATTGCACATGATATTCAGTATGTCGAAAAGATAAGTTTGTTATGGTTCCATTCTTGTCTTGAAAGCTTTTATATAAATCGCTTTACATTCCAATTATATACGTTAAAAAGTGTTGGTCAATTTAAAATTTCTGATTTAATTGTATCGGTTTCTGCATATTTTTATTTGCGTGAAGTCTATCCTTTTGCTTGGCTGATTCTTGTTCTGTATATATAATATACCCTGGTACTTCATATGTTGATAGATACATAAATTATACGTATCTACTGAATAAGTCTGAATTATTAACACTATATAAAAATTCGAAATCTTCAAATGCATAAACAGTTCTTATTCTGTTGTCAAAGACGAGTGTTCCAAGTGTTTGAGTGCCACTCACAGAAGTTTACTCTATTTGCGTCGTTTTATGTTGGATTGTGTTTTACATTTGGACAGTTTAGCATGTATTGAAGACTGCAGTAATTTTGTTACAGATCTATAACAAATGTGTTATATTTTGGGATGATTATTATGCAACAGTCACGATTATTGCGTCGTGTGAGAATGTATATAACAGAACAGAACATTCCTTTATTCGAAACTCAATTCATATATGAATGTAACAAGAGCCCAGAGTGAATTGTTAACAATTATTCCATTTGATGTGATATGGTGAAAACAATATAACTAGAAATACAATAATAGTAAGGCACATCAGTTATAGGTTATAGTTATCAGTTATATATAAAACATAAGAAAACGAGAATTCTTTGCATGCAAGTAGTGCAAACATAGATAAAGAAAGTTGCTAAGAGAATTTTAGCCCTCGTATACGTCAAATTCGCATAACACATTGTACTAATCGAGACAAAATAGGATACAGATTTGATTAAAGGTTGAAAAAGGGGAGCTATTATACTCGCCCCGGCGTCGGTGTCGGCGTCGGCGTTGGTGTCGCACCTTGGTTAAGTTTTTCGTACCACCCCACTTTATTAAGAGGTGCCCCTGTACCATCATAACCCCATCTACAGACAAGAGTACATAACCTTCAAGTTTTGACAAATATGCCCTTTTACTTAAAAAGACTTGGTTAAGTTTTTCTACCACCTCACTTTATTAAAACCATTGAATGCTTTGAAACAACCATACTAGTTACCATCAGACCACATCAACAGACAAGAGACATAACCTGTCAAGGTTCTGAACAAATTATCCCCTTTTACTAAAAAACATGAATATGGGAAAACCACTATGCCAACCCTTTGAATCTTAATGTTTACACCATTACCCCCATCATAGGCAAGAGAAGGAACCTGTCAGTTGTTTTAAAAATTAAGGCCCTTTATCGACTTAGAATCTTGGTAATTTTTCGACCATCCCTTTTGACTAAACTGTTCGAGATATTACTTTGAAAGTGGAATACTTGTTTACCATCATGATCCCAAAACATGGGCAGGAAAGGAATCTGTCAAGATTTTATATAATTTGACACTTTTACTTAGAAACTCAGTTAAAATTTTCATTCTTTCCACTGGACTTAACCATTTGAAATTACTTTGAAAGTTGGAACTTAGTACCATCTGAACCTATCTTAAGCAAGAGAAGAAAAGTTCTGATTTGTACTTAGAAATTCCTAGTTAAAGTCTTGTGTGACCTTAACTGTCAAAGTTTTGTTTTATTGGCAGGCACTAAAAAAGTCGAGCGCGCTGTCCTACTGACAGATCTTGTTATTCAACCTTTAAAGGCTTTGCGTTGTGTGATTTGTGACAAATGAAAAGTAGTATACTAAAATGTGTACTGGTGACATTGAATATAATTGCTAAACTAACCATATAAAGCATGGCAGTTAATTAGCCCTCAAGTCGTTTCTGAAATTATCTTAGGATGTAAGTAAGCTGTTTTTTGATTGGTCAAAGTAGTTTGCGTTTGTCGTTTAACATCGTATAACATAGAGGAAATCAAGTAAGATAATTCAGCTCTGGTAATAAGTTTTTAAAGTCAATGTAATAAAATATCTTGCAATGATTAATTTTATGACTCCGATTATTAAATATATGACAAACTGAAAATGATAGTCAACTTTGACAAATATGCAAATACATATATTTAATTATGAAAAGAATAATCGGTGAATAATGAAATAAAGAATAAATCCCAGTACCCGTACTTTGTTGTCCCTTGTTCATGTTATTTTTTAACTACTCACTGTCATAAAGCTTTGTTCAATATAACATTGTTTTCAAAGTACAGACTGGAGCTCATCATCTCCTCTTAAAAACCTCCTTTAGCAGTCTGTCTGGATATCATGTGCATAAAAAATCCTGTATCGTGACATCCATCTTCATTAATATTCCTATATTGTGGTGTGAGAAGACATTCTCTTCTATTATTCAAGTACAGGTCTTGCTTTCTGTCCCAACTCTTCGACAGTTTCGTTTTTTTTCTATGATTCAAGTACAGGTCTTGCTTTCAGTCCCAACTCTTCGACAGTTTCGTTCTTTTCTGTGATTCAAGTATAGGTCCCCTTTCTGTCCCAACTCTTCGACAGTTTCGTTCTTTTCTGTGATTCAAGTATAGGTCCCCTTTCTGTCCCAACTCTTCGACAGTTTCGTTCTTTTCTGTGATTCAAGTATAGGTCCCCTTTCTGTCCCAACTCTTCGACAGTTTCGTTCTTTTCTGTGATTCAAGTATAGGTCCCCTTTCTGTCCCAACTGTCCGAGAGTAATGAGACAAGCTTGGTCTTGTTGTATGTCCTAACTCGGCGAGAATACAGAGAAAACATGACCAAAATTTGTCGTTGATGTAATGAAGAATTTCTTTTTACCTTAAATGTTCCGTACACTGTATGTTATAGACGATGACAGTGGCTTTCAATAAACTTTTGATACGGGCGCTGACTTTTTTCCACACACTCAAGTGTCACTATTTATACCTGATATGCGCACTTATTGATATAGTTATGAGACCCCCATAACATTGTTGAGTCATTTATTTATCATTTTGTGTTGTGGCTGTTAACTTTGTTTTCATGACAAGTTTGACAAGTTTATTTTCTTTATAACCAGAAGGTCAAAGACCTTTCATGTAACGCATAGCGTTTCCAACGGGATCTAATGTTTAGCTAAAGTTTGAAGGTACTCACTACCATTTAAATTTATTTGCTAGTGTTTTAAAAACAGACGTCTGATTCAAGTTCAACTTTTGACAAGTTCTGAAGTGGAAATATTTTGTTAAAGTTCCTGCTTTCATTGAAAGCTTCCGAACGTTGTTCAGCTCGTTCTTTCCTTCGTTTAGATTTGGTCTCTTAATCTTGACCTTAACCTTGACAATGTCACTGAAAGCATTTAATTGCAACATTTCCTGCTTTTAAATTTCTAGTGGTTGTTTACGGCTGTTGTCGTCATGACCACAGCAGGAGAAACACTCCTTGTACACCTTAGAGTGTTGTTATTGGTTAATGCCTCCGCCCGTAGTCTCCAATAATTCTGACAAACTTAATGTCTTTAAAAGTTGAAGTAGTTTTTGATGGATTAACTCTCGATTTTGTTTAGTGATCAAAATTAACTTTTTGACAACTTTATAAAAGTACACGCGTTTACTAGGTGAAATTTTCAGGTAAATTAGAGGCACATAATTATATATATAGGGCATTGTTTTTTTTTTCAAAGTTAACAACAAAAATATTCTGCAAGTTAAAGATCTTATATAAATCATTTGATGCTACCGATATTTTTCAAATTCGCAAAGTTTGCCAATAATTAAAATTGTAACAACGCGAAAAAAAGTTTTTATTTATAAAATCATTTCAAATTATTAAAAATACTATTTCGAATACCAATAAACTAAAACAGTTATCTTTTTTGTACTAAAAAGAAAAATGGTATTTTATTATTCAAGTTTTCACTGGCAAACTTCATGGAGCGACAATTTGGTGAAGTATTCTTTTAGAATTTGGTTAGCACAAAAATTTCATCAACATCTTAATCCCGAAAGTTACGTGAAAGCATTTTAATCGTATGTGCATTCCACATTTACGGAATCAATAGGAACATGTGTTAGAGACGGGATGAGAGGCGTCACACACGCCACTGTCACTCTATAGCTACAACATGGTGATAATCGGACATAAAACTATTTTTAACGTTTGTCTTCAAGCTCCTCCCTCTCATTGGCCGCTTCTACACTATAATACATTGTTTATGTGGCAAGAAGCATTGTAATGCTTTTATGCGTAATACAATTTGTTCTTGTTGTTATTGTAATTATCATTAAAACGAAAATAAAAATATACCCATTTTAAATCTTTTGAATTTTGTATTGGTTACGATCTAAGAAACTTTAAAGTAAACCAGTGGACGTTAATTTTCTTGTTTTTATCAATTGAACTAATTTGCTTACTGCGAATTTGTAAAATGTGAGGTGCATCAAATAAATAACAAAATTTGAATTTGTAGAACAATTTGTTTTTAATTTTGTATCTATTAATGTTTTTATATAAGTTTAATTGCTCTGAGAATTCCATATAATTAACTTGACTATGTGGTTTTAAAGTTATAGCGAAATGGCTACTGGTAGCGTTAGAAAAGCTTTAAAGTGTATACCGAGGTCATAATTTTATTTATGTTTTCAAAACACGATTTAACAACGTGAAGTAAAGAGATAATCAATATGCACCAAGTAACCAAACATAATTTTACCGTAGTTTGTATATACATGTATGTTATAAAAGTCTTTAATAACATGAAATGTATCTTAAATAAATTTATCTAAGACGAGCAGATATCACGAAAGATAGACATCCACACTACTTGTGCTTGTATTGAACAATACGCAGAATCATAAAATGCCAATAATAGTATTCCAATGTGTTTTCACAGGAAAAGGCTTTAGCTTGTTATTTACCACAATTTTGCATCCTAATATTTTTGGCCGTGTACTATATATTTGACATGGTCCTTTTCGCTAACTAAAAGGGGTTTTCATACAAAATATACGATCAAAGGCTAAGAGCTTACAGTAATTATATGAACATAGGTTTGCTGCGTTAAATATAGTTGTATGTTGGTGCATCACGACATTGTTGCATTATTAATTAAATGTTTTCATAGAATAACGCTAGGAGTTTTACCACGAATCAGTTGCACATGGGTGAGAGCGACACTTACGGTGTCACCTGATCTTAAACGGTAGTTACGATCTGTACTTGAACGATGTATATTGAGATAATCGAAAAATCTACAAGATTAATAGTATGTTGATGTTTACATGATATGCCTGACATAGCGGATATCGTTAATATTCATTTGACATCACCCAGAAATCCCGTAGAGTAAATGGTGTGTCGAGTATATGACAAAGTCAAACGCTCGAGGTGGACAGAATGGTACAACACTGACTGCTACATAACCACATTGAGCCAAATGTTGAAATTTGAATGTAAATATAGGACATAGAGCATTCTTGACTATTGCTGTTGTTAAAATCTGTGATTTTTATTAACATGAAAAGATTACTACATGTAGTTTGATAAGGGCATTTACCTTTCCTGGAACAGAATGCAATCAGTGCATTGCCTGTTGTTAACATGAAAGACAAAGACGTCACGAGAACGAAAACTGCATTCATCTATACAGGAAAAACTGCACAGTGTGCATATTGTAGCAGTACGGCCAGATAAATGACGTAGATGTTAAATACAAAGCCTGAACCTTACAGAATTAGCATTCATTGTTATTTTGATGGGACATCATTCATTAAATGTTTCTGCAGCGTTATTCAATTTGTATGAAATTAACCTTTGTGTTAGAACTAATGTTCTTAGCAAGATCAAAATACAGACAGTACATACGAGCTGATATCGCACATGTGATGCCCAAAACTAGAAAAAAATCCCTATGGTTTTAATCATTGTTCTTAATAGAAGTTGGACATCATGTTCGTTTTACCACAGAAGTTGGCTTCTATAATAAATGTAAAATATTAAGTGTCACTCAAAATTGCCTGATTAAAAAAATATCACTTCGCGGGGGCCATTCTCTACATTTGAAATGGCTTACCTTTGCGACTTAAAACCAGCATTTGTCTTTACACAAAGAGTGGATTTAAAAAAAAGCCATATCGAAATAATGCGCCTCGCAGACTAAATCACCAAGAGTTCTGAAAAACTCGCCTTCTACAAACACAACCGTCTTGTATCAGTTGGAAAGAAATGATAAATTCTATAGCCTGCAAGCATAATAGTTGCATACGTACACGTCATGTATGAAAATGATATGACTTGGAAAAGGCAAATTGTAGAAATCTGACACAACAGAATGCATCACGTAAAACTTTGATCTTCTACTTCATTCAAAGGATCCTGAAGCGGCGTTCAAAGTACTTGGTGCAACTATACATAAGACATACAGAGTCATGAACAGGGGATTTTGTCGAAGTTGTACATCAAAATCATGGCACCTGACCCTCCTCATATTGCATTCTTTACTTGAAAACACATGCAGTTTTGCCGAATGCCTCTATTCATTGTAACACCGTATTAGAGGAATGATTGCATATAATAGACAACTACCCGTATTTCCACTATAAGCAATTTACACCTGGAAATATTTCCCTGATGTGAAGAGTTGCTCGGTAGTGAAATAATTGATCTGTGAGGGATTCTGTTTTAGTTAATTATCTTGTTTTATCAAACATAAGAGATACAATCGAATTCACTAACAAGGTGATGCTATATTTATTTATTTATTTATTCATTTATCTATCTACGTCTCATCATTATACTATATACAAACAAAAAAGATTTTGTAATTGAGAGACAGAATTAAGTATAAAAATATAGTGAAAAGCTAGCGATACTGAGGTACTTATGTTTTTACTATATAGAAGTAACTAGATCTAAGCTAAAATTCATGACAGTAGTCATATCGGTACAGACATCTGAAATGTTGACGTCTGTTCGAGATACTAACATATAACTCTTTTTGGAAAGAAACCGTCGGAAATTTGAAGTGTTTACCTGTAGTATTAATATTATTCTGTTGAGTATTCCTTTCCATAGTGTTTATCTGAGGACAACACATATAAATGATAAACATATGAACACAGTTTGTAATTGTGCTTATTGGGTCCACCAACCTCGTTCGAGGTATATTCGGTACGACCCGGAAGAGACGATGAAATTATATGCCTCCAAAGGGACACTACTGATACAAACTGCAAACCGAATCTTACACAGTTCCTCTCCCTTGTACGGCAACTAGGGGGATTACTGAGCGTCGAGGGGTTTCCAATAAAGTTATATAACACATCTGACTGGTTATTTGTTTGTTTGTTAGAAATATGTTATACCTGAATAAAAGAATAATTCTTTGATAAAAGAAACTCAACCGTTTTCTATTCAAGTCAGTTGTTGTGAGTATGACATTAGAAAAAGGTCGGAACATCACTTGTAACTGTACAGGGTATCCGCTTGAATTCTACTTTAGTATAATTATTGGTCAGTGTTCACGTTTTACGTGTTTTAGTGCAGAAGTATATATAGGTGGAGTTTCTACACTTTTTTTGCCCTTTGAAAATCGTTTTCGCATTGAATGTATTGATTTTTAATGTGCCAGATTGTCGCATTTTGATTAACATGTGGGAGCAAGACCTTGTCAGCTGCGTTAATGAATTACTAAAGACTTTAGTATTTAATGCATGCATTTCTTTGCCTGTTATATATTCTAAACTAGATCTATGTTTTGATATTCATACATTTATTAATGAGATAAGATCTATAGAGCATACCTTTTCAAGTTAACTTGTGCTCGAATTGTTGTTTCTGTCATGATAAGTGTGAAAGATTTTAGAGAACGGGACACTGTACACAGATAGAAGTATGCTTTTATTCTTTTTCTAGATGAAAACGAGTCAAATAATGTTAAAATTATAGAAAGACATGAATGCAAAATGTAGTGAAGTGTATTGCACTATCATGTAGCTGAAAAAGAAGAGAAACATGTACAATGTAGTTTAGATGCCAAGAAAGGATGCTGCATTGACAATAAGTTAATATCTGCTTTGAATGAATGGGAACATTTAGTATGAAATGACTATTCTTTATTGAAGTTTAGTACATAAGAAAACGAAACGCAGAAATTCTAAGAAAGCCATGATTTAATTGGCAGCTCATGGCACAGTTAAATAGACAAAGTTTTGGGATATATGTTCAAACTGACAGCCGCACATTGGATTGGGGTAAGCTTTCGTTAATATACCGAGAACGGATTGATGTGGATTACAACAGAACTTAGTTAAATTATAAAACAACCATGGTTACTTTAAAACCATAATTAAATATTTTGTCAGGTAAACAAATGGCGGCCACGTATATTAAGAATATTTCTTATCGCCAAGAGATCAAATCCACTTGCAAGATAAGCATATATTTCGTGCTCTTGGTGTAGTTGTCTCATTTGGTATTTTCGCAAGACAAGCCCAGACCATAGTCGAGGAAACTAGAATGACAATGTAAATATTGGTGTAGTCGTTTTGACGTGGCATGTTCTACCATGAAGATAGCAAAGAAGTATTCAGGGATAGTACATTTATGAAGGCTTTTAAAAGCAAGAGTAATCGCCGTGTATCATTGACACACGTAGTCTTGTGAACATGTTAATTGTGTACAAAATAACTTGCTAAAGTGACAGATGCCCCATTGATTTTATTATCGTCACGGTTGAAAGTCGTTTGTGTAAATTATATAAACTTACAATTGTCAAGGCGTGTGATTTATTACAAATGCACACCGGTTTGGAGCGTGCTGCACTGAATAAACACCGAGTTAAATTATGTAACAAACGTATTCTGGGCACAATAATTCTGTGTATGAGTCGTGTATTCTTTAGTCTGATGTATTATACATGTACTAAGATTCTCATGACAAATGGCCACGACTAATGATCTTACACATTATGCCGGTCAAAGCAGTTTTAGGAAAGTCTTGTTATGATATTAAAATTAAAATTATCGCTTTAATGATAACCGCCATGTGGTAGTTAACTCTACGTTTTACTAACTATGCATTAAAGTCAAGATGTATATAACAGTGATTGTATTGGAAATGTTCATTATACTTAAATATTTCAAGCAGAGAACGTGTCAATTTTACGGCAAGCATATTCTATATCAAAGTTATTTGCAAATTACTTTAGGTGATTTAATTACATATGTGTATACAGTGAGATTTGTTTTTGGAAAAAAGTTGTTTATTACAACTTCCTTGAAGATCATATGACATTAGCTATCGGACTACTTTTGAAAACATCATTGAAGGGAACACGTGTATTGAAAAATATGTAAAAGGTGACTTGCATGCTCTTGATTTCATAGATAAATTCGCAAAACTAAATTTTGTGAGCTTGCTTTAAAAATGCATTAAATACTACTTACTAGTATTAGTTTTGAAAATGAAATGATGGAATCTGAAAACAAACATCTGTAGGGATTTACTGAGCAAAAATGCTTTTTAACTAGAAATGGAAGGTTTTGAACAGTTTGAAATGGAGAGACAATATCACGCCAGAATCATGAGAAAGTGGTTTCAGTTATGTGCAAGAGAGTAGTATAGTCATAATAAAGTGGTGATGGAATATACAACGGAAAGAGTCGAAATGATGTGTAACAAGACTAACATTCTTATTGAAACATGATTTTCATTCTCGTAACAGACAAATAGAACTCAAAATAACGAATACGAACGTATGAAATATGAGTTGCCAGCTCTCGTGGCACTCGTGGCGCTTTCGATCGGAAGAAAATTAAAGTACTAACTTTGAATGTATTGGTGGAAAAAGCGTAATGGAAGAGTTTATTAATAAATAAGATATTGACAGAAATATGGAAGCTTCTGAAAAAATGTATTACAAAAAAGGCATTTCTAAAACATCCGGTAAAAAGGCAAAGTTGAGGAGGAAAAATTGTGAAGAAACTGACCGTGAAAACTTTGAAATTGTAATTGAAAACGTAGAAACTTCTGAAGTTAAATGTTTTAAAGGCGGTGAAGGTAATGTTCAAAATAAATCAACATTGATTGAGGAAACAGTTGATACAGATGAGATTCGAGATTATTTTCTTGACAAATTATTTGAAGAAGAACAGCTTAAATGCTCTGGTCAGGGCGATTCAGAAAACAAAATTGGAACTTTGTACTCGTCTGATACAGATACAAATATTGAAAACGTATTTGATGGAAGTAAGAATAGCGCCATTGACGCTGTTAGCGAAACGGAGAATCCTTCAAGTACAAATGAAATTGAAATGCCTGTTCTTAAAGCAGAGGTGAGTGATCTTGATTCCAACGGTAATGACATATTAGAAACTGATGGAAGAAAAATTAAAGATGGTTGTAAAGAAGAAATGTCTGAATTAGAGAAGACAGAGTCTTCACTGTGGGACTTAGCAACAGGATATGACTTTAGTGTCCCAGTGATTGATAAGGTGAAGGTAGAGCCAGTTTCCACCTGTCGGCTTCAGAATTCCGACTTTGCATATGTGGATAACACATTCGATATCAGTGACATAAGAATTAAAGAAGAGTCCATTCGGAGTATAGAAGATCAGGACAATTTATATAGCGAAACGTCAAAAACAGCTGCTTGTGAAGTTCATTTAAGAGATGATGGTTGTGATGAACAAATAAAAGAATCCACAATAACACAGGATAACATCGATATGTGCAATAATAGCGTGACTTGTCTACGTGATACTTACATGTCAGAGAGTGTGAATGCTAAGTCAACTGTCAGGAAAATTGAGACTTCTTTAAGAGCGTGTAACTTATCCAGTTTTACTCGTAAAAAGGACTGGCTAAAGGAAATCGATAAAACGGGTTATGCAAAAAATGACCGAGTGATTGAAAACGCGTCAGAACCTATGACAAAAAGTAAATCCGCGCAATGCAATGTTCAAAGATACCCTTTTCGATGTCTGCCACGTTCTTGCACATTCCCAAATCTCACATCTGCAATTTGTAACGAAGTGAAATGTAACCAAAATCCCAAAGATCGCACACATAATTCATGGAGCCGTCACATGTTACCGTCAGGAAGTGACGATGTTAAGACTTTTGATCTCTCAGATAAAGGGAAACAAAACGCAAAATCTCCTGAAAATTGTGCTACGGATATGATTAAGGATCGTTCTCTATGGAAGAAAATAGACGCAAGCTCTGTACCTATTCACAACACATTAATGACGGCATCAAAAATAAAGTTCACACTTAAAAGGCAACATTCTATGCCATCAACTAAGAAACCTCAGCATGTTAATAAAGATATATATTCAGATGATAACAGGGATAACAAGTGCAATTCCGACCAGTTGAAGTCGTGTGGCGTTCATGGAACCAATAATAATCATGAAAAGGTGCGGAATTCGAGCACCGTGTTAGCGACTCGGCAAAATAGTGTGAATTCAGAATTAAGAATTGATAACGGGATTGAAGATCGAAGGTTTTCACAGAAGAATGTACCACAGACATGGCAGCGGTGTTACGAAAACTTTGCACTTGAAGGTAACGCAAATATGTCATTTCAGGATGATGATTTAAGCATCGGCAATTTAAAGATTGACGAAGAGTCATGCAAATTTGAAAATACCAAAGAAAGTAAAGAGATTAATGCAGGAACTGGCTATAATTATGTCATGTTGGATGGACTAATGTCTTTGTCCTTAAACGGGCGGGAATCTAGTGGTGAAGAAAGTAAACAACAATTTAGTGAGGATCCTGATACCGAAGAAAACAGTAATTTAACACAGTGCGGAGATAAAACAAAAGAAAGTATTTCTTACTCACAATCAGCGGATGGAGATGTAAATACTAACGGAAGAGGGGCTAGTTCACAAACCGCTATCAAGGATCAACCAAGAGCAACAGAAGGTTCCCGGGATACACCAGAAAAAGAACAGGATAACGTTTCAGGAGCACAAAGAACAGAAGGTTTTGTACATTTAGCTGAGGCTGATAAAACATGTAATAATAGAATAAAAGTGGAACATAATGCAGAATCATGTAGCAGTTTGATTTACGAAAACCTTTCTACAAAAGAAAGCAAACAAACCGTAGAATCTAATGAATTTTTACAGCATCCTCATGAGTCATCTTGTGTGCAGCAAAACTTTGTTGAGCACAAAGAATCCTCGTATGACACGACAAAAGTAGTGGCGAATACATGTATAGTGGAAGAATCATTTAACGACGAGACTATGTCAAATCTTGGATTTAAGTCTGAACCAAAAGAGGGAAATGTAAACAGTTTATTTAATGACGATGTGAAGGTAAACGCAAACGATTTTAAGTCAGATGTTTCACTGCCAAAGTCTTTCATGAATCAAAAACATAAACGTTTAGAAAGCTGTGAACTGGGATCAGGTGACAAATATGAAATAAAACATTTTAGCAACTGTGATAATATCAGCGAATGTGAGCACGATGGTGGTGCTGATAGTGATGAAAGCAAAGAACGGGTTGCTTGTGATTCATACAGAATTGTTAAGAAATACTTCATGGACCGTTGTACAGGAAGTACACTGCAAAAAATAGTTTTGGTAAGTCACCAATTGCAGATTTATCACACATATTTGTTTTGAGAATTGTTATTAACCAGGTTTTCCGAAGGAAAAATCCTGGTTATTAGATTGGGGTATGTCGGCGGGCGGGCGTAAACAATTTCTTCTGTGCGCAACTCCTCCTACATTTCTCAACGGATTTCAACCAAACTTTCACAGAAGTATTGTCATGAAGTGCCCTGGCGCATATTGTCGGGGTTTTGTGATTTGGTCATTTTTGACAGAGTTATGGCCCTTTGTTTTTTTCACATGTAATTCTTCTGTGCGCAACTCCTCCTACATTTCTCAACGGATTTCAACCAAACTTTCACAGAAGTATTGTCATGAACTGCCCTGGCGCATATATTCCGGGTCATACGGCAGAAAAAGTGTCAAGCGTATATCAGCAGGCAATCGATAAGTTTTGGGGATTAGGAGTTTACGGAAACAACTACGGTTCGGTAATATCCGTAAATAACGGTCAGGGTCATAAATCATTGATTATCGATTGTACTGGAATATGCCTAAGGAGATATTGAACTTGACGCGAACTTTTGTGAAAATCTTATGTTTTCTTCCAGAAGATAAAAGAAAATTCAGCATTATCATTCACATTACTGCAATTAATAATAATAATAATAGTAATGTTTTAACTAGTAGCACTATTTCATTACAGTCACATCATCAGTCATAAAAATAGTCACAGAATAATCCAAAAGCTACAAAATTCGTGAATTTTGACATAATAATGAAAATGAATCTAGTGGCACTGATTTTTCATAACGGCTAATCCCTTTACACGGCGTAACGTTTGCTCGTGAGAATTGTTTAAAATTTTAGACCTCTTATTTTCAAGTACAGACGCACACGGCAAGTCTGTTGCAAAAGTATGGGGCTTTAGAATAGATGGACCTACAGTCCCCGGTAGATAGTACGTCAACTTGTTTTATTTTGCGATCTTAAATTCCTAATCAGTGTTATTCCTGATCTGATAAAGACTGACATTTGATTTCGGTAGGCTTTTAATTTGAGAAATAGAACAGTTTCCTTTCAGAATATGAAATAGATTTTACATACTCTAGTAAACGCTTGATGTTGAATACCTTAAAAAGTATGTGATTTTTCATCACATGGCTTGAAAATATAATTAACATTTTAGAAGAAATAAGGATTTATTGTAGGAAAAAACTTTTCCGTTTCTGCAGTAGAATAATACCTGTTACATTTTACAGATTTTGTCTTTTAATACTCTGCACACAGATCAAACCTTGCGTGTTTCTTTTTTCTTCTCTCTTTTTGTTAAGTAATAATCAGCTTATTTCTTCAGGAAGAAAGAAAGACAAAAAGATACGAGTAATAAGACTACCTGGTTTTGACCTGGTATTATGAAAACTAGCTTTGGTCTGGAAGAAACTCTATGTTGACACCTATAAATGAAACCAATTTCAGCGGAGCGAATTCTTGCCTTTCATTCGAGACAAAGAGAAAGTAAAACAAAATATAAAAGTACCCGTGCAAGTGTTTCGAAACGAAAAGCATGCATAGTGAATCTTTATGTGTTGCAAATTAACATCAAAAGCTAAAAATATTATTGATAATTATACTGAAAATTTCACGGATCCTCGCTATAAAGACGATATCATGTATATCCGGTTTCAATGAAAAGTTTTGCCTTTTTATGAACAAAAAACTGAAGATTCTACCCAGTTTGCATTTTAATGAAAACAAACCCCAATATACAACGTTTTAAAAATCATGGTAAATGTTACGTAAGTCCGGCCATAAAACTTATCGATGGCCTGAAGCAGTAGATCAATCATTCGGAAGTGTTCGGCCAGTATTACGGAAGCAACCGAGCTCCGATCGAAAAAGAAATTATATACCTGTTAAACAAAACCTTAAAAAAAGACCATTCTCTTCTTTCTTTATTTTTATATAAAATATATCACTTAAAAGGAGAATGATTGTTTTATTCCATCCCGTTTGTATTCTAAAATAAGTGTTATAGTTTTTGAACAAATTGAAGATAAGCTGCAAAATTTTCACTTAAAATTGTGACGTTTTGGGCGTTTTACTATATATTATATAGTAAAACGACGGGTAGAGTTATAAGTTAAAAAAAAGACCAAACAAAAAAGTCTCAGAAAAATAAAAACATATTCATTAAAAAGGGGAAATGTTATATTTTATCATCCCGTTTGTGATTTTAAAATAACTTTATTAGTTAAAATGTTATCGCGAGTTAATGACAGCGCTCCTATACAAACCTATAGTAAATTTGTGGCGTGTATTGGCCCTGGCTGTGACACTTTTTCTGCCACATGTTTGTGATTTGGTCATTTTTGACAGAATTATGGCCCTTTGTTTTTTTTCACATGTAATTCTTCTGTGCGCAACTCCTTCTACACTTCTCAAGGGATTTCAACCAAACTTTCACAGAATTATTGTCACCAAGTGCCCTGGCGCATATTGTCGGGGTTTTGTGATTTGATCATTTTTGACAGAATTATGGGCCTTTGTTTTTTTCCACATAATGTAATATATATAGAGAAATACTCTTCTGTGTGCAACTCCTACATTTCTCAAGGGATTTCAACCAAACTTTCACAGAACTATAATTGTAACTAAAGAATTTTGAATATTTAATGTTCTGCCCCTGGTCGTCCGTCCGTCCGTCCGTTAGCAATTTTGTGTCTCCTTATTTAAGTATATATAAAAGGGAGAATACTCTGTTATTATAAAAGGGAGAATACTCTGTTATTACTGTCTATTTTTAGAATAGATTACCAGTCCTGTATACTTTGGAGTATTATTCTGTTACAGTAAGATGACAAAATTTCTCATGAGACCAGCTGTTTAAACCCCACACAGAGCAAGTTTTTTTTTTCTTTTTTTTTTTTTAATAATGCCTGAATTATGGCCCTTTGCTTTTTTTCCACTATGTTATATATAGAAGAATACTGTCACGTGCCCACTTCCTCCTACATTTCTCAAGATATTTAAACCAAACTCTCACACAACTGTTGTCATCAAGTGCCCTCGTGCATATTGTCTGGGTTTTGTGTTTGGATCAATTTTGCCTGAATTATGGCCCTTTGCTTTTTTTACACATGTAATATATAGAAGAAGACCTTTGTTTCTTTTTCACATTATGTATATCTACTGACTTTAAAACACATTTGCGCTCGGCCAGCAGACTGGAAAATGAAAACCTGGTTTTGTGACAATTTCCTGTCACTTGTTTCGATTAAATGTGTGGCCATGTGCATTCTTGTTCACATTGACCTTGTTTTCCATGTCATATGGTGCCGGCTTCAGGTCATGGCTCATTCACGGATGGTCTAATTCATTTGATGTTGAAACCAGCAAGATAGTTTTTATATGGGCGCTTTTTCTGAGGTTTGACAACTTAAAAAAAAAACAGATCATAAAAAACGTTTCAAACCGAGGAGCCGAATGAATTATTACAGTGGTTTCGTCGGTGTACAGATTCGTCAAATTTAACTCGTAATGTAGGTGAATGAAAATTTTGTGTAAAAGATTAATAGGATTTCACCCAAAGTATGAAAGGCAACTGGTAAATTATCAAAAATACAGACAGTTGCAAACTAAAAGATAATTTACCAGTTGCCTTTCATACTTTGGGTGAAATCCTATTAATCTTGAATCTTTGGAGTCTCAACTCTCGCTTTTGCATTGTGTTTTCATAAAACATTGTTGAGTTTTCTAGTCTTGACATTAGTTTATCTCAACTGACAGCAAAAAGAATTTTTTGTATTGACAACCAATGATGAGTTATCTCCCTTTTATGCTTATTATTTGTCTTACTTTATAGAGTAAGAGTGAAATACATTGATTTACTATTGTGTTTAATATTTATATAATAAAAGTGTCAACGTTTCGTTCTGGGAGAGTGTATTTTTTGTATAATAATGTATGGTTTTACGTACTTTTCTCCATTTGTCACGTATTTTCGCGACTCCATTGCCCCACTAATTAATTAGGTATATGACGAGAACATTTACAAAAATTATCTTAAATTACCTCCCTTTGAATTGAACATATATATATATATCGTTGAACTTATACCTTATATCTGAAAGCTCTTCCCAACTGATAGAGTTTAACATTCATTGTGAGGTATTGGAGTTTCTTTCTCATGCATAGTAAATTTCATTATAATCCTGTAAAGTGTACATGTTGGGTCAGTGTAATGTGTGTATTAAGGTGAAAAATGAAGTAAGTTGTTATGGTCAAACTGCTTGCGAAAGCTCGATATAGCTGTCCAAATGGCGGTTCAGTGTATGTGCATGCGTCCGTGTGTCTGCGTCCGTTCAAGTTTAGCTTGTCCGGGCTGTAACTTATCCATGAAGGGTGGCCAAGTCACCTCTGAGACGGGTCATTGCAAGAACCAGGTCCCTAGGTCTAAGGTCAAGGTCACACTTAGAGATTAAAGGTAAAATCAAGAAGACTGTCCGGACATACTTTTCATACATGGAGGGATTTTGTAGTAACTTGGCACAAATGTTCACCACCATGAGACGGAGTGTCATGCGCAAGAGCCAGGTCCCTAGGTCTAAGGTCGAGGTCGAACTTTAGAGGTTAAAGGTCAAATTCAAGAATATCTTTGTCTGGAGCATTTCTTCTTCATGCATGGAGGGATTTTGATGTTACTTGGCACAAATGTTCACCACCATGGGCTCCCCTTGTTTTTAGAATTACTTCCCTTTGTTGTTACTATAAATAGGCCATAGAGAAAAATCACTTTTCTGTGGTAAAACATGCATGCATCCAATATTTAGGTGTATTTTGACCTATCTCTTCTTGGTAAAGAGTTAGCCCTTTTGACATATGGCGGCTTGACATGTTGCACGTGGGCATCTAGTCTTGTTTTAACAAAAAAATCATGTTGATTTTACCCTAGCCCTTACAATTATATGACTGGGATACTGTGTGCTGCAGGGCTGACTTCTAGTGAAAACTATAGTGACTACTAATGACTACTTAAAGGCAGCCCGTCGTAGGTATAGTCAGTCTGTTACTGTATTCTTTATAAACTGAAAGGTGAAACATTTCCCTTGAAAGCCTTGACTTGGTCTTTTGAAGTTTGCATCATGGACTGTGGACAGAAATCCTGTGACTTAAAGGCCGGAGAAATGGCCACTTGCTTTGCATACACTGAGCTAACAACATCAGAGGTTTAAATCAAAATTTTAATGAAATTAAAGTATAGATTTGTTTGAAATTTAGCACAAATGTTCTTTAGTATAAATGTCATAAAATCTGAAAAAATAAAGTTCATTGGTTGTCTAAAAGTGTGACTTCCAGGAAAAAAACTTGTGTTGTCTGCTTCAAGATTTGAATTTGCCTCTACAATGATTGGCAGCTTCTCCATTGGCTGAGAGCTAATAATATCACAGCCGTTGTATGAGTCACACACATTGACATAAGGCGGGAAAATTCCACATGTAATATGTTTTGAATAGAACAGTTCTATATTATATAAGTTTTATGTATAATTAGCTGTAATAAGTTTCATCTCATAATAAAAGGTTATCAGGTATAAATTGATAGTCCCATAAATGACCTAGGTATGGTTTTCCACATTATTCATTCTCAAACATTCTCTTCATACAATATTAACCTTGAATATTTATCAAAATTAATGGCATTTATCAGAACTAAGTAACATTCCTCTCTGGTGTGTATCTTGATAAATGATATCTCCCCATAAAATTAACTGGCCATTGTCTCACTTCCGAAAGAAGAAAATCTATTTAAAGCACTCATAAACATAAAGAAAATGTACATGAGAAACATACATTATTACTCAATGTTTAATCCTTCAATAAAACATTGCAATAACTGAAAGTTAACTTTAAATTTATTGAAGTTACTTTCCCCTAAAGCTCACACAAGTGGACAGTAAGTTATGTTATTTATTCTGAAAAATTGCACTTCCCAACATCAAGCAGACGATTTCTGTGTTTACATTATCACATTACAAAGTATTGTTAACCCTCTGCTAGGTAGTACAGCTCCTCCCTACACTCCTAATAGCCAAGCTGCCGGCCGGTATTTCACTTTAAATTTGGTCCATTGTGTAATTGATGGTCTGCATACTGAATGTGGCAAAATTTAATTATACTGTAGAGGTATTTGGTTTTTTCAATGATAATTCTACTTTCAATATTGATTTTGAACATGATTATTGTATTTGACTTAAATCGTTATTATTTTTAAACACAATTTAACTACCAATGATTTATTCATAAAAGATTGAATACAATATCATCTTTCAGTAATTGAACTACTAGTAATATTATATCAAAGTAACCTGACTTACACAGTAACAGCATTTATTCAAATAGCAGGTAAGTAAACAGGTTACAGCTGTTCTTGATATGTCCACAATCTGTACAATAATTAACAGTTTATACAGAATGTATACCAATCGTTAAAGAGGCACTCCCTATTAAAAACTTGTGTCAAATTGAATAGATAATGATATTTTCAAGTATAATTATCATTTGACCTCAAAAGTTAAAGCTATACATTCCAGTCACAATGGTAACATCAGCATTTTAAAATATGTTACAGTACCGTAAATCATTCATTTATGTAAAGTTGTGTCAAACAATTAATAGGTGGAAAGCGATTTATTACGAAAGGTCTCCATGTTGGTTTTAATGCTTATTTCAATGATATTTCAGTTATATATTTTAAGTGGCCATTTTTCTGGAAGTTTCAGTTTCAGACTGCCATTCTGACAGGGATCGGCAGAGGGGGTGACTAGGGCGAAGAAGTTGCTCTCACATGTCTCACTTCGCCTATTCTGCAGATCATAGTGAAATCAAAGTCGCCGCTGAAATTCCGATGAGGTATTTTGACCTTTGACGCAATTAACTGTCTGGCTGTGTAAAAAAACTGAAAATTTTCATGATCTGAAGGCTCATGTAGACAGTGTGGCTCAAATTGCATGAAACACCTTGCTACCAAAATCCACAGCATCCCCAATTGGCTAAACTCTTTGTGAGTATAAGTAAGGTATAGGTTTCTTTGTTATTTTTTCAGCGTGTGAAAGAAAGAAAAACATACACAGATCATGAGCTGGACGATGATGAAATCGAGGGCAAACGGGCGTACAAGATTGAAGATAAACTTAAGTCCGACAAATACAACAAAGACTATGTGAAAAAGCTAGCTGGTGAAGGTATACTGTTTTATTCGTAAATTGCAGGAATTAGTAAATATTTCAAAGAAAATAGTATCGTAGATCTATAGGAAAACTATACATGTATCTACTCAAATCACTAGAGGAACAGCTACTCAACTGAAAACATGATTTTGTATCAAGCTGGAATTAAGTGTTGAGCTTTAACTTTCACAATGTACCGGTAATCATAGATCGAGTAGGTATGAACTCTCTGCAAATTAAGGTAGTCATTCCTTAGGCACTACTACAGAACATTGTTTTACATTGACTTTAGACCAGTTAGACCAGTGTCTGTAGAAGAGCATGTCTGTCATATGTTTATGAATTTGGAAATATTTCTTGGTTTAACTCTAGATTCTTTAAGTGGAGCTTTCCAATCATCTTTACCTAAACAAGGACTTCAAACCATCAGATATTAAGACCACCTTTGCTATTAAGACCAAACATTTTGTAACCAAATCGCCCATTCTATGGTAAAAAGGTGTTGATAAGAAGACCATTTCTATATAAAGACCACTTCATGCCGGCCTTAATGGTGGTCGTATTACCAGAACTTCATTGCACTACCTTTTCGTTTCACATGCAATAAGAAATAAAACAATGTGTATTTTAGTCAAAAGATTGCCCGATAAATAGCAACAGAAAGCCTTCTATATATTTATGTTTTGTTTAAAAAAAAAAGCTGTACAGTCTACATAACACCTGCAAGTAGTAATTTTCAGCAAATTATTAGGATTTTGGCTGAGGTGGCTAAGTTTCTGTCACCTAAATTCAAATTTCTTCTGCTACTCTGCCATTTGTCTGCAAAAATTGACTCATTTAGAAACTGGCCAGTGGCAGGGAAAGCCAAGCTTGATGAGCTTATAATCTGTTACGCCGAAGTTTAAGTTATATGTAGGAATATTAAAGGTCCATTACTAACACCAAATCAAATTTTCTTTTAAATCTGGAATTGTAACAGGAAAACACAGTTTTAAACTGGCTTCTAAAACTTTACAATAGCGGTGGAGTATTTCCCTGTTTAAAATACTGCTGCAGAAAAACGAGTGAATGTTTGTATATTTCCTTAGATTGACCTGGGTGGTCTTTTTGTCCTACTTTCGCTTTATTTTCGAGACATACTTTGCACATCATTGGAAGTAAAATTCTTCAATTATAATTCAAAATAGGCATGCTTATTTTTGTACAACCTATTTACAGCCTCTCTCTAGGGAACTTCTGGAAAGATATCTCAAAACTGGAAAACCTACTTTCGTTTTTGAAAAGGCAAAACGTAATTTATTAATTCTTTTGTTTAACTCAAAATTTTTAACACAATATGGTCACATTTGATGCAGTATGTCATATTTTTCCCTCTGAGAAGATGCCCATTGCAATTCCAGATTTAAAAGAAAATTCTATTTGGTGCTAGTAATGGACCTTTAATTCATATTTAACTTAAAAGGGATAAAAACAATTAACCCATGATAGAGCAAGATGTTTCTTGAAAAAACAGTCAATAACACTATTAAAAGTTCATCACACTTGGAAGCTGTTGAGAAAAAAAGTGACATTGCTGTTACCTTTTTCCTTAATATGCCACTCTTTGTAACATATGTGTGAATAATGGGTATAGACAAAAGATATGTATGTGCAACATGCATGATTTATATACATATCTAGATGGAAATAGCATTGTAAATCAAAAGACATAAATACAAAGACATGTGCAGCAGATTTCCTCACCAACAATCTGGTCAGGGAAGCTAAAGCCTTATTTAATTCAACTCAGTACAAGCAAACTCATTGCAGCTGTCAGTCAGTCAGTCAGTCAGTCAGTCTCTATGCAGTAACTTTAGAAGGCTTTGGCCTATATAGGTGTCAAACTTGGAAGGGACATTGGTCATGCCTAGTAGATAAGTCATATTCATTTTAAGGTCACTGTGTTAAAAGTCAAGATCACACTGACCTTGCATTTCAAAACAGTTTCTGCTCATTTAATGGAGAAGGTTTTGACCTAGAGGTCTCAAACTTGGTAGGGAAATTGGTCATGGACAGTAGATGAGCCCTATTTATCTTAAGGTCACTGGGTTAAAAGTCAAGATCACAATGACATTGCATTAAAAAAAAACATTTCCACTCACAAACTTGCTTTGACTAAGTAGTCTGAGGCTTGGTAGGTCACTAAGTCAAAGTGCCTTGCATTTAACAGTGGTTTCTGCTCAATAACTTGACATTGTTTTGAAGCATGAAAGATGATTCCTTATAAAATGAGTGAGTGTTTGGGTGTTTTCCCTATATAATCTGTATAAAAAATTTAAAATCTTGAAAATCCACAGTTAGATATTTTATATTAATGTATGCGACACAAATAATGCAGATGTAATTGTAGGTTTTAGTTCTCTGTTGACAGTGGTGAACAAATATATAGGGCCAATGTTCCTCTTGATTGAAGGTTTAAAATTGGCAGTAAAGTGTGAAAGCATCAAATCAAAAAATCACTTTAAACTTTAAGAACTGCAGATTTTAATTACTATAAATTATGCTGTTGATAGTACATTTTCACACTAGACCACTTTAGCTCAGAAAGTGTTCATGATGGGCCATTTTGATGGCTTGGTGTCCAATTTCTGTCATTGACAATTTCTTTATGGAATATCTTTGAACCACAGGGCCTATTTCAATTAAACTTAACAGGAATGATCTCTGATGGGCCTCTTCTAAAATTGCTCAATTTGTTCTGCTCTTCTGCATAAAATGGCTTCCAAATCTGAAATAGAAAAACCTTTCAGTGGCAACTTTTTATGATTCTTTCAGTCAGTTTAAATAAAACTTTACCAGGATGCTCATTTGAAAGTCTCTACAGGCAAATTTATTGCAAGGGAGTGTTGGCTAACCACAGCAATAAGCTTGTTTATTCCTGTAAAATACATCTGGACCTATAACCGTCTTACATTTTGTTCAAACTTACTGACAATATTTGCATTTTCAAATGCTTCAGAGTTCAACTTGAGGTACCTACAGGAGAATGGGCTGCAGTATCCAATCTTGTTTGCTGAGAAGAACGGACTAGGTCTCAGGTAAGGAGTTAATGGTGCGGACAAAGATACCCTTCTGGTCTAGTGAGCACTGCTTAAAATTCTGATATTCACTTGAAGTAGGTATCTGACTGCTTTTGGCTAGACTTTATTCTTGTTAAAAATAGGTAAAAAAACGTAGAAAAATGATGTAGGAAACACCCACATTTTAATCCTTATTAGCTCACCTGGCTTTGCCAGGGTGAGCTTTTAGGATGGATGATTGTCCGTAGTCCATCAACATTTTGATTCAACAACATCTCCTCTGAAACCACTAGGCCAATGTTGATGAAACTATGCAGGGATGTTCCTTGCATGAAGCTCTACCAAAATTGTTCAAAGAATTCCATTCCATGTAGAACTTTGGTTGCTATGGCAAAAAATAGGAAAAACTTTAAAAGTTAATCTTCTTCTCTGAAAGCACAAGGCCTAGAGCTTAGATATTTGGTGTGTAGCATTGTCTAATGGACCTCTACCAAGATTGCTCAAATTATGACCCCCGGATTAAAATTGTCCAGCTGGGGGCTCACTTAGTTTTTACATAGGCTTATATAGGAAATACTTTAAAAATCTTCTTCTCTGAAACGATAGGGCCTAGAGCTTAGATAGTTGTCATGTAGCATTGCCTAGTAGACCTTTTCAAAGTTTGTTCAAATTATGCCCCAGGGGTCAGTATTGGCCCCTCACAGGGGGTCACTTGTTTTACAAAGATGTTTATAGGAAAACCTATTTGGTATGTAACATTGTCTAGTGGTCTTCCACCTACTTTGTTCAAATCATCCGTCTTGTGCCAAAATTGACCACACCCACCAGGCAAGTGGACTTGTTCTCAGGTGAGCGATATAGGGCCATCATGACCCTCTTGTATTTCAAACCTGAGGACATCCAAGTCACTGTAGGTAGCAAACATAGTCACTGAGGATTTATGACCTTGGTTCGTTGTATGTGATAAAAACAACCTATATACATATAGTAGATGAGGGAGGATCATTGACCCTGACTAACCATTATGTGGGGAAAAATTGCAGTAGAAAGCAATGGTTGATAAATGACCTTGACCTACCATAATGTAAAAATAAGATTAAAGGAAGAATGACCTTGACCTAACACAATGTAAAAATAAGATTAAAGACCTAGCATACTGTAAAAATATGATTAAAGGAAAAATGACCTTGACTTATCCATATGTAAAATATAATAAAAATTGGCCAATGGTGTGTCTAAAATTATCTAACTGTTTCTGAGACTAGTTTCAGATGTCTGAACTGTTGATTGTATTCTAGAATCATAAGAATAGCTCACATATTTTGATAATACCTGAACATTTGCATTTAAGTACCCTACAGCCTCTATGTATATTACATGTAGAATTGTCTAATGAGTCATCAGAAATTAATACATATACAGCCTCTTCTCAGATTAAGTCTGTTTTCAAGCAATTAGATCAATAGCTGCATTTTGCATGTGACTTTGCACTGCTCATGCATGTTACTGCAATGAAAATGCATTTTTGCCTGCATTTATAATACATTAAAGGGTTTGTTGATTACATGGGGTATTTCAAAAGTTTTGGAAATGCTCAGTTGAAAGTAATATACCAGTATCA
The DNA here is from genome assembly GCA_022818135.1 of Saxidomus purpurata. Classification (NCBI taxonomy): domain Eukaryota; kingdom Metazoa; phylum Mollusca; class Bivalvia; order Venerida; family Veneridae; genus Saxidomus; species Saxidomus purpurata. Next base: position 1,476,812 of record JAFMSR010000007.1, on the reverse strand, counting down.
GATTGATGTATAAAGGCCACAAACTGATGACATTCTAAGATCACTTACATTTGTCTGTCAGTTGGTATAGTATGAATAGATTGTTAAAGAAGGGTGATTTTTAAAGCAAGTTACACAACCCAGTGGCAGCCACATCCTGAAGTCCACTAGGCCAGTTGCTACTGTAACAGTAAAATACATGACTACAACATGCATTACTACAATATTGTGCTACAGTACTCAACAGTACTCAACAGTATTACAGTTTGATACAGTATTATATAATACTACAGTACTAGATTTGTATATGAGTTGTATTACTGGGAGTACAGGTACTAACTGGCACTTTGCCACATAAATCACAACATTGACCACTTGAATTCCAGCTTGCTCAGATAAGCTTCTATGGGCCAACTTGACTCTCTTGTTCACAAAAAGTCACCTCAGTACTGGAAATTTAGTTTTATAGCTTTTTAAACAGCCCAGTTTGAATCAAATGAAGATTTGAAATATGCATATCGTTGCAAGCATTGAATATTTTATTGAGTGCGTATATATTTAGACAGTTACTATGATACTGTTATTGTTCATGATGACACAGTGTTACTTGAATCATTGTCTGCTGTAGCTATGCCCTTTAATGGAACCTTTAGGCATTCAAAACAATTACGTGCAAAACTATCCCCTCTTTTTACTGATAAAACAGTTGTATATAATGTAAGAGTAGAAGTTTGAAGAGCTCATACACTGAAACAACAGTTTGAGTACTGGGTTATATATATATGGACTTGTTTATACATTTTCAAACTAACATGATTTTAAGGTTATATACAGCACTAGAAACTGTTAAAATACACTATTTTTGTGAAACCAAACTATATACATTCTTGAATTAACTTATTACCGGTATATTCATTTATATTTTTGCAGAGTTCCAAGTGACAATTTTAAAGTCGCTGATGTGAAAGCATGTGTTGGTAAGTTGATAAGTCATAATTACATCTCAAATACATCTCGGTTCTCAGTTAATGACACTTTTCCACAGGTCGGCAAAAGTACGGTATATAATTATTGTTCTCCACATTAATAAATAATTGTATTATATAGTATAGATTACATAAACAGCATGAATAACTGTAACATAAGCTTCTTACATAACTTTTAAGGAAGGGTGGAATTCCATTATGTATTCATCAGTTATCTACATGACAAATTTTCATGTAGATCATGCAAGCATTCAGATGTAACATTGTCAGAGATGAGAAGTAAGATATATAAGGTGTATGGTATGAGAATAGGAAATCATGAAAATTGTATGTTGAAACATGAACATTCAAAGAGTGGTAGAGATTATAATTTTGCTTGTATAACTCTTAACCTTTACCCTGGTAAACAACTTAAATTGACTTGTACATCAGTACAATAAGTTTTTCAAAGGAATGCTCAGTTACTTGTGACTGACTGATTGTAAAACTGTGTAGATCATGTTCAGACTGCACAGGTTAAGGCAGAAACATTTGTCACCAGCAGGGTAAGGGCTTGTGCAACTTTTTTTATCAAAATCTTTATTAAAAAAAAACCCTCAAAAGTTAACAATATTGTGTTTATAATCTTTTTAACCTAAGTTTACTGAGTGACCATCATTTTTGCATGTTTTGTTTTTCTCACAGGTTCACGAAGAATGCTGGATGTTATGGACGTCACAACACAGAAAGGTCTAGAAATGACAATGAAAGAATGGACAAAGTATTATGAAACCACGGAGAGAGATCGCTTGCTCAATGTTATAAGTCTAGAGTTCAGTCATACAAAGCTAGAAAACTATGTGGAGTCTCCCAACCTTGTAAGTATTGCTTACATGCTAGGATGTGTTAACCTTCACGTCTTTACATAAATTCTGTCTTACATCAAATTGTCCACCAAAAGTGACAGCATTATGACATAGAAAGATGTACATGTACACATATTACGGCATATTACATATAAAGGCATATTGCTCAGTTGATCACAATATTTTGAGGTACATTTTTTTTTCAAGACTTTATTCAAGAATTTTAGTAAAAAAAAACCTGAAAAGTCTAAGTTATCATGAGTTTTCAAAGCCACTGATCTGTAAATTTTCTGCACAAAGTACATAATGATATTGAAGAAAATATAATTCCCACTTCAGTAATATCCCTGTCCACATTTCCAGAAAAGGTTCAGTAATAGGCCCACTACTGAGTATAGAATGCTACATGAATAGATGTAGTGATAGTGAATTCAACTGTCAATTGAACCATGTTCTGTGCTTTCCCCGATCCTTCTACCAGATAGATAGCATGATGCAGTGTAAGAGCAACTTGTTAGGTATATAAATTACTTAAGACTGATTTGCGCTCGAACCCCAACATGCACAAAGATGGAAGGTATGTAAAGAAGTGGCTTGGCCTCCTCTTATAATATGGGAATGTTGACAACATGTGGAATATACCTGACTCCCTTAATTACGACATATCGTATGTTAGGGTTTTATGGTTGGTACCGGTTTCCCATATGACCAACGCCCCCACACGAGGTTAGTTATTTTAGGTATTGGAGGATAGTGCAAGATACAGAAAGTGTCCCAATTCCTGAGACAACCCAGGTTCTTTATCATACCAGGTGTATAGCACCCATACATGGGACCTCGGTTTAAGTCTCATCCGAAAGACAGTTGGTAATTTTTAGTTTGTCAGCCCCGGGAATCGAACCCACAACCCCGAGATTACAAGAGTAGTGCTCAACCTATTGAGCTAAGTGGGCTGACTTAATACCATACTTACAGGGTTAACATTTAACCCATAGCCTTTTGACAGCAGCTGATTCTGCCTTTGTGAACAGTGCAGATCATGATCAGCTATGTCATTCATTATTGATTTACAATGAATGGGTCTGTCCTGAACTGAAAGTTAAGACTTCATATGATAGATAAGACTTTTGGGAAAAAAGAAGCATTACTAGCTATTTACATGTAAATGCATCACTTGTGACAGGGATTATATACATATGGTGTGAAAAACACATTTTTTGTTTTCATTTGAATAATGCACCTGTAAGTTTGCTGTCAGGTATTTAGAGATTTTATGCTTGAGCAAGCTGTATAAGTTATCCTACACTGTTACGTAGATTGAATAACAACTTATCAAGATTCAGTCATGGTCAGGATTTTTCTTGCTTTAAAGCTCACCTGAAACTCTTGACTTGGGTAGGTTATGTACCATCTGTTGGTATACCTCCCTATTTTCAAAAAATACATTTCTCTTGCATCTCCAATTTTGATATAGCCTCATAGGATCAAGTGTTTGTTGAGATACTAATAGTTGCTATTTGACCCATAGCCTTGTGTCTTTAATGCCTAGATTCCTTGTCAAACAGCTATTCTCTTAAGCAGAAGACAAAGTTTGTCAAATGCATCTGCTTTAATACTTCCTTTGGCACCTATGAGAGCTAAATATTTGTATTGATATCTCTTCTGAAATCATTTATATTGTATGTGATATAACTGAAAAAAAAAAAAAAAAAAAAAAAAAAAAAAAAAAAAAAAAAAAAAAAAAAAAAAAAAAAAAAAAAAAAAAAATATTAAAAGAGGGGGGGGGGGAGAAATAAAAAAAAATTTTTTTAATTTTTTTTTTTTATTTTATTTTTTAAAAAAAAAAAGAGAAAAAAAAATAAAAAAAAAATAATTTTTTTAAATAAAAAAAATTTAAAAAAAAAAAAAAAAAAAAAAAAATTTTTAAAAGTTAAAAAAAAAAATTTTTTTTTTTTAAAAAAAAGTGAGTTGGGGGGGGTTATATTTTTTTACCACCTCACTTTATTTCAAAACCATTGGAGGTAGCTTTGAAACTAACCATACTTGTCTACATGACGACCTTCATCAACAACAAGAGGACAAACTGTCAAGTTACAAATTCTTTTTAAAGAAAGTACAATTGTATACGGGTAAAACCATGTTAGTAGTTTCCCTTTGAGGTGAACTTTTAATGCTATTTACATCATGTCCCATTTTGCAAGGAGGTAGGGTATTAAGGCCTCGTGAATCTTGGGGTGTTGAGAATTTGAAGTTGACTTTATAATATACACTGTAACTGATCCTAAAACATGCAGGGGGTTTGGGGCTTGACTTAGAATTTCAGTTAAAATTTTCATTCTTGTCCGTACTAACCATTTGAGATATTACTTTGGAAGTTGGAGTTCTTATGTGCCATCTGAGACCTTAGCATGGTCTGAAGGGGGGGGGGGGGGGGGGGGGGGGGGGGGGGGGGGGGGGGGGGGGGGGGGGGGGGGGGGGGGGGGGGGGGGTTGGTTTTTTAGAAGAGGTAGTAAAAGGAGAGGGAGGCGTAAACTGGAAAAGTTTTGTTTTATAGGGTTTGCATCTTGTTTAAAGAAAGTACAATTGTTACTAAAACATGTTAGTAGTTTCCTGAGGTGATTAATACCTGTCCATTTTGGTCGTCTTGTTTGAAGTTGACTTTATAATATACACTGTAACTGACCTAGCACACCAGCTGTGCATATTTAATAAGTACATGGCTGAAAGGTTTCATTTAATTTGCTTTTCATGGACAAGAAATTTCACAGAACAAGCACAGCTGTTATATGGTTGTGACAACAGCATGAATGCAGTATGAAAATACATTGTACAATGGTTTTGAAAGCATTAACTGGCATCATTGAATGATATGATGTGTTAGAGTCATTTTTACAGAACATTTTGCTGTCTGTGTGTTTGACTCTTCAGATAACCATGCCAATGGAGGTGTGGCTCGGGGAGGGGGTGGGGGGAGAAATAATAGAAAAAGACATTTCTTTTCTGATACCATGTGCTGAAAAGGAAGGTAAATACTAATAAGTAAATGAACAAATACTTAGTACAAATGTAAAGTGCTATTTCTATCAATGATGGAACAAGCTTTGGCGAAATGCAACAGTAAAAGGAACATTTTCTGAGTTTAGTCTATTATAGGAGCAGAAGGAAGATTAAGGGTTGTTTTTGTTCAGTTTGAATGAAAACAACACATATTTGAAAAAGCAAAGGTTTTAAAGATTTAAACTTGAGAAATGACATTGAAATAAATTGTGTATTCAGGCCTGCCACTTTTTCAGGCCTGGGCCTGATTTTAGACTCTGAGATCGTAAAATTTCCCTGTATATTTATGTTGAAGAGGCCAGTTTCAGGCTGTGACATTAGAAAAGTTGGCCTGAAAATACTTTTTTAATAGCAGGCCTGCTATTCTGATAATTTTGCTTGAAATCTTCCTATTTATTTCTTCTCATTATTCCTACATGTTCCATCTATTATACTTGTATTTCAGGTACGTGAAATTGACTGGGTGGATACAGCATGGCCTCAGCATCTCAAAGACTGCCAGACAGAATCCACTAATGCCATTGACAAGATGAAATATCCAAAAGTGCAAAAGTAAGTATGGTTATATCATCATGTACACCCCCAAAATCAGTTTGGATCATTCTGTTGAGGAAGGTAGATAAGTCCATTATTGATATAACAGGGGTGGAAGGATGTGAAGTTTAGATCTGTATCACATAGTTTTTCAAATATTTAAATTATAGAATAAAGCACTGAAAGTTAGAATCAGGTAGTCTCCATTATTTTGTAAATTGAGGGTTGGCCAGGAAACAATGCACTGTATTTCTGATAATTTGCACTGTTTAGGGGGGTGAAGTTTATAACTGTGATCTATCTACAATAGAGACCTTGATCAAAATTTTGTATCTGCAATAGACAACAATTACAATAACGCCACAGAGCCAATGAGCCATAATACAAAATAGAGTACTGTTGTCTTGAATAATAACGTCATTTCTCAGAGGCTGTGCCGCCTTGAAATGTATTGTAACAGTACTCTATCTATGACTTGTTTGCCACACTGTCTAAAGTTATACCTATTTATTCATATTTTAATTTGCTTTAAGGTGGATATTTTCAGAAGTCATCTGTTGATTTACAACAGCCTTTCCGGAGTAGTTTGTGTATTTGTTGTATTTAAAAAGTGTTGTTGTTTCACATGGTGTATTACAGATATTGTCTCATGAGTGTGGCAGGATGTTACACAGACTTCCACATTGATTTTGGCGGCACTTCTGTTTGGTACCACATCCTGCATGGAGAGAAGGTAAAAAAGCCTGCATAGAATATTGACTTAATCAACGACAGTTTTAGATGTATACATTGTGTGTTTTTAGATATTGTCTGATGAGTGTAGAAGGTTGTTACACGGATTTCCACAATGACTTTGGCGGTACGTCAGTTTGGTACCACCTTCTGTTTGGAGAAAAGGTACAATTTACGTCAGTGTTGAGACAGTTAGTCAGAGTAATAGCCCAGACCCACATCAGCTTCACCTGAATGCTTGTTATGGCTTGCTATTGAGCTTGTATTCTGCAAGTTTCTGTGTGCTATGTGTAATTCCAGCGGCTGCACTTTCCATGTCTTCCAGGCAGTTGCAATGCTATATTGGCTGTACTGTACAATGTGTGTGAATCTTTGCTTAATTCTCTCTCCTCTTGTGCTCTCTTTAGTTCAAAAGCATTGATGTCTTCTTATGGCTTTTCCTTTGTTTTTATGACTATACAATGTATAATTAGTTTTAGACATAACATGCAGGAAAGAAGGTTGTTATGGTAACAAATAGAGAAAACTTAAACAACTTCTTTAACACTGCAGTGCCCAGAGCTTTGATATTTGGTTTGTGGCATTGTCTAGTAGACCTCTATCAGATTTCTTCAAATCATGTATTTTGGGTCAAAATTAGCCCTGTTTTTACACAGAAATATATAGTATAATTAAAAATCTTCTTGTCAGAAACTGCAAAGCCTGAAGGCTAGCTATAAGATGTGTAGCATTGTGTTGTCCTTGTATAATGAGCAGTAGGACTGAGAGGAGCGGTATAGAGCCATCATGAGAGGAGCGGTATAGAGCCATCATGTGCGGAGCGGTAGAGCCACATGAGAGGGGGTATAGAGCCATCATGTACCTCTTATTTATGTTACAGTCTTCTTTTTACATACATTTTGTATTTCCTCTGTACAAAACCTCAGCTTGATAAAGTTACTCCTGAGAGTTGCTCTGCTCCTCCATAATCCTGGCTGTGTGATTGGTTAGATTCATAGAGGAGTCTTGGCAGTCTTACTCATCACATCTGTGAGTCGGCCAGGACTATAAACTGTCAAATGATGATGATAGATTTAAAGTGTACTTTTTTGACTGGTTGTATTTAAGTTTTAGACTTTTGACAGACGAAAGGTTTTAAATTGCAGATGCAGCTTCACTCTAGCTCATCGGAGCGTGAAGTGCTCAATGTGAGCTTTTGTGATTGCCTGGTGTCTGTCTTCTGTCTGTCGCCTGTTTACACTAACCTGATGTATGCAATAAAGGCTGCATTTTTCACTGGATTTTCATGAAACTTGGTCAGAATGACTGCCTTGATGAAATCTAGGTAGAGTTTAAATATGGCCCATCTGGGGTCAAAACTAGGTCACAGGCTCAAATCATAGAGAAACCATGTGTATGCAATAGAGGTTGCATTTTTCATGTCTTGATTAGAATGACAGCCTTGATAGAATCTAGATTTTGTTAGAATATGGATCAACTTGGGTCAAAAGCTAGGTCACTGGGTCAAATCATAGAAAAACCATGTGTGTGCATTTTTCAATGAATCTTCATGAAACTTGGTCAGAATGATTATCTTTATGAAACCTAAATCGAAGTTTGAATATGGATTATCTGGAGTCAAAAACTAGGTCAAGGGTAATATCATAGGAAAACCTTGTGTACACAATAAAGGTTGCATTTTTCATTGGAACTTCATGAAACTGGTCAGTATAATTGTCTTAATGAAATTTAGGTCTATTTAGAATATGGGTCATCTGAAGTCAAATGCTAGGTCACCCAGTTAAAACATTGTGTATGCCATACAGGTGACATTTGCAACCCAATCATCATGAAAATTGGTCAGAATGTTTTTGTGGATCACCTGTGTTTAAAAACCAGGTCATCAGGTCAATTCCCAGGAAAATCGTGTTGGTACTCTAGAAGTCACATTTTATAGCCAATCATGTAAATTGGACAAAAGATTTGTCTTGTCAAGGTCAAACAGAATGTTTGTGTTTATGATACATAGTTTAGGATTGAAGTTTGGTCACATATGGTCATAAGTAGATCTCAAGTGAGCGATATAGGCCCATCTTGGCCCTCTTGTTCTAATTTAAATCAAGATGAATGAGAAACTTGTGCAGCAAACAACCTACCTTTGATGTCATAATACTTGGCATACCCAAAATGATGTTTGTTTACTCTTTATGTAGTTGATTATAAAATGATCATAATTATCAATATTGAATTTCAAGGTTATGCGCTTAAATTTCTAGTAAATAATAATATAGAAGTTTTGAAATTACATACATTCTAATTCTTTTTTCTTTTAATTTTGTCACTAAAACAAATTTAAAGTAAATGAAATACCCATAAGTCAAAAGTTTTAAAAGTGCTGAAAAATGAACAGGTTTTGCATGATACTCAGCAGGGAGAGCCACAGGGAGGTGTTAGTGTTAGATACTACAATTTTATATGAAATAGTAGCTCTGCAGGCCCCAAAAAACCCATTTGACTTTACATTCAGTAAGTGGGAGTGGGGGTGGGAGTGGGGGGATAAGGATGGGGTCCAGTATCAATTCTTTTCCATCTCGAGAGCACCTGTGACAATTGAGCAGACGTATGTACCAGGGCTGTCACACAAGATCATTAAAAATTTGTATTAATAGTGAAAACACTTTGATTAAGGCTAAACAATGTCATTCATATTACATTTTAGCTTTGTGTTAGTTTCTCTGGGAGGTAGGCTTGGGCTGAGTTTTACACAACATGTTTTAGCACGCATGTTTTGAGCACTTGTGCTTAAATATGTAGTGTGAATAGGGTAAAATGCAAGCACACATGTATAGCATGCAATATAGAAGTTGTTCTGTTTCTGTATGTAAAACATTTGGTAATTTGACTGTCCTCCATGGGACTGGACCAGACTAACATTTTTACGAGGTCAGCGTGAAACTGTTTTGAGTTTATGTAGAAATAAAAGCAGATAAGATAGTTTTGTGTTGAGTCTGTTGCCACTCATCGGACAAGTAAAGACAATAATCAAGTGAGAAAGATCATAATGTAATGTAAAATTATTATGAAAATATCTCAGCTAAAAAGAAATGTGCAAGAAATAAATCTTGATCCCGACCTGACAAAGAAACTAAACTCATGTAAAGGTAATGAGTTTTTTCTACAGCAGGAGTATCAGCAAGTGATTGATACTGGTTGGTTGGTATACACAGAATGATCGGACTCATTCGGACTTATGTTATTCTTAATTGAAAGAAGTAAATCCTAACTTGTTAGTATTTGTTTTTTTCTTAGATATTCTGGTTAATACCTCCTACTGACAAAAATCTGGCAAAGTATGAGAACTGGGTGTTGTCAGGGAAACAAGGGGATGCATTTTTGGCAGATTCCATTGAAGAGTGTCAGATGATTCAACTGGTGGCAGGAAATACTTTCATTATTCCTTCTGGTGAGTTTACACTTTTTCTGACTTATCAGGTGAAATTGAAAAGATAATGGGGCTATATGTATCATCCATCCTGCGTGCATGCTTCCAAATATTGACAACCAACAATGCATTCTTTTCATTGCTGGGGTAAAATCTGGTATTTCTCATTTGGCATGCCGCTCTTTCAAAGCAAACAAGATGGTATTATTTTGAAATAATCAGGTCAGAGGAATATATTTATTGAATTATTCATTAGAAATTTAAAAGAAATTAGTCATTTTCTATTTTTATTCACTGGAATGGACCTAATGACGGAAGAAATGCCGTGCTAGATCATGCCAGGTCACACCACTGGCAGATGACACAATATAAGCCCTATTTAAACTTTTCTTTACCATTTAAACATTTGTAAAGGTTTCATCAGTGCCATACAGGAATACAAAGACACTTACAACTACAAACTATCTCAAAGCCATGTGCTGGTCCCACCAAATTATGTGACCAATGTACTTTCAAATAAATTTTGACTGTTAAAAGTCAAATGCGTTTTTAGATTAATGTTTGTGGTGGTCTCATTGACCTAGACAAATAAGAAATGACACACAAGACCATCTCCCTTGGTCTAGTGGTGTAGGCATCTGCCTGAGGATCGGATGGTCATAGGTTTGAATCCAAGCAGAGGTCCTTTCTGATATGGCTGGTAAGTGAGTAGTCAGACAGTTTAAAAATGGTTACTGTATGCCTATCTGCCTGGTGCCTGGCATTAAAGATTAAAATTTGGTAGGTAAATGTGCTCAGAAAGAGTCAGAAATGTCTTGTCCTGTAAATAGTGGTGACACTATGATAAACAAACACTTTACCTTTTATTTTATCAGGATGGATTCATGCTGTGTTCACACCCAAAGACTCGCTTGTATTTGGTGGAAATTTCTTACACAGTTTCAACATGGTGAACCAGCTGAGAGTGGCAGCTATCGAAGATAAAACACATGTAAGTGCAGGATGTGTGTAAGATCAGAACTTTTACCCTAAGCAGTATGAACCTCAGCTGTACTACTGGATAAGTTTTGTTTACATTGGGTAGCTATTAGGAAGCAGCTACCATTTTTACAGCCTAAACATATATTTCTAAATAATTACAACTTACAATCATTTCACACAAATTCTCTTTTCTGATTGGTTATTTCTGCCCCAGCACCCGCTGTTCATAACACGATGAATGCAGATACGTATTCATAGCTTCTCATTAATATTCATGACGTGCTACTTTTTCATTCATAAAATTGTGTACGGATTCAGGACATGTCACCAAACAAAAACACTTTGAGAAGTAAAAAGGAATAGTGTTTCTCATCTATAAGATACAACTATTTCCGCGCATTTACCGGTGATAGATAACCTTATCCTTCATCACTTATCTCTCGTCGCTGCCGGCCTACTGTTACATTTATCACAAGCAGCCAGCGCCAGGGATCAGGAAAACCGAAAATTTGCCGGTCTGGACCGATTTTCAACTTGCTGGACCGATTCACGTAACCAAAAGTTGCTTAAAAATCGGTCCGAGATTTTTTTAAAAAAGCCATAAAACGCTCAAATATGACAAAAGAATTGCTTGTGAATTACACATATCATCGTGTTATTAGCACCTATCTAATACCCCAATAAACGTGTCAGTTAATAACCCGCGGCGGTCTTTACCTAATTGGTCCAACACACCAATTCTACAATACCTCGGGCGTCGCTAACACGTTATTGATTAAAAGGATTTTATTAAGTGTTGGCAGCTCCGATTGACTTTATGCCGGACCGATTGTCTTTAGGCCGTTTTAGTTACCTACACTTTGAAAGCCTTCAATGCCTTTCGAATTATTGTTGAAATAGCACAACGCAACATATTTGCGATGTTCAAAAAATCAAATGACCGAAATGGCAAATCGGCTCATGGTAATCGGGAGAATAATAACGGGAACCCGAAAGAAACAAATAACTGGACTGGCAACCGGTAGTCAATGTTTCCGAAAGTCGGAAGGGCAAGCCGACATATAATGTTAATCGGACTGGCGACCCGAGAACATAAAAAAATATTAAAAACGAAACCATACGACAAAAATTTAATAGCATGGATTATTACAAAACTTTGTGGGGGTGACTTTGAACCAGGGTCCGTGTAATATACGGACCCTGCTTTGAACGTAATCAGTTCTAATCGAAATTGAATACACTTTCAATGATAAAATCACATGGAAATTATTATATTTATTTATGAAAACTGGCTCGATATTTTTCTTATTACTTAGAAATTCCGTTTCTTATTTTTTTATAGCGAAAACGATGTAAAAGTTTATCCCTTAGAAAATGGAACACTCCACGTGAACGGCGCATTTATTTTATCGACTCGTGAGATTTACTAATCAATAATGAAAGAAGATAAACATTTTCGTTTTTGGAAACATTTTGGAATCAAAAGGAGGGAATGAAATACTTTTACCGTTCCATGATCATGCACAACAATGGAAAGCTGGTTGAGAAATATATAAAGACAAAAAAAAATTATTTTTTTGTGATTTTTATTGGGGGTGACGATGTACCCTCGGCTTGTCGGGACCGATTGAGATTTCAAAATTTCCTGATCCCTGGCCAGCGCATCACATAAAAATCGAAAAATGACTGTAAATTTTTTATTTTTGAAATAAACATAGGGTTATGTGTATTTATTTTCTTAGTTTGATCATTTTCTATCCATCTATAGCATTTCTGAAGTTATTGGGAAAAAATTTTTTTTTTTTTTTTTATTCCCATCCTTTATTTACACTTATTTCTTCTTACTTGTGTGAAAATGCAATTCAAACAGTGAGAAAATAAATCTACCATGTCCATGTAGTTGTGGATAAGGAAATCCCACCCTGGGGTTGAGAACTTGAGATATGTCCAAAAGGTTTTGTTCTAGAAGCTGGCTGCTGTCCGCCATTTGCATTATGCTAAAGAGTACAGTAGTGGCGTTTTGACAACCAAATTAATGTGTGACGAAATATTAAAATAGAATTCGGATAAGTGATCACTAAGTAATTTAAACGAATGTCTTTCATCATAGTAAGTTGTAATTATAAGAATTAATTTTTTCTGCATCTCATCGAGTTATGAACTATCAGAAGTTTAACACCTAATTTTAACATAAACACCTTCGGTGTTTTATGCAAATTAGGTGTAAATCTTCTGACAGTTCATACCTCGATGAAATGCAGAAAAAACACATTCAATTCTTAAATGGTAGACACATGTATTAAACATTTGTATGATTTAAATGCACACTTTTGTTGAATACAGTGGCTATATATCTGCCTAAAACAGGTTGTGTAAGGAAAAACAATTTCCACAAGGTTGCTAATAGTTATTGACATATTTGCACTGAACTGTTTAGCTTGCATGTGATTTATTGTGTTTCACAGGTAAGTGAAGGTAGTGATGCATTACCTTTACATGATTATCTCATGTACACGTACTGGATGAGACATGTATGTTATGATATCACACATGCGGTGTATCACATTTCATGCTGACAATTATTTTATCTGTAAATTCATCCAGGTTTTGTTAATATCTGATAACACAAAGTGATAAAATGTTTACCTGCTTTAAGAAATGTTTCTTGCATATTTAATATGAAATAACCAAGCTGGGTAAGCTGGTAGTCATAAAGCATGACTTTGCAGTTTTATGTACATTAGAATTTGTGTAGCTATATTTCGTTGCCAAGAGAACATGAGAGAAACTAATGAGACAAGATGTCTTATTGGCAGCCTGCCAGAGATTGAGTCTTGTCCATCTAAGTCAGGTGGCTGCTGAATGCATGTATTTCTGTTTTGCTCTTAAAGCTTAAAGTCCCAGTAGCAGTTTGTTGCTAATAAAAAGATCATTAATTTATGGATTGAGTAGTGATAGAATTGTGTTTTATTAAGTCTAAAACAGTGTTGGCATACTGCAGTATACATTTCATTCAATATTTTTGTCACTACTTTATGAAAAGGGGTTGTCAAACAGTGTTTCTTATTTTTTGCAGTATTTGTAAAAATATACTGTGCTTTATTTATAGTATACACTTGATTTCACAAGTAACATTAGGAATGACTTTTGAACAAATAACAACAATTTGTCGGTATTCTTGGTAAGAAATGAGCTACATGTAATTTTATGTCTGTAGTGCTACAGGGACTTGTATATTACAGTTGTAACACATATAGTGTCTGCCTGAGGCATAATCATTTCTACATTACTCCAGTAACACCTGTTCTCATAAGACAGATGTGAAAAGAGAAAAGGCAATTAAGGAGAGGAAATGATTTTATTAATAGGTATCAGACTCCGAATAAAAGCTTTATAATGAGTTTTACTGTATTTGGCTTAAAGAGACACTCCCTATAGGTGGTGTCAAACTAAATTACTTCAAAAGTATAAATAATAGAATATTTGTACAAGTATTTTTACTTAGCTTAACAGTTTAAGCTATACATTCCAGTCATTATTGGTAAAATCAGTGTTTTAAAATATGCTACAGTACCGTGAACCATTCAATACTCTATGTAGAGTTGTTGTTGTACAACTAATGGATGGATAGCCATTTATTACAAAAGGCCTCTATGTTGATTATTTGTGCTAAAATGAAGCATTTTTCGATATATATATCTTGTTCTACAAAATTGTATTTATTTATCATTTAGCGCTCATTGAACACATTATTTATGTTTCAATAATAAAATCTGCTAGATGTAGGGATTGTCCCTTTAATTTGATTTGTGGTTTTAAGTCTTGTTGAACAAATGTGCTTTTACTATATTTTGCTTGAAGACAACTCCTGTATGTTCTGTTGACTTTATTGATAAGTAATTTTAATTTATACCAATTTCTCACAACTTAGATTAATCGCCTCCAAGACTCGATCCAGATGGGGATCAAACTGAGATCCTTTAAGATAAAAAGCAAATAATGTTCCCTTTACACCACTTTTCTTATGCATTTATTTCCAAACTGACCATATGAAGAAACTTGATAGGTTTAAACTTTGCAGTTACATCTTTACTAAATTTACTTTTCTAATTTAGGTGCCAATGAAGTTCCGCTACCCATTTTATGCTGAGATAAATTGGTACGTTTTGGAACGTTACGTCCATTCCCTGACAGGTGTGACATACTTGGAGAAACCACAGCTCAATGAAGACCTAGAAGTCATCAGTACAAAGGTTTGTTAGCACATTATATACATTTATAAAATGCAAAATTAATATAGAAGTGGTAGAAATTATGCACAATGTATTTCAGTGCATGACAAGCCCACCACCACCGCACTATATTGTTCCTTATTCATATGAAGTGGTTTGTCCTGGGTCTGTATTCCATCAGTTGATTTCTTAAGACCTTGCATAAGTCTAACTTACAATTGTTTCACATATCATTAAACTGTGACTTTACCTAGTCAGGCAAGTTTTGTTGTTGTTGTTGTTGTCAGGTGGAGCGTGATCAGTCTAGCTTTGAAATGCTGGAAGAGAAGCTCAGTAAGCGGTTGTCCGTGTCACTGACGAGAATAGATGATACATCGCCAAGACGCAGGTCAACCAGTGACGACGATAGTACAGCATCTGGTCCAACCAGATCACCAGGTCAAGCTTCTACTCTACCCAGAACAGGAAGGAAATCATCATCAGAAAGTGCTAATTCGTTTGAATTGAAATTAAATGAGAAACCAGAGGCACTGAAGGTTCCATATAAGAGTCCTGTGAAGAAGAAAACAAAATATGTGCACTTGACAAAATACGAACTTGAGGGTCTGATAGAAGTGGTTGGATGGGTGGAGAGTTTGCCCCCTAGTAAGAAAGGGGTTCCAAAGGACCTCATTGATGCAGATTGTGTGCTTAGAGAAGTGAAGGTATTTGATGTGCTTTACACTAACATAATAGACACATAAATTATGACTCATAAAAAGTTATAATTAAATAATGATAGTAATATCTTTGCAAAGTCAGTAAGGTACAATAAGCTACAAACATAATGTAACGCAAGCATTTGAACCAACTGCACTGGGATATGTTGGTCTTACGATGGGGTCAGAGAAAATCCATCTGTCTGATCTGGTGGCCACATATCATCTCAGATACTACCCAACCTAGGAATCAAACCCAGGTTGAATTTGTGAGGACTACATAAGCTAATCAATCTGGCATTAATTATTTCTACCTGTGAAATCAGATTTATAAAAGAAAAAACACCAAAAAATACATTTTCTGTTAAGAAATGATATTTACTATATGTTTATAAAACTTGTAAATTATAGTTTAAAATACCTCTTTAGAAAATATTTAGCAGATAGCATTCTAAAATAACTAGTACAACTGCAAAAGAAATGTATTTGTGGATGTATATTGCAGTTTTTATTTCATTTAGAGGTCATATAGAGAATTATGAATGGCATATTTCTTCAGTATGTAATATTAATGCAAGTTTCAAGTAATAGAAATAGAAGAAAGTATAAACATAAGATCAAGAAAGAGGTACAAGGCAAACAAAACATAAATTACAATATTTTAGTCTGTTATTAAAAAACAATGTATAGACCCTTAAAAGAACTTTGCACATATTCCAGCGATTGATCCAAGAACATATGAAAGACAATCCAGAACTTGCTATAACTGGAGAACCAGTCTTGGAATGGACAAAGGCCACCAAGGTACCAGTCAAAGTTTCTTTCTTATATATTGTGAATTGAATATATTCTTTGCATTAATTCAGTTAGTAAGCTTAGGTAAACATGCATTAGATTTTACTGGTGGTAATTTCTCACACACTTCAAGGTAGTCTAAAATGTTACAGGACTTAAGACATGCTATACATATTCTAGTACAAAATTGTATTAAACCATCCACTAAGTCCAAGCATCTATTCTATACAGCACTCTCTAGCATTTGTTTCACATCTACAACTCTCGATTGCCATTAGAAAGACTTTGCCAACCTCTTAAACAACTACTCTCTGTTAGTCTGTTCCTCCCTCTTTCCTTCCATCCATTTCATCCATCTTAATTCAGAGGGAATATTTCTTTTTTTACTCAGAAATTGATCAAGTTGAAGCAGAAAGCCAAAACTGCCAAACTTCTTGGTACCCACTGTGGACCGAAGGTGAAGACTTCAGGTGGAAAGAACGCCTCTGGTAACAGACATCGTAGAGTGCGCTGTAAGAAGTGTGAACCTTGTACTAGAGATGATTGCATGGAGTGCAACTTCTGTAAAGATATGCGAAAATATGGAGGACCTGGGCGAGCCAAACAATCGTGCATTAGTCGGCAGTGTCTAGCAGTAAGTAACATTCTTAGACATTCAAGATGTAACACGGAGCATATGTGAAACTGTCCACAAAGAAATAAAACAAACTTGTTACAGATATATTTCTACCAAAACTTGTCTTTTTTAATATAAGTGCAGTAGCCGCAAAAGACAGATGACATCTTAGTCAAGGTCAGGTGAAATCTTGATAGATCGAAGTGTATACCTCCTCAAATGTTTTGAAACTCTGAACCCATTAGAAATAAATAATGCCCTTCTAACAGTAAATTGATATTCTATGTTGTTGTATGTAATAATTTTGTACCAGAATGTGTTCATCTCTCATTGTCTATAGTTAACTTGCAGACATATATGTAGGTATTGTTATGATTTAGAATTGTTTAAATTGTGTGATTAAAAGGACGTCAGTTACCTATCTTATGTGAAGGTCACAGTGATTTATCCTTCTAAATACAGTTTTGAAAAATTGTGAATGAAGGATAAAGTATGGGCCCTAGAGGATATTGTCATTTTGTTATAACTGCACACCAGCTAGCATTCTGTAAATCTCATCTGTTTGAGATGGAGTCACAGACAACTGTAAAGTGACGTCATTTTGGGTACGGAATATCTCAGTTTTGTTATAATGTTTACTAATCAATTTCAAGGTTATTATCTTCTGTTTATTACAGCCTATTCTGCCAAAGGGAATTATATGTCAGATATGTAAACTAGCACAGTGTATGCTCGATAAACCAGTCAAAACGGACGGAGCAGTAGACGAAGATGCGGAGGACTATTCGTCGTCACTGATGGAGTGTGGGATATGTTGGGAAATCGTACATCCGCTCTGTCAGCGTAAGAAGTATGAGACTCTAAACAACGATGGTATACTGAATGAAGACCTGCCCAACAGCTGGAAATGTTCCAAATGCTGCTTTGATGGAAAAGAAGGAAAGCTAATGGTTAGTATGGCAAGAAATAAGCAAGAGACTCTGAATAACATTTTAATTATTTTAACAAAACTTCATCAACTTAGAATGCATACCTGTGAACCCTACCTTTTCTTGTGGTATAATACTGGAATTCAAAGAGAAAAATAATCTTCCGTTGAGAGATGCCATTCTACTGTAAATATAAACTTCAACAATAATGATCCAATTGACCTTTGACCAAGACTGTAAACAAATTATTGACTGGTTTTCCAATTTGTTCAGACTGAATACCAGTCTGCTTCCATGTGCCACCTGTAGTCAAGTACCAAGGGTAAACAACCCCACTTAGTCAGCCACCTGTTGTTATTAATTGCATTTTGTGTATCTCAATTTTTCACACATTTTATGATCAGGATTATATTTATTAATTGGTGCCTGTACCTGTCATATTATTAATTAATCACAGGATGTAAACAGATCAGACAAAAGGTACAAATCAAGGCTGGAAAAACTATTACCTGGCAATATTTATAATCAATTTTCCTATTTTATTCACAATATTAAGGATTTATTATTACAGAGCTAGTATTTCAAATCTGTTTCTATTTCTACATGCATATTTTTAAACCCTACTTTCACTTTCAAGATAATTTCATTGTGAACAGAAAGTGAAAGTAAATTTAAGAATGCTATGATTTAATACATGATAATTTAAAGCAGCTTTTCAATGCCATTTGTGACTTTATTAGCTTGAAGCTCGGGCAAGCATTAAAAACTCCTGCAAAAGTTACCAATCTCCCTCATCTGTAGGACAAATCTCCCTAATTTCTATCACAGGTATGAAAATGTTTTCTAATCCTAACCACTCTATTGCTAAGTAATAATGTTTAAACATACTCTTGTCACTGATTTTCAACATCTGTGTTGAGATGCTGGTGGGAAGATTTGACAGTAGATATTTACTAAACATATTTGTCATTGGCATATCCATGACTACAACCAGGTAATAACCAACTTCTATGAGGAGTAAATCATAAAAATTGTATGAACTTAATATTTCAAATATTTCTAGTCATATCCCAGATGATGACCTAAGATAGGTTGACATGTTAGACAATTAAAAACTTAGTTTAACTTGACCTGTCTTGGTCGTGTGTTCCACTTGTGTTTAATTTTCTTCTCATTTCTAAAAACAGATGAGCTGAAAAACGTTGTAAATCATGATGTGGTCATGTGTTTTTGTTCATAATGTTTTTACATTAGTTAGCATGACATTTTGTTGTTCTCAGAAAAATGATAGTTTTACCAGCTCATTTATTCATTGAATTTTTTTTTATTACATATTTCATTTTTTTTTTTTCCAACATTTACATAATCACAACAAAAACAAAAGTAAATACTACAAGTGTGCATAGCATAAGGCACATGATAGACTAATTTATATTTTTTTAGAATAATTATACAGTATATGACATTTAATATTCCGTATTTTTCAAATATTTAAAACAGTGTAATTAAGTAGGAGTAGAATTTGTCAATCCAGCTATAAAAGTCAGAGTATTAGACTTGACAATAAACTTGCTATATAAAGATACATATGTATTCTATAACATTTCAAATCTAAGGCTAATTATCATCCAAGCTTTAAAGCAAATTTAGAACAAAAAAAAAAAACGGTAAAAATGAAGCAATACATGTATGGTTAAGCTAGCCAATGAGAAAATGAAAGATGCTAGACTGATACTATGCATTTCTATCTACTCAAGGTATATTGGCGCATCTTCGGGTATTTTCCTAAATCTTTTATTAGAAATTTCAGATGCATCTATACTTAATATAATCGACCATTTCAGTATACAAGCAGGTGTTTGTTAAAGATATTTATGACTTTATCATTAATATGCTTTCTTTTCAAGTATTCTGCAAGAGTTCTATATTCATATTTCAGAACTTGATACACGTTAATTGCCAGTTTCCAATTTTAATTAAGAAGTATGCTTTGTTAATGGAAAAACCAACATATCAGATTAATGAATAGGTATTCTTTGTGTGAAAATTTAGAACCAATGATAATTGTTTTGAGACTTCTAAGGTCTTTATTTATACCGCATTTTGAGAATAAATTATTTATTCATAGATTTTATATCTGTAATTTTTTTAACAAATGGCAAAAGTATTTTGCATCGGGATCTAAAATTCATGATTTACATTTCTCATGAAATACATGTCATGTGAATCAATGCCCACGAATGTTTCTGTTTTCCACAGTATTTAGGAATTGTGTGTTTAAAAAGATATCAGCATGTTGTCAGCACAGTGTTTCACCATTTTTTCATCTTTCTAGGCAAGAGTATTCAAAGGTGGCTGGAGACCAAATCCAACCAGTACCCCACCACCATTGTCTATTTCCCCTCCTCCTCAGCCCCAGAGCCCGGGGGTGATTGTCACAGAGGGTAAACGTGTCACATCCACACATGTTATGGATAGTAAGAAGACAGTAATGGTAAGAAACAGTTTTTGTATTGGACGAACATGACATAGCTATATTTTCTTTGCTTTGTATTAAAACAGTTGTCTTTACTGTGTTATGCTACAGTTGATTGGATGAGTTGGCACCTTGCCAATTCTTCTCAGAAATATAACAAAAGGAATTCCATTGCCTTTAATTTGTAGCATTGAACAGTTTCACAGGTTCTTCATTAAAGTGAAAACGTCATGTTTTCCTTTTGAAGTTAAGTTTAATATCACATATATATAGACAAATGTATATTGAATTCACATTAGAATTTAATCTACAGGCTGTACGTGTCTGATTCTTAGAATAACTCTCCTTTGACAATTTTATTGTCACATGATTCATGTAGTTATTGAAAATTGTCTGCCATTGTCAGCTGATTTCATAAAAGATTTCAAAATTGAAATGTA
The DNA here is from genome assembly GCA_022818135.1 of Saxidomus purpurata. Classification (NCBI taxonomy): domain Eukaryota; kingdom Metazoa; phylum Mollusca; class Bivalvia; order Venerida; family Veneridae; genus Saxidomus; species Saxidomus purpurata. The sequence continues at coordinate 1,456,091 of JAFMSR010000007.1, read as the reverse complement.
ATGTATAGTTTTCAACTTTATACATATGTATGTCTTTTAATATATAAAGTAAAACGTATATATCTTCAAAGCAATTCTTCTTATTGTATTGGGTGTTAAATGTACAGGCAGGAATAAAGGTTTGAGTCATTTCTCCATTGTAATTTCTAATTGTGTGTTTAATGTAAAATGTCAAGTGTGACAATTTTCCCTTTATCACTATTATTGTTAATACCTGAATAATGTAATGAGGGTTGAAACAACACCTTTATAGCAGCTTGGATTTTGCCGAATGATAATTGATTTTCAATTGTTTTACTCATATTTAAAAACTAATTTAAACTTTGAAAGATTGTCACAGTGATAGTTTTGGGAAGCATGTGTGTACTGTTTAATGACAAAGTATTTACCCACACCCTGCTTATAGCAAGTGAGTCTACCTATACCAACAGTGTAGATCATTATCAAGACTGTTCACTGTTTAGTCTGTAAATTTAAGGGAACACCTCTTGGAACAATCAATATAACTGTCTAAATTGAAAGATTGACATACCTATTTTAGAAATTCAGCATTGAAAGTTTTCACATTTTCAAGGTTTCTTCGTATAAATTGAGTACACGTTGGGCGTAAATAATTCTGTATGTGGTTCTTATTCCTGACACGAGTTTTGAAACTTAAATAAATGCTAATGGTTGAGTTTTGGTCATGTTTTATTTTCAGCCGAAGTTGTCACCAAGTCCAGAACATCGAGAAATAATCTCCAAGCTGGATATTGATACTGATCAAACATCCATTGATACTCGTGTAAGTTTGTACTGTGAATACACAAATTTCATGGGGTACAAATTTTCATAGATTTCGATGTATGGATCAACTGATTTAAAATCCCAGTGTAAAACTGTCTGTCGGTACCATTTTCTATAAATAGATAAAATCCAAGAATTGCAAGTACCTATGAAATTGCATTTTCAAAATCCATGCCTCTTGTGCCTCAGTGCATCTAGCATTTGATCAAATAAGCATGTACTAGTAAAACGGAAAAGTGTTTTAAAGCAGTTAACCATAAAATATTAATTTACATTATTGTTTTTGTTATTTCAAATGAATTCATTATGTCCCCTCCCCCCTCAGAATTGGGAGGGAAAAAATTTGGTGTCCTATTTGGCTGGATGGATGGGTTAATGGGTTTCAGACAGTTTTTCTGTGCAACTCCTCTTACACTGTTGGGCAGATTTTTAATTTTACGATGTCTATGCTATTACTCTTATACCACTTTAGAGTGGTGAGTATAATGTCATCATTTGCATGTCAATAGCAAGTTCAAGTTCAGTGACTTTAAGCAGAGTTATTGGCCTTGAATTGTCAAATTTTATGATGTTCGTGCTATTCCTCCTATACAACATAATGGTTTTCAACCAAACTGCACATGATTGATCGGTGTGAGATTTAGTTCTGCACATTGACAACATATCCCAGTATGGTGAGTTAATATTGACCTTGACTTTGACCTACTTTCTTATTACTGTACCACATGTTTAATTTTGCAAATATCTAAATATATACCCTAGATGATATTGTGTTTTTCTACGCGGGGGCTATTGGGGTTGGGGGAGACATGTTTTTGCCGAAAAACATCTAGATTAGTACAGAATTTTTCAGAATGTACCTTCTTGAATAAGCTGAAAGTTAAGTTTGTCCATACATTTGTATTTCTATCAACAGTGTTAGTTTCATCTTGTCCATTATACATCTTATGTAACTGTTGAAGATTAGTAGTATTTATATGATCTCTTTTAACCTGTTAGTCTATGACACCACCTCAGCTGAAAACAGAGACTCTAGACACTGTAAGGACAAATGGCATAAATATGGATGTGTCGGAAACATTCCCTGTGAAGTCACATGACATCAAAATGGAGGTGACTGATCTACTTCCTGTGAAGAAGAATGAGCCAGCTGAGGAACCAGTCAGATCATACTCGAAGAGAAGCTCTTCACCAATGCAGGAAAATCCAGTTAAAAAGGTAATATAAGCAAACCATGTAATTGCACAATTGCAGGGGCTTTTAGCATATATATTCTTTTTATTGTTGTTATTTAGCTCAAAGACTGATCGCGTGTTAGCAATGAAATTGAATGTGTATATCAGCAAGAGAATGTTTCACAGCATTGACATTTTCCAAGATTAGCAGATGTACCATTTCACAGAAATACATGTGTAACAAGAAATATTTCAAAAGATTGTGATAATGTTTTTACAGAATCACGTTCTTGAGTTAACTAGAAGTATTGGGTCTCTCAGTGGGCCACTCAGAGAGGCTTCAGTAAATAGTAACAGTGTTATTGAAATATCTAGGGCTCATTTCCATTTACATTTGTTTAACATAATGTGATTTATTTACAGAAAAGGAATGTTTCGCCATCACCAAGTCGATTGTCGAAGTCTTCCCGAGTTTCTGGTCAGACTAAAACCACACCAAGTACAAGTAGTAAATCAGGAAAGAGTGCATCAGTAGATCACTCAACCAAGCGATCCAAACGCGAGGTACATAAGCCAATTAGATTCTTGGACTTTATATGATCTCATGTTTATATTGTAAAACATGTTTAATCAGAAGCACATTGGGTAGATTGTGAAGTTTTTGTAAATGCAGATGGAAGTCTAAGACTTGTGTACAGTATAGAGGGAAGGAGAATTTTATACAATATGTGATAAGAGTTTTTAGATGTTTAAGGTGCTATTCTGGCCAAGTAAAATATTTCCTTTATGAAAGCATTTGGAGAAATCTAGGTCATTTCGTCTGCTGAACGGCAGGTTTTAGATTACAATTAGACATTGTCTCTTTATTTCAATGTCAAGACGTCTGCGATACAGAAAATCTTGGTTTTGGAATACTGGTAGTCATTTTTTATAATACATAATAATGTAATATCATTCATTTGATTTTCTTCTGTTCATTTCCTACTGCCACTTAGTCAGTTTTCATAGGGTTTATTTGTAACAGTGAATTTTTCATCTATTTATTTTCTGTGTCGGGCAACTTTTCATCTGTGTAGACCATGATCCGGTTGTTCCAAACTTTAACCAGCCGTTAACCTAATAGTCATTTAACTTTAAGGATAGTATTTCTATAATTTGAAAGACTAATTAAAACAAATGTGTATCTAAGAAATTAAAAACTTAAAACACTAATTAGTAGAATAAAGATATTCTACTAGTGATTTCAACCAAGAGTGGTATTTTGAACCAAAATTTAAAGGTGGCTGGCCTAACAGCCAATTAAAGTTTCAACAACCGGTTCCAGTACTTTGTTTTTACCTGTCTGGTATAAGTTTTTTCATGCCTGAGACAGTATTCTGTGCCTGGAACCAGTTTTCTAAATGTGGTACTAGCGTTATAGTCTGGTACCAGTGTTTTAGTCTGGTACCAGTGTTAAATGTTCGCTACTACATTTTGTGTGTGAGTCAGGAACCAGTATTGTGTGTGTGGAACCAGTGTTTTGTATTGTGTGTCTGGTACCAGGTTTCTGTGTTTTGTAGCTGTGTCTATTGTCTGATACCCATATTCTGTGATGGTACCACTGTTCTTTTCTGAAAACCACGGTTAGCACAAGTAACAACGGTTACCGTGAAAAACTGTCTCCTTATAAAATCATTTTAATTCTGACACCCCCGAATTTATGTAAATGAAAATGTCTGTATTCAATTTGTAAGGTACAATTTAATGTTCAAAGGGATGTTCTATGAAAGTTTACCTGGTCATTTTACCCCCTGTATAATCGATGATCTGACTATACATGGCTTTAAATGTTTCACAAAGGTAGTCAAATAGCTGTTAAAATTATACTTCAGTTTCAGTACTAGCATTATTTGATACTGCAGCTCAGGTTGTCATTTTTTTGCATCATTTGGCAAAGCAGTAAGGGGACATTTAGGGATCACTGTCTCATCTGTCTACCCAACACACATTAGCTAATTGACATAATGTTGTATTATGCAAAATTATTGATTCCAAATTTGGAAATAAGGACAAAATTTTGTAGAACACAAAAAACATAACTCTTTCATCAGAAAATGTGTTTCTCCAGTTTTCCCATATTTGTTTTTAAAACTAATACCCAGTTTAAGAAAATCTAGTGAAACTTTACATTGGAACATAGAACACCTAGTGGAAGTGTTATACATAAAACTGACAACAATTTTTATGTTAGGTGATATGCAATTCATTAATTGTTAATCTTAATGTAGGCGTTAAGGAAAATTGCGAGGAAGTTCAGTGGTTAAGAACTGTAACTCTTGTCTTAAGTAATTGTCTTCTTTCTAAAGACTTATTTGTGTACCCTACTTTATTCAGTGTTACATGTTTTCATTGGACCACTCTTGTTTTGGAAATTACTCGTGTGACATATTTCAGTTCTTTCTTCAATTTCCTATGACTGTAATACTACTCTTTGTTAGTTCAGTTGACAAGCTTCTTTTATATTTTTTACTACATTAATTTAGTTGCTGCCATGTAGCAGTTGTGTGAGGATTTTGATAGAATTTTTAATATGTATGTTCACTTTTTCTGTTTTGACAATGTAAAACAGACTAAGGGTTTAATCATTTGTATTTGATGCAGCATGAAAATGCAAAACTACAAAAGCATTGTTCTTGCCTACCCAACTCTGAAAGTTGGACATTTCTTACAGAAATGTGTGATTGGGACTGGACTGTGCCAGGAGTGATGGTTACTTGTATATAATTGAAATATTGTGGAACATCCGTTAAGCTTGAAGAAATAAAATCATAATAAGTAGATCCTTCCATTCCATGTGACAGAATTATTTTATGTATTTTTGAGGTTGGAAATCAATTTAGAATCAGAAAGGAAATGATTTCATTATCATTTTGAAGATGGGGTTTATATTGTAAGGGAGATAATCCTGTCTCAAAAGACAATATGAATTGTGTAATTTCGTAGTTATATAAAATTATGTATTATTATAATTATTTTTACTTACTCAGGACAATAGTAGATGTTTTTTAGGGAAAATGTGAATAATAATTTGCATTTATTTTACTGATGGGAAAATAATATTTTTATTCTGTTTGTGCAATTGTAAATGTATCATGTTTTTGTTCGGTTTAAGCTGCGTTCTGTTTTGTTTTCAATCCGTAACATATTTGTAAAAGAAAGATTAAGTCTTACATCAGTATTATTGCATTCTGAAGGTGCAACAAGACTCCCGTTCTTTATCTAAAATACATTTTTTTCTTTATTAAAAAAAATTAGCAAAGTTTAATTTTGTTTTGAAGAAATAAAAAGAATATTTCAGATAAAATATATACAGTTTAATTTCACTTCCATGATATGTCATAAAACATTATCGAAAGAAAATTCTAAAAAGCAGTTTATAGTTTCTTACTGATCATACAGTCCAGATGCAAACTTTTGAAGATTGTTGTGAATAAGATTTCAGCTTAAGGATAGTGCCACCTTAAAGTTTTTAATCTGATGTTAACATTTTTAGATCTATTTGACCAGAAAGTCATTTTTAGCCTTTATATTACAATCTTTATTATAACTTTGTAGATAGACAGTAAGAAAGTCTGCATTTTATGTGATGCAAAAATGTCTTCATGTTTTAAGGGACTAAAATATGGAACTTCTGGACAAAAACCAAACAAAATTTTACTGGTATAAGTATTCTAGGGTGGGGTGGGGTTTATGGATCAGGACATGTTTCCTGTGAAGTGTTTATAAATTGTGATTGAATTGCTCAGTATTTTACAATTAAAGGAATAACATATCTTTCAGTTTTTCTAGTTCAATCTTTAATGATTATTGTGAAATGTACATGTTTATATCTGCTATTCCAGAGACGCAGGTAGATGTTCATGCGTTTTAGTGCGGGAAAAAGCATTATATATATGTAAAGTTCTAGTTGATACAGTTTTGCATGAAGTTTTTGTTTCATAACTTGTTCATTTATTACAGCACTTCTTACATTTCAGCTTGTGTTCATGTCATTTAAATCTGCCACTTTGTAAATTGACATAAAACAGTTTACACAAAGGACACTTTTTATTGGAGTTGTTTATCTTTCTATTTAACCCATAGTTCCCTTAACCATTTCCTTCATGCAAAAGTTCAGATATAATAACACCGTTCATACAGTGAACTGATAATATATGTTGTGTTTTTTGACACAACTGTAACCAATAAAAGATGTTTTGACCGTCTCCCTATATAACAAGTTTGGTCAAGCCTGCCCAACAATTCACTGTAAACCAATCAAGTTTCTTGCCAACTATTAATTGTTTCTGTTTTACCAGTGGTTGACCAATATGTAGATGTGTCTGTATTTGACTTTGTGTTTTTATATAAAACAAATAGAAACCAGAAATTTTGTATTTCTGAAATTAGGAAAAAAAATATTTGAGTATTGTAAGTATTGGTGAAAATCTGACGTCTGCATTTATGGTTTAAAAAAAGATGTACATGAACATGAGTTGGTTTACAGTATCTGGGACAGAGGGTGATCATAGTCAGTAATTTGTTGGCCATTTTTCATAACTTCATTGCTGTAGTACTGTGTTGATGAATGATGAGTTCATTTTTTAGATTATAGTTTTCATTTTTTTAACAATTATTGAATGTCATTGCATCATTTTTGGCAAATTGTTTCAATAAAAGTTTAAAAACAGTTCATATAAGGGAAAAAGCAACTGTAGCTGAAAAAAGTAAGGATATGTATGTGTAGGTCATAGTTATGCCTTGAGAAATTATGGATATATTTTCCAATATGGCCGACTAATTCTGACTATGTTCATCTTTTGCAGATTAGCCAGAAGTCTGCTCCTTGGTCCACATACGATTTTGATGAAGAAGAATACATGGACGTTTCTGTTCCTCTGCCCGATAAAGGCAAAGGGAAGGGCCTGAAAGGTCGGAAAAATCTCCACCTGAAAAATAAAGATTTTGGTGCAAAATTAAGTTCAGATGTCAATAGTAAATCTCGTATGCAAACAGTTGAACAAAAATCAGAAGAACATGGCCATCTGGTAAAGAAATCTTCTGAAAAATTATGTAATGACCAGTTGAAACAAACGTTAATTGCTCATATTGAGAGGCGAAATCTCCCTGTCATAAAACCACGATTTGTTGTTAGGCCCGCGCCTATTTCTCCACCTGATGATTACTGCATAATGGTTAATGGACAAAAGCACCAACTTTCACGTAAACTGTGGACTTGTGTTTTCACTTTTCTGCCATCTGCTGATTTGGCCCGATGCCAGGCAGTTTGTCAGACGTGGAATAGATGGTGTATCAACCCTGATCTTTGGAAGAAGATAGATCTGAGTAAAAAGAGAATCGTTCAAACGCATCTTATGGGTATTGTTCGGCGACAACCGGAATATCTCGACCTTAGTGCTGTGATAATGACACAAAAGCAGATTTTGTGGTTGCTTGAGAGAATACCGTTACTGAAAACATTAATTGTGTCAAAATGTTCGTGGGCGACAATCAGTGGACTGTGTATGTCAGCTTGTCCGTTACTTCATAAACTTGATGTTAGTTGGGCTACAGGGCTGAATGATAAATGTTTCGAAGATCTCATATCACCACCTGTTGATCGTAAACCTGGTTTGAAAAATATTAGCCGACTGCATCGTTTGAAATCCATACATCTGTCGGGAACAGAGATCACAGACGTGTCACTGGAGTTGATGACACTCCACCTGTCACAACTTGAAGAGTTGAACGTCAGTTATTGTACAAGAATAACTGATCGTGGAATCCAAATTTTGGCAAGTAGCAAGTCGGCAACACAAGACTCACTGAAAGTGCTAAATATCTCCGGTTGCCGTGGTCTCACAGAGGTCAGCTTAGACGCCATTAAGAACTTCAGTAAATTGAAAGAACTGTATGCTGTGAATTGTATCAGAATTCCAGCAGAAAGATGTAGATCTTTGAGACACTCCCGCTTAAATACCTTCAGATTCTAGAGCTTGTGAATCTAACGCTTTGAATGGTTTTGTAAAAATCTTCCCAGGGTATATTTATAGCTTCTGTTTGTACGTAATAATAAGGTCATGCTAACAAATTGCTGTGTTATGCCAAATTTGGTGTTTTCAAAAGATGAACATACATGTAGTTTACTGTAATTTAGTATGAACAAAACTTACCATGTGTCTGTACATTTCAGAAATTCAAACATACATGCGGCTTAGGTTGCTTTGCCGCAGGAACCTAGCTAAGCATTGGCTGATGAAAGTCGGCATGTCCTGGTTAATGTGGTCTGGTGAAATTTGACTGGGGTGTGGTGGATTTTACCAAGGCATGCATGTAACAGGAAGTCTCACGAATGTCTGGACAGGTTCTGCCAAGCAAAGCGGCATACTCAACATATTTAGTTGACCTTATGAAATGTATAGGCCCCAATTTTTTTTGTGTGAACAAAGTTTGGATCAAGTATTTTGGTGCATTATGTACATAGCCCAAATGGATTGTTTTCAGTCATCATTTTCTCATTCAGTGTTTGTTTCTGACAATTTTTCATATTGATATAATATTTTAAGACTCCTGTAATCAGTGTAAATGAACATTACAGTAGGAAAACTTCGAGTTAAGTGTCAACTATAGTACCCAATAAATTCTGAGCATTTAGCTTAAGAGAAGTTGTGTATATGTGTCAGGAAAAGAGTAGAGGCTTAAATGATTGTAAGTAGATTAAAATTTAAGATAGGTCATGGTGATTTGGTCAAATTTTATAACTGCCATTGGTTATTGGTCAGAAGTAAAAAATCTCACCAAAACCTGTATGACATCCTGACACAGGCATTTAAATTTTAAATTTTCGCTGGATCTTGTCTACATTCCTGAGCAGCTTATTTTCAGCAGGTCAGTGATTTTAGTTTGTAGTTTGAAAAGGTTACTCTAGAATGGTAATATACAGAAACGCGTTGAAAGAAATCAAAATGAATATAAGGAGAAGGAATAATAACTGAATTCATAAAAGTTTTAAATGTGCAGTTTTGAAGTGAAAAAAGGATAAATAAGTTCAATAAGGGTGTACAGTGTACATATGTATTATGTTCAGACAAGGGAGACAATCCTCTTTATTGGTTTTATGACTGTTTGGTTTAAGGTCAAGGTCATTGGGATTTTGAATGAGAAGTGTTTCTTACGAATAACTGAAGACCAGGCTTATTAATTTTAATATGGACATTTGGTCAGTGGAGTGATTAATGTAAGGTCCAACTTTGATCTTGAGTTCCAAACAGTTTCTCATTGTAAAGCAGGGACAAGTTCAATTTTTGTCACCACACATTTATAGCACAGTCAGTATTTAAAGCGACTGCACTCCAGATGGACAAGTTACGCTAAAAAAAGAAAATTTTCAATTTCAAGAAAACAATTGTCATTACTGTACCAAGGGCATTGTATTATGATAACGGGACAAGTTTTCTAACAAAAGAAACAGTTAAAAGGGTTGTTTTGCTTACTTTTATTGTAGAATTCACCCGAAAGGGTGGGCCTTTGGATATCAATATTTCCTAACAGTTCGCTGACACTATGTAAAGGTAAGCGGAACGAAGATCCAGTTTTAAACCTGGTCAATATTTCACCTTTATTTTTAGCTCTTACACAAGAAATAACTTGATGCGACAAATTGAATATATTGGGTTTTACCCAAAAATTAAAGGTACTAAGAATTTGGAGTGCAGTCGCTTTAAGGTATAGACAAAGAAAGATTAACAAAGCAGTTTGCTGTAAATTCTAGTAGAATTTACCATTGCCAAAAGCAGGGAATTAAAAAGTTACAATGTTTGTATATTTGATAGTGCATAAATTATGCAATAAACCCTTCCCTGCAGCATGTACTGTGTAGATACATTTTACCAGGTAGTTTATTAGATGTTACATTCCATATATAGGCCGGTATCCTTTAGGCAGTTATTTCTTCCAAAGAGATGTTAAATCTGTTAGCTTTGTTAGTTAAATTGTTGACAAATTTAAGAGTTTTATCGTTGGTACCAGTTAATCCATATGACCAACACCCACAGAATAGGTGAATAGGTAAGTTATTGTAGGTTTCTGATGAAACTGCAAGATACAGAACATGTTGTATTCCAGGAACACCACCTGGTTCTTAAACATGCCCAATGTACAGCACGGAAACATCTGACTTGGGTTTTAGGTCCCATCTGAAATACCAAAAGGGCATAGGATTATATAAAATCTCTGTTTTTCATACCAGTCTAAAGATCCTTGACTTTTGATTGGTCAGTTTCACAGTTTAGCACATTTCTAGCCAATCAGAAACCATGTCAGAGAAAAGTTCTGCATTTCTTATGTTTTCTTTTGCAATTTTGTGATATTTTTCGAATGAAGATAATTTTTTTTCGTTCACATTTAAGCTCAATTTAGTAAATGTGTCAGTTATAGAGCTCAGATGAGTTATCTCTGTGAGTGAAACGTAATTTTGTTGTGTTTTGTTTATTATTGCAGAAACTTTATATTGTTAAGCCATCATTAATTTTATGCCATGATGTAAATATTTACATGTAGTTAACTACAAAATCATTTGATCAGTGTAGTTTTATGATAAAGAATTACATGAAAGTTCAGTTTCCACAAACTATGATGTGGCTGTCATCAAAAACAAGGCTTCACACTGCACGTATGATGGGATATAGCTACTTAGTATGATACATGGCAGTTATTTTTATTGTTGAGACCATTTTGCTTTCATAGTCAGATTTTATTTATAACTTACCTAAACTTTAATTGAACTTTTAGTTAATGCTCTAGATAAAACAGTAACACTGTGAAATATCAGTGAAGCTGTATCTGGAATGTTGTCCGTATTGATTCTGGTAATGTACAGTCTTACCTTAGAATGGCATCATTTATATTGAAACTATCGAAATATGCTTAATATATGCACATCAACACTTGTGGGTTATTAACAAAGGCCATGCTGGGTTACACAACATTAGGGAAATGTTTTTGCTATAAAGCGTTCAATTATTTTTCTAAATATTTACTGACCGGCAAAAGAAACGCAACTTTACCAATTAACTTGAAATTTATCGTATCTTGTGCATTTTAAAAAGAATCCGCTTGGAACAGAGACGTATAAGAATTTGAATAAAGCATCAAATAATAATTTCATGCAGACAGATAGGAAATTAAACTTGATTACTAAATATACACATTTTAATGAAAAAATACATGCCGACACTTTTCTGTAAATGGTACGAAAATGAATAAAGTTGCGTTTCTTTTGCCTTTGAGTATATGTAATTTTGCTTAGTATTTTGCACAGCATGGAGAAGGTTGCACTTTTAAGTAAAAAAGCAAAATGTTCTCTGACATGTGCCATGCAGAATGTCCATGGATTCTGATCATTCTTCAAATGTATTTAACCCTACTTCCATAATTCATGCATCTTATTCCACAGAGTGTACTCTGGATTAGTAGCCTGTAGCATGTCCATGAATGTTCTACATTTGTACCCCATAGAAAATGTCAATGAGTGTGTAAACAACAGAATAATTTGAATTAGTTGCATATTTCCTACCTTTGTACCCTACAAAATGTCCATGGATTTTGTATAGAATACAATGCACATGAAACAGATTTCGAGGGTTGATCACAAAAATGGCGCAAGTCCTTCTTTATTTCTTATAAGTTACAACAGTTTTGTGGTCAACCCTCAATTTGTGCTCCACATACTGGTTATGTCCATGGATTTGTATTCAACAGAATTGCTATGAATATGAAGATGTGTTCCAAACAGAATATCTCTGGCGTTGTAAATTTATTTTCAGCAGACGATGGTTTGATCCTTTTGTTTTCATTCTTATTTTCAAAGTATACTTGTTAAAGAACTTGGTTTTGGAAACTTGTTTTTGAGTATGTAATATTGTGCACTTGCATTTGAATGAAACAGTAAAAGAAAGAAGCGAAAAGTGAACAGAACTATATGATGCATGCAGCATACTGGAGTGTTCATTGGACGGACGCAGTGCACCTGTGTACTCATTTTTGTATTGAGTTCTTAAGGTTTTGTTTTATTTTCATCATATTATATAAGTTGTTACTGGACATACCTAATTCACACAGAGAGTGTTATAGCAGCTATTGCTCTTGTATATTAAAAGGTTTAGAACTTTTTGTTCCTTGTTCATACTTGTTTCGTGCGTAGACAGCAATGTGGACGTAGTTCAGTAACCATGGTTACTACTTGTGTCTACAATCAAAGCTTTAACCCTTTCCCTTTTTAATTTTAGTTATTGTCTTTTTAACCAGAGCCATCACATGGAATCACTTTATATTATAATGTACTTTTAAGTTATGCAGGCAGCATGATAAAAACAGGACTGGAACACATGTTCTGCACATCTGAATAAGGTTAATGTTATTTTGAAACACATGAAATATTGTTGTGTGACCTTGACCTGTGTGAACTTGATCTCCAGTCACATCAAGGTTCTCCATGTGTTCTCGACGAGATTGATAATTTGACAAAATTTTCATAAAAGTCTTTTCAAGGGGTTTAGGAGATATAGTTCATGACCTTCATCCATCCGGGAGAATTTCACGAGTTGTGAGTTTAATGCCTGTTCAAACAGTGTTTTTAGTCATTTTAGCAGGTAGATTGCTTACCTTACAATCGTTTCAGGGAAAAATCAGTACCAAGACTCGTATCCCCTGTAAAAAACGGCCAAGTTTGTCACATTGAGAGACATGCTCTGTTACAGGGTTCGAACATATGACCCTCAATCTGTGGTTTACAGTGATTTCAAGTCGGCCACTCAAACCACTCAACCATGAAACAGGCGGACATGAAAATCCTTAAAGGGTTCAGAAGATTCAGTCTCATGAGCTTGGACCTCCAAGTGTGACCTTGAGCCATTATTGTTGAAACTTAAACAAAGCTCAATGAAAAGTTTAAAGGATTTAGGAGATATTGTATGATCTCTTGACATCCAAGTGTCACTGTGACCTTAGTTTGGATACAATAACACTCTCCTGCCAAAGTGATAAAGAGCAAGATTTGACTCGATTATGCTCAGTCATATGACAATATTGGTACCGAGGATAAACAACTCCAAATCAGTCAGAATTACAACACAGTCCTATAGCCTTCTCGTAAACTGTTTTTGGTGGGGGTATATTTATTATTCATGCGCAAGGTCATTGCCTAAATAGGGAATAATTTAGATTGAGATCACACTGCACTTTTGACCACAGATAACCATCTCTCTCCGACTGACAACCATCTCTCTCCGACTGACATGGGGATCTTAAAGTTACTTGTCAAGAAAAGCAAAACACAAGAAAATCCCAGAAAAGACATTTATTTTAAGCTGATATATCTAACATGTGTAATGAAAAGTATACAACACATAAATCACGTGAAATGCAAACAAATGTTCTTACATTTGTACACAATTACATTATTTGTTCCATTTCTTTAAGACATAAACTTTTCAACAAAATGCGCATGACAGTATGACCAATACAGAAGTTTGAACCAGTATTATAAACATTGTAAGCATAAACATGAAATTAATGCATGTATATTAAGACATAAAATAACACATTTTACTCAAACCTTGCCCTTGTTGAAAAAAAAAAATCATTTGAGTTAAATTTTGAATCAAGAATCACAAAGGTACATTATTTTACTCAAGACAATTTGAGATCTTCATGTTACTGTGGTGAGCATAGAAACAGACTGGAAGCAATTAGGCTTTCTCTGGCGACAATATAGTAGGGGTCTCAACACTCAACAGTGTCTTGACCAAAGAAAAACCCATGACAGAGATAATCACCTCTATCAAGGTTTTGTAGTTGGCACCGCAAAAGTTAAAAGTATATTTCTATAGACACCACATTACTGCAGGTTTAATTTAAACAATACATGTTATTGCAGTTTCATTGACATTAAAATGGTAGAACATCTACATGTTACATATGCTCTTCAACAAAGCACCATCTCATGTACAATTAATTATTGTGACAAATGAAACTGATGTACAATATAATTTTATGTAATTACAGCATGAAATCTGATCGGATGCCATATAGTCCTCTTTTATTATGTTATAATGTATATGTTGGTTATAGTATTGCTTACAGATTATATAAATGACTTCATGTTACTAGTATGATGTGTACATATCTGATATTAGTCCCACAAAGTCAAATAATATATAATCTTGAGTAACACCAAACCTACATTCTTTGTTTTGATACAATAACAAAATCTGAGTTTTAAAAAAAAATATTTAAGCAGTACCTTCAAATAGACACTTTCTTTCCAGTTATTAATTTTAATGTATAAAATGTATTCTTATTTCAGTGCAAGGTGTTAATGTACAGGTAATGACTACAGCTAACATAGGACTACCATTCAAGTTCATGAATACCAAAACCAGAATATGTGTTCAGTGACTGACAAGATATACATAGTTTTACTCTCTGGGACTATCTTTAAATGAAGCCATTCATAAATCAGTGACTAGCTATGGAGCAACACAATATAAATGACCTTGGTAATTCATCTAGCACCATATCAAGAATATAAACATCATTAAAATTGGTCATCACAAAAACCTCAGTCAACTTTTCTTAAACATTTAATCCAAAGGAAAGGGTAAGCATTGTAGAGGAAAAACACTGAGAAATATTCAAATCAACAACCATTAAAGAATACATTGCAACATACCTTACCCCCATTTAACTGATAAACTGGGCATGTCCTGTGAGTTTGGAATATACCATTAACTGTTCAGAGGAGTTATAACTGAACATTTACTCACTGGATAGCAAGGAGTGCATACTAAAATGAAACTACATTACAAGCAAACAAAATAATAAAATACAGCACGACAGCTGTGTGTGTGCTAAGAGAAGATAATCATGTTATATGTTTGTATAAACAGACAGTTTCAGTTATATAAAGCCTGTTAGCTACCTATTTATACTTGTAAAGAATGCACTAGACCTGAACAAGTTGTTCTTCTAAGATAAATAATGGTCCTGCGCAACATGAAAGAAGCCCGTAGACTTTTGTTTTCTATATGACTTTGACCAAAACAGCTGGAGTAGCAATTTGACATAATTTGACTGCTCTTGTATCTATATAGGAGTCAACCATCAACATGTATCAATAACAAATACTAACATAACAAGAGATGTTTGTAAAACATGTATACCCCACCTGCTGATTGCAGCCTATTAGTTGTGACCTTGAAATGTTGACCCAAAATCAGTATGTGTCATCTACTGGTCATGAACAATCTACCTACAAAGTTTGGAGGACACACGCCCTATGTCTTCTCTAGTTATTGATCAAATAAGTTTTTGTATTAAAATTCTCCTTGACCTTTGACATGTTTACCTCAGAATCAACAGAGGTCATCTACTGGTCATGATTAACCTACCTATAAAGATGGAAGACTCGGGCCAATGTATTCTCTAGATATTGTCACTGTGACCTTGGCCTGCTGACCCCAAGGTCAATAGTCATGACCAACTTATCGGCTACATTTTTGTGTTAAAGGTCAAAACCGACAGGGGCCATCTACAAGGCATGGCCAACCTACCGAGTACAATGTTCGAAGATACTAGGCCAATGCATTGTCTAATACTGATCTTAAAAGTTTTTTATGTTGAAGACCACTGTGACCTTGACCTCAAAATCAATAGGGTCTACTTGTTATGGATAGCTAACCTACCAAGTTTGAGGAACCTAAGCCAAATCATTGTCTAGGTATATAAACAAGGTTTGGTCTTTGCAACCAACAGTCTGACGGACATAGGCAAAGCAATATACCCTTCCATCTTCAATGCGGGGCATAATAAACATATCTATATCCCTTGTAAAATTATTCACATAAGACAAGGAAAAAAATTAAAACATGAATATATCGATATAAAGCAATAAAAATCCCACACCATTTTGTTTCATAATATAAGTCCATATACAGCTTTTCAAAATTTGTTCAAAAGGCATAATAAAGCATATATAATATAACTGCCAAAACAAACCCAAAAAGTCTTTCAATTAAACAAACAAAAAAACTACTAAATCATCAATGTAAAAATAAAAGTTACATAGCAGACAAAGTAAATAGCATAGTAAACAGTTTTCATAAAGCAATGTGGCGGAAAGTAGAAAGACCCAAGTACGAGATTCTGAGATAGACTTTTTCGCCATTTTTGTGAGTAAATACATTGCAAGATTAATTTATATAGTAAATTTAGTATAGTATACAGGACAACAAGTAGGACACACAGCGAACGAAAATAGTTGATGATTTGTAAAGGAGTATTTGTGAACTAAACAACAAGAACTGATGACTTTCAGAAAATCATAAAAGAAATTTCTTTTACTGTACTTCTAAATGCATTCCAGAATAGGGTGTCCATAGCCTGTGTCTCTTTCAGACCGCCTAAATTGGTAAATAACACAAACTAAATGTCACTTAAATACGTGTACTTGGTAGGCACAATCTAACGAGCAGACCTAGGGGATTGATACCCCACCCATATTGATATAAAATGGAAACCGATAGCTGATAGAAGAGATTAGAATGGTGGTATCAACAGTGTTCTACATTGACAGAACAAAGCAATTTCTCAATAAAGACCGATGAAACAATAACCGTGACAAGAGTCTATGGGTAAATGCTAGTATGCATTATGATTTTAATCACCCCCACCCCCACCCCCAGGTAAGGTACACCATGTTCACTATGTAAGTTCCACTATATGTATTTCTCACATGTTTCTGACTATGTTGGAGTACAAAGAACATAATAACTGAAAACATATACAACATTTTCAGCAAAGACTGCCAGAAGGTACAGTACATAATTATAATAAATTCTCCATACTCATTTCTGAAAGGTATACATGTCAAATTCATTTTCAAATGGTAAGCATTATTTACTCAGCACACTCATATTTCACACTTTTTCAGGTATACACATGTACATTTCATGTAATATCAAAGGCAGACTAATATTATGCGCGTTTACATTCAGCAAAATTCATTACACATTTACACCGACAATCACATAAAAGCTTAAACCTTTCAAACTATAACATAAATGACTAAGGTGCTGTTTAATTGGACAATCAAGAAATACAAGTCCTGAAATCATGAATGCGGTATATAACTTGTGTGTATATGGTCATTTGTAAAGTTCTAACAATACCGGTTGCAAGACTTAGATGCGAAAAGTTTCATGGTGTCCATCAATATGGCGGAGACGAATGTATACTTCAGTCCCAATACCCTGCATGGTTTCCAGAGTGAGTGATCCACCAAGATATTCTGCGTATGCTTTTGAAGCTGGCAAACCAAAACCGTAACTGAAAAATAAGGTTTAGATTAATCAAAACATTTTGTTATATACAGTTGAACTTGTAACATGCCTTAGAATGACACAGAGGCAGCCCTTTCCAACCTTGACCCCATTAAATTTCTAAAATAGACTTTCAATTTGGGCAGTACCATTAATTATCCAATGGATGCTCAGTGCAAATCCTGACCAAGACTGCACACATGTATTTAATATGACTGTGACCTACACATTTTATAAAGGTAGAATCTCTTGTCACTAGCAGGGTAATATTGAATCAGGCTTCTGCTTAATACAGGTGTGTTTACAGAAAAAGATAAAAGCAATTCCAACTTGATCTTTTGATCAACTGACCCTAAAATCAAAATGGGGTCATCTACTGACCATGAGCAGCAATATGACTAACAAATTTAAGGATCCTAGGCTAAAGCCTTCACTTGTGACTGATTGAAAACTGGTTTTCCACTTATAATAAGTTAACCTTTAACTTGAATTTTTACCTACGGTCCCCTATTCAATAAAAGTTATTTATAGAAGAGCTCACCAGGCCACAGCATTCTGAAGTAATTGAGCTAAAACCAGATCGCTAACAGACAGACAAACTATCAGAACCATCATTTAATATACCCTTCTGGCATATTAAAATTGAATGTTAGCATTCAAAGCTTATTCCTGCTAAAGAAGTTACTTTAGAGACATCAGTTTTCTAACAATACTAAACGAGAATATAGATAGACAGTTGCACAATAAGTAACCAGAAATCGTTTTAAAATCTCTGCATCTTTTCATTTCTCATTAGTGACTTTCTTGTGGAAAAAACAACATTTTGACTTATTCAGTCATGGTAATAACATGACAGTTATTGTATAGATGAATAAATCAGTTATCATCACTTACAGAATGCTTTAACACCACACAGGTTGCTGAACAATATAGAGCAATTAAATGAACTCTGCAAAAACTTTTCAACCCCATGTTAGAGTACACAAAAAATATTAACTTCCAACACAGAACATTATAAGAAACAAATGAACTATAGTGTTACAGTTAAACTTATCTGACACACTTTTACGAAGAATTCATAAAACATTACAATATTCTATTGATCAAAAGCACTGAGCATGAAACTGTTGAGCACAAAACAATCCTTTCTTAAGCACTGGGCCTGGTTCCCACACAGGCGATAAATCCTGAAAACTTTTACAGACAGCAGGGCTCAAACTGAGGCCCACAAAATCAGTTCTGTGAAAATATCAGTACTACAAACCCGTGCATTCTTGATGAAGTGACTCCTCCACTATTTCTAGGATCAACAAAATCCCCAAGAAGACCCCTATCGACTCTGTTATCTTGCATGGCCCCGGCTGTGGTAAAATTGTAGTCCCAAATTTTCTTCACTATCTGATGAGGGATACCACCTCCTCTGTCAGACACCCTGAAAAATACAAGAAAAATACTTCTGAACTATGAAAATGTGAGATTTTTTAAAACATGTTTTTCAACTACGTTGTATCTTTAAGATGTGAGATCAACTGTCAGCATCTACAATAGAAAAATGTTATAAGGTAAAATACATAAACAGCACAATGCTGTAGAAAATCGAGTTCATTGAGATTTCACTTTTTTATATTATAAAAGATTTCATGTTTTTCATCAACTGAGCCTTGTTGTGATAACTCCCAGCATTTTAAAATCTGCAGTCAGTGTAAAGCAAGCCAACCAAACTGTATTATTACGGTTCCATAGTAAATGAAATGATTCTGTCCCATTATGATAAACTATACCTTTCTTTACTGTTTGATAACTAAACAAACAAGTTGCAAAAGCTTCATTTATGACAAAAGTCGTGCACCAAAAAAGCATATCCATTTATTTTAGAAGTAACATTTTTGCTCAAAATAATATGTCTTTACATATTTATGTTTTTGTTATAACAACAGTTACTGCTGAGTTCCAAACTTGGCATTTTACAGACCCAGTAGAGTGTGTAAAGCTTAAATGATAATCAAACATAAATGTGTCAAAACTATTGAACTCATTTGTACTAAACAAGAGATTATCACCCAATCTTTACAGTAGATTATGTAGACCATAGAACCACTGCCACTATCAAGTCAGATATCTTACACAATAATAACACGTCTCTTTCCTTTCTTTCTTTAGTTTATTTTTTTACAAATTTATTCTTTAATAGCTTGTCACAGTAAAGCTCTATGTTTGCAGTTCACTTCCTTAGCAATGCTGGTGCCCAAGGTGTAGCTGTGACCCTAACGGTATTTAAACCTGTAATCTACTGGTCAAGAGGCTAATAATATTTCATCCTTTTTACCAGAAAGCTTTTACATAGCAGTCTCAGATCAGGTTCTCCAGATGTATATAAAAGTGCAAACATTTTTTTTAGTTCTGTTGAAACAAGATACCTTTATTCAATGCCGCCCTTGAAATTTGCCATTCATGCCATATTTGACAAAAAGAGGTAAGTTCTGACTAAAATATTCTTCAAAGCAACTGTTTTATTACAACATAGCAGTTTTCAGAGCTGTAGGTCTCGCCTTTCAAAGATCAATATTTACATAATAAAAGAAACTGAAACAGTATATGTAGCACTCGGATGAAAAATTCATACATGTTTTCTTCAGATGGTTACATAAACTGCTATTATACATGTGAGAGAAGGCAAACAACCCCCGTAAAGGTTCATTAGGAAACCTTATCAGTGACGGGTACGTAAACAACT
Organism: Saxidomus purpurata; assembly: GCA_022818135.1. Lineage (NCBI taxonomy): Eukaryota > Metazoa > Mollusca > Bivalvia > Venerida > Veneridae > Saxidomus > Saxidomus purpurata. The sequence goes on along the minus strand of JAFMSR010000007.1, from coordinate 1,436,001 downwards.
TGTTTATCCTCACACTTTTACCCCCTACTGAAGACTGAACTTTTCATATCCACAAATTAGTGGACAATCATACTATTATCATGTTTCATACACAAAGTGAACGCCCGGTACCCTTGTCTCATTCCTACAGCTACTATAAAGACAAAACATTTTTGTGAATTTTGAATTTATGGGGAACAAACAAAAACAATAGTACACCATTCTGGTAATATAAAGCAATATGACACTTTGCTGTTTAGAATTCTAACTTCACAAAAACTCCAGTTCTACAGCTTTTTGGCTAATATCTGAAAGGTGTAAAAAGACTGGAAACCAAATATGAGACTGTCTTTTATTCTAAATCACTCAGTGAAGTGCAACACTGGCCATACAAAATAATGCTTTAGTTGGACCAAAGTTCAAGGACCCCTGCCAACCTTAGTGAAAGTTTGCATTAGTCAAATACTGCTTTATTTATTACACACAAAACCCGAGGCATGGAAACATCTTTCTATGTTCTCCTGAAATTCTGCCTGGAATACTATACTGCTGGTACTGCCATATCTGGTAAAATTTTACTTCTCAGTAGAAATAATGTTAATTTTACTTTCAATAAAATTTAATGCAATAAAAATGATAATTACCTATGAGGTTAAATGTCTTTAACAGGTAACAATTTATGTTCAGAAAGAAATATTATTAATTTTGCTTTTTATTTATGATAATTAAATTTATATAATAAATGAAAATGAAAAGTATAAATGAAACGTCTTTTAAATTACATGAAATTAGTATCACTTGAAACTTTCATACCTATATGTTAGTGTCTACCTGTACTGCTCTATGAGGGATAGAAAGTATGAGCCCAGGGACAGGAGACTTTCTATTCTTCGTAGAACATGTATGGATAAACATTAACAGACTTAGTGGTTCATGTCATCCAAAGAAAACATCTTATTTTACTAAATGTTATCCACCATAACCAGGCAAGCTCTATTTGATATAACAAAGTACTATATATGAGCTGGCTTTATCATAGAACAGATTTATAGATTTGTTTTATAAAATTTAGAACCAGGGAAAAAACTGTACCGGTAATGCAATGATTTCATTGGATGACAAATTAATAATCTTTTTTTTTTGAAGATCTCTTTATTAAAGTTTGTATTATTTTTCTACCTTTCTCCTTGTTGAATTCAAAGGGTTTGAGCTTCTATATTCACCTCAAATTCAAACTTTGTTGACTATAAGTTAAAGCTCTCTACTTGTAACTACATAACCTATACTATATCGTTAAGTAGTTTGCTAATTTGAAGGATACTATGAACAGGTGTATATAGAAGTTCAAACACTTTGAATTTCACTGAATAACTTCTCACAAAACAATTGAATACTTATGACAAAAATTACACAATTTCTGCTGTAAAGATTTCCTTAGCAGACATGTGCTACAGTAAATAAAATTGTGTTTTTTTGGTGTTTTTATTACCTGTATTTAAGGTCATAAAAATCCCCAATGAGTTTTAGATGATTAAAGTATTAACTTGATGACATTATGATGTGAGGAACAAAGTCACAGAAAATCTTGATACCATTGTACTATGTTGACACTCTGATAAGTATGTTATACAATGCTCTGCAAAACTATGCTGGCAATACCTGGTTTATAACTATGGGATATTGATCTATTTCCTCTCTTCAGCAATCCAGCATATTTAAGTTTAAACCATGCAACATTTCTGTAATAGATTTGTGCATAATACAATTGATTATCTAAAAGTTTTTATGATGATACAGATTAATTCACTGAAAAAGAATAGTGCAGTTCATGATACAACTGACCAATGATCTGCAAATAAACTGCCACCAGCATGGTAAAGTTAAATGTATGTTACTGGCAGTCAGCAGAATCAATGCATGTACGTTATAACCATCAACATTTCCCTGAAGCATCTATAGTGACCATAAATAGTCATCTCCAAGCTGATCATGGTCTAGGTCTACTCTCTTCAATATTTTGTTGGAAAATTTCACAGAGCACCCAAGAGAACAATGAATATATTACGGTCTCCACTGACCACAGTCTGTGCAATTCACAATTCTTATCATACTGGAAGCATATATTCCTGCCTTTTAAACAATCACAGACTCATGCCTCTGCACTCTGATCCTAGTCTGCACTCGTAAGTTAGTTTATTTCTGGCGAATCACATAAGTAATAGTAAATTTCAAAATTAGACCATGCATTCTTTTGGTATGCAGTATAGTTGGCACCACTCACTGTTCTAATTAAGGGGTATGAAAAATTCTCATGATTTATCTATGATCTAATACAATAACATGACTGCAATTAAACAGACACTTGTACACGTATTAACTGTATAAACCTATTGTGTTTTGTGACACTATTAAAATAAGTTTTTGACTGTATGCATTAGTATGTTTTTTAGTGTTCTAAGTTACACTTAATAAACAATGATATTATAACATTAAATCAGTTACATAATGGATGCATTTGTGAGGTAACAATCAGGTAAGTCCCCATTGAAAGTTAATGGTTTTATTAATTAAACTTATTAATAATTAAATTACACATGTCTTCATCAGGCATAACACAGGAAATGCACCTTTCAGAAAACATACAGCAGACTGTAGGAGGGGGTGGGAGATTGTCACTGGTGACCCAGTCTTAAATATGTTCATGTTATTCTTGGAATACTGAAACCATTCATTAACAAATCAGCCCTAATTTGAACCCAAAGGTCCTTTGGTGGTCAGTACCAGCAGATGATCAGTGTTCATTTCCTGGAACCAGTGCATATTTCCTGGTACTATCAGAACTGTCTGTATCTTTTGTTACTTCTCTGCCTCCAAAAATTATCCTGCCTTTAATTAAACATCAACTTTCACATGCATGATTCAGAGTACTAAAGCTATAGGAGAAAAACACTATATATACAATATGCAGTGTGATCATAGTCTACAGATTCATTATCCTGCATGTGAACTTGATCTACACTTTTTTTACCCCACCCACTCAATTCCCTACAAAAGTTTAGACCCTACAATATTGGCAGGGGACATGTTATGGTTGACTGCCTATATTGTAACGAATGAATAAACTCTGAACAAAATAACAATTTACAACAAAATGTTACAGTGACACAAAAGCAACATTTAACATTAAAATTTATTGTCTTTCTAACACTGAGCAGAAACAATGGGTCTTTTGAATTTCTCTTTTTGACTTCATTCCTCACACAATTAAGTTTTTCATCTATTAATACCGCAATTTAAGTCTATTGTCTTTTTTCAACTTACTGTGACTTTACTATGAAGTGCCTGCCATGAATTATTGAGTAGTAACACAGAATAGATTTGTAAAGCGACAAAAGGCTGGAACTTTTATAAATAACTTCACCATTACTGGAACAGACAGGTACTGGAAGCTCAACAATTCTCTTCTATTTGAATATTAACATACAGTTAAGCTTTAGATATTGCTGATAACTTCGTAAGGCTGGATTTATATGTTCAGGTGTGGTATAAAATTTTATGAAATTTTACTGATTAAAAATAATTAAAAGCTAGAAATAGAAGTTATAGCTATTAAGTGTAAATATCATAACGACATTTTATCAAAGATAATCTTTTAAAAATATCAAAAGCACATGATATAGCTAATAATGCAGTTTCACTGAAATTGAAAAGTCAAGTTTTAAAGCATATGACCCTTTTATACCTAAAAGTGGATTTCAACTGAAGATTATAGCATTCAAAATTTTATGACTTAATTTGACATTTCTCAAAAAAGCAACTATGTCTTGTGATTTTTTCAGTTCTGTGCATTACCAGTAGTGTATATTGGGTAACTTTTGCTTTAACAAATTTCATGATTTGTTTCCTAATAACCTTGTGTGGAAAGAGCACTTTGTAATCATATTTGAACTGACTATATGTTGAAATTTTTAAATAAAAAAATGAAGAAGAATGGGGAAAAAACAACAAAAATTAAATAATTGTCAATATAATCCAATTTACAATATTTTGTTATAATTTTCATTGGTTTTATGAAAAGCATTCATACTGCAGAAGTTCCATAAAAAATTGTAACCAAGTTTTACAACAGAAAACTGCAAGCTAAGGGAGGGGGAGAGGGAGAGGGGGAGAGGGGGAGGGGGAGGGGGGGGAGTGGTGGTTCAGACAGTAGGGTGCGTCCTGTACAACCTGTAAAGTTTTCTCAAATGGTCTTACTACTACTAAGTGTAAACACATCTAAGATCCCAATTCTTAGTTTTAATACTTTAATCATAAATTGTCTAGGTTGTGGCATCTATAGAAATTACACTATGTGTTCATAGTGTAATATATTTGATACAGTTCTGGTATAACCATTATGGCATGCAAGAATATCTACCGGTACAACCATAAAACATTGTGAATGACGTATAGATATTTAATGTGACAATTGTTGAGAATATTTAAACAGTATCAATGAAAATCCAATCAATAGAAGCGAAAACATTTAAATAAATGGAAATTCAACAAAACTTTCATACAAAACATAAAACAAATTGATGTTAAATGCTTAAGGTTCTGTGGTAATTGTGAAAATACTGCAAGTTAATGGGGTCACACGGTATGTTCTTTTATACATATATTTCTATTCTGTATTATGTTGCATAGATAGTTGTTATAGACTGGTTAATGGAGGGATATGACAAAATGTGATTTTAACATAGTACTTTTCATTTCCCTTTTATTTGCGTTAAGACCTACAGTTTACTGGGATTTGAAATTCTGTTTGGTAAGTGAAATGATAAAACATTTTCTCCTTAACATTCATGTTCACCTAAATCATTATTATGATTGCAAAGTCGTAATGGCTTAAATCGTGTCCCTCATATAATGAAGTCTTGTCTTTTACATATAAATGTTTTATTAATTTGATGTCTAAAGAGTAAAATAGTATCAGAATTTCTTCCAAAAATAACCAATTCAACTGTGTCATTTAAAACAAAGGAGAAAATCAAGCATTGCAAATTCTGCAATATAAACAACAGCTCACCCAGACCATAATGATGATGGTAGATTTTAGACAGGGATCAGCAGAGGTTTAGCAGAAACATAATTTATGTAATTAGTCAAAATACAGAATCCTGTTATATTATTGTAAAATAAAAGTATATAGTTTCGCATAATTCTCATATAGAATGGCCAATTGCATGTCTGTATGTTATATTTATTATGTCTTATGAATTTCCTACATGTGCTGGGTGAGACTTCAATAAATCAAATATAGATGGCATCAAATGACATCAGTTTGCCACATGACAGTAGAAAATATCCAAATAATAAATCAATGCTTTTTTTGCTTTTTTTGTGATTTCTTGTCATTTTAGAAGAAAGAGTTGTTTATTCGTTGATATAGCACTGTTGTTGGTTAATATAGGCCTATAAGTAATTTTCATGCTCACAAACAATCAGGCTATAAGCCAATGAATGAACATCTTCGTCAAATTTCTATACGACACTGCATGCAAACACCCCTGGTATGTTTTGCAGACATCTAAATGAATGCTAAATAAGTATCAAACTTTAAAGCACCTACCTGGATTTAAGTAATGTTATTAATAAATATAATCTAAATATTGCACAGACTGTATATAAGTAGCATTTCAAATAGTGTTAACAGATCAAAAGGAGAGAGTTTATATTCTTAATTCATAGCTTTAGTTAAAATTTCAATCACATACTGGATTAATGTATTTAAAGTAAGGAAATGCAAAGATACAAATTCAGAAAAAAATATCAGACTTTCTTTTGCTTTTATTATCATAAACTTCATGTGAACTTCAAAGGGATTATATGTATTCACAGAAAATAAACAAATAATCAGAAAATAAACATTGAAATCAATGGACATTAAGATAAAGGAGAAGCTCGAGTGCAATATAAATGTGTCTACAGGAATGGTAAATTCTAATATAATTACATTACTGTTTGTTGTTGTTGTTGTTGTTTTGAAAGTATTTTTCAGGCATAAATGTACTTACTACTAATTTTCACAATCTTTAAAAACGATTTTGTTCTATTTCATTAAATTTTGAAAGTATTGTTTGTACTATTTTAAGCTGTAATTTAGTTATTTTTACATATTGTAAAACTTCAATAGTTTTCTATCATACTCTAGAGTAGTTTCAGAATTGTAATAGATTCAAGAGTTCTTTAGTATATACAAGAAGTCATTCAATACATTTACTAGTATCCTAACAAGTTAAAGAAGAACTATATTCTAGAGTGTACATCATTGTAACAGTACAAGTACTTTAAATTTGTTACATGTACTTCTGTAATTTCAAGCATTTTCACATGTCAGTCAGTTTTGAGATTCCTTTAATAACTTAAGTACATGCATGATTGCAGAGTAGTTCTTTACAGCACCATATTAAATTCAACTTACTTAAGCATTAATTTTATATAAATAATTGAATAATGAACCCCAATATAAAACTGACAAGAAGAACAAGTGACATGGACACCAAGGTCTTTGTCATCCAGTCATAATGAACAAAACTACATTAATTTTTCCGTAGCCTAATGGTAGAGCGTCCGCTTCGAGTGCGGGAGGTCGTGGGTTCGCTCCCTGGCCACGTCATACCAAAGACGTAAAAAATGGTACCAGTAGCTCCCTTGCTTGGCGCTCAGCATCAAAAGGGAAAAACTAGCTTCTCTTCTCTCATACCCTCACGGCGATGGATACCATCAGGAATGAGGTGTCGAGAGTGATTAATATAAGTTGTATAACTTGTTTCACAATCAACCTAAAATAAATTAGTATAAACTAATGAACAAAACTCATCTAGTGTGTGCCTTGCTCACAACGGGATAGTACAAGGACAATCATTCCAAACTTTGTCACATTTCAAAGTATTTTTCATAGGTGCAAAGTAAGTAAGACTGCAAAGTTCTTCTCCAATTTCTATCTTTCCATCAATGTATGGTAGCCTTATAAATAACTGAATAAAACTTTCTACCTCGGTAATATAAGCTAGCTGACCCGGTTAGGTCAAAAGATAATGTGTTAATCTGGATTAATCTATTAATATTCTTTCAATAACTTGTTACCTGACGATCATTATTGACTTTCTACTTATCTATGAAGTCTAAGGACTTTCTACAAACTGAATTATTGTTCCTTCCATGATTTGTATTCTTTCAATTTCATCTACAGTTCACAGTCTAAAAAAAACTGTTTTTTTTTGTTTCTCCTAAATTGCTGGGGAAAATACAGACTGTGTACAGTTATACGTATCCGGCAATATTTGCGAGAAGAAGTGTTATAAGCGCACTGAAATAGAGACTAGGGTGTCTCAGGGAGTTTTGGGTTTGATTCATACATTCCAAGTCTACTGAGATTAGCAAGTAACGATTATCTGGTTACTGTAATGGTTTGGGGGTAAATCAGGCCTCTCGCCATTATACAGATACCAGTCAAACTAGCCTGAGGATATATTAGAATTTGCCACTCAAAGGAAGTGACAGTTTAATGGAGGTGTATCTATGGTAAACAATGTCCCATGGCATACATCAGTATCAGCAGCTGCCTATGACAGGTTGCTCCTTAATACAGGTGGCCATTAACACACATGCAGTTGTACACAGTTAACAAAAGAATACTTTTTTCTCTTTTCAGCATGAATACACCATAACAGACTTTCTTCATCACGCTGGTCCTGTAGCAGCTTGCTGGACAATTTGGAAACTCTAACTACAAACATTTGCTGATTAAACTGTGACTCTAGAGGTATCATGTGAAAAAATCATCAGTCAGGATCATTTCTAAAATGCGTGACAGTGGTGAAACCATGACTGAGAATGTGACGGCCCCGCCTCCATTCAAACTAGAAAGGGAGGTCACTCTTATGCCAAATGAATTCAGAGAAAGATTGTCGGCAACACACAAGAGTCGTAAATCAAGTGCAGCACGGTCAGCAGTTGGCAGAAGTCATTCTTCAAAACCGTCCGCAGGAAGGTTCAGATTCTCAAAGGAAAACACATACACTTCAAACTATAGGCAAGATTCCGGAATGAGCATGATTTCACAGACTGAAGCTCATTATGTTAAAACTGTGAAAATTCCTAAGGAGCAACAAGAAAGTATGCTTTCACCACATAACACCTTTATAAGGGATACCAATAATAACCAAGCAGAGTTAAAAAGCAC